>CM077669.1:285175654-285735654 GCA_039707655.1 Elymus sibiricus | reverse complement strand
CGCCTAAAAGAGAGGAACAGAGTATGAGTTAAGGGCTCAAGCTAGCATGAAGAATGAATTTGCATGAATCATGAAGCAAACCACATACCCAGTTTTCCCCGAACCCACGTAGGTTGACGCTGCCTAGATGGTGTGGGACACCTTTCATTTGGGCACGCTTCTCCTTTGCACCGTCGTGGACGTTGCGCCATTGGGGAGTGCACCACTCATCCACCAACGCCTCCCAACAGTCCATCCTATCCGCACACCATCTCGGGGGCACCTAAGTTAAGCAAGAGAAATTTGAGCGCTACGCATACGAATCAAATCAAGGAACTAAGTACAAGGCCTTAAGAATAGGTAATTACCTTCATGTACTTCTCCTTACTCAGATAGTTGAGGCGGCACTTCTCTTTTTTCCTCCGAATACCAGTGGAGGTGTAGTAGTCTCGAATAGCCTGCGTCCAAGCCTCGTGCCGAAAGTTTTGAAGTAGGCGCCTGCACTCGTTGCCGATAACCCGAGCCGCGGCCTCCTCCTGTCCCTCAGCACACCTGTAGAAGGTCTGCAATCAAACAAGAAAACACGGATTAGTACAATCACTAGGGTTGCCAATCAAAGAAGAAAACACAACGTAGACGGCAAAGGAGAAATTACCCAAAACGTCTGGATCACAATGTCGGTGACCGTGTGGCACTCGACATCGCCGATCCTATGCCCCGGCGGGGCCGGGGCAGCCAAGTAGTGCTCCCAGGTCATTCCTAGCTCTGGAACCCGGCCCTCACCGGGCAACGTGACCCACCCCGGGAAGCTCTAGCGACAAATCACGCCAAGGACACTGTTGGGCTTGCGGCAACCAGGCCCGTGTGTCCAAGACCTGCAGTATGACAAGGCCAACGCATTAGATATTCGAAGAAATGTGAAGACAAAAGGTTAAAAAAGAGTAAATGCACTTACTTCTCCCCCTGCGGCGCAATCAACCACCTCTGGTCGGGGGTTGCCGGGGTGGGCGGGAGCTTTGTACCACCACGCTGGTAGACTTTGCGCCCCTCAACCCACTCACTCTCGCTATAGCTATCAGAACTATAGCCACCCTCAGCACGGCCACTCGACGAGCCCGCACCTGGGTTCTGCTGCGACTCAGCGTGATCCCCAGTCTCGTGGGACCCAGGCTCGTCGGCCGTAGGCGCGTCTGTCGTAGCCTCGTCTGTCGTAGGCTCGTCGGCCTGAGGCTCGTGGATCGGAGTCCGAGACGGCTGCACCTCAGGCTGCTCCATCTCAGACGGAGCACTCCTGTGGTCGGGTGAATCAGCTGGTGGTGGCGGCGAGGAAGGCGTAGTAGCAGCCTTCCTACCTCTCCCGCCGCCACGTCCACCTCTACCAACCTTCTTCCCCCCCGACCTCTCCTGGTCGAAGAAGAAGCGCCCGCCGGTGTCTGCATACTGAGATCCAGCGCTCTCCGGAGGTGGTGGGGTGGGATGGAAGTACCCCTCCCACCACGCGCCGAGGAAGGAGCCTCGGAGCGCTCTTGACCCGCGCCCACCATCTGTCAACACCTGCAATGACAAAGAGTAAACGAAGTTAGTACAACATTAAAAAAATGAATACCTGACATGAATATAATTTAAGTGTATCATCATCATGAACATAATAAAAAATTGAATACCTAACATGAACCAATTAATAATATATATGTACATAATAATAATTGAATACCTGACATGAACTATAATATTAATCTTCATCGTCATCATTAATAAATGCATCATCATCGTCTATATATGCTTCGGGGTCAATAAATGCATCATCATCATCACTATCAGTACTGACGTGCTCATCATCATCATCAATAAATGCATCAACATGTGGAAGGCCTCCTGTACGTAATCGGTCAAGCATTGACAGGTCATCCGCAGCAGTAACCTCTTCTTGTTCCGGCTCTTCTTGTTCCGGTTCAGGCTCGGATTCACTGCCGCTGTCTACTTCAATGTTCTGAGGTGAAGTAGAGCGGTTCTTGAAACGTTTTTTGGAAAGACGTATTTCTTGGAAGAATTCTCCTTCATATGTGTCTGGGTTAATGTGAGGTTCATAATCCTCTTCATTGGGGGGAGGTGGTCTAACATGTGGCGGCACTTCATAAACGACATCCCAACCTTTGAGATTTGGATCACTTTGGCAGGCCCACGGTAGATAGAAAACTTGGGTTGCCTGTTGAGCCGTAATATAGACATCGGGAACATCCAAATGGGTGCTTTGTTTGATTTCGACTAGCCCTAGATGTTCATGAGTCCTTCTAGTCTCCTTCGGCTGGAACCAATAACATTTGAAGACTACGACTTTCGGTGGGTTTGCACCATAGAATAGAAGTTCATAAATTGCTTCAACTCTTCCATAATACTCGGTACCTCCTTCGCCGATAGCAGAGACACAACAATTTGTAGACTTTCGGTCGGCCATAGATAGCTCTTTGCCATAGGTACGAAAGCGATACCCGTTGATGTCGTATTTGTCAAATGAACGGACCTTATAGTCAAAACCATTAGCGACTTGTCTCAATTCGGCGTCCATAGACTCTGAACTAGCCTACAAGTTTAATACGAAAGGATTGTTGCATTAGCCGGAAATTAGACGAAGAAATGAAATGGTCTAATGGAAATTACCGTTTGTTTGAACCAAGAGATGAAACTGGGATAGCTGCCTCCATGCATTTCCAGAAGCTCATACTCTTCGACGGAATCCTTTTGGATCACCGCTCCATACGAGAATTTGGCGACGTATCGACTGTATCAAATATCCGGGAATAAGAGCAGTTCAAAGGAATTAGAGGTTGCGAAACAATGTACCGAGAACTTACTCGATGTACGGCCCCACTTCTGTTAGGTTGTTCAAGATATACAACGTAATGGTCCGCCATTCGTCGACATCCAGCGATAAGGAAGTATAAGCACCGGCTGGTGCGAGCTTCCCTTTGAATAGGCTGAGGTTGGATCCACCCTTTTTAGGGTCGCCAGCATTGTACTGAGGCTTCGGATTATGCAAATGACGAGTTTTGGCTTCGTAGTGTGCTGTCACGAAGTTTGCCGCCTCCTCAGTAATGAATGCCTCGGCCATCGATGCTTCAATTCGACGTTTATTTTTACATTTTTCTCGAAGCGTCTTCTTCATCCTCTCAGTTGCGTAGCACCAACGATTCTGCACGGGCCCCCCCAATCGTGCCTCGGTCGGGAGATGCAAAATCAAATGCTGCATTGGATTAAATAAGCCCGGTGGAAAGATCTTCTCTAACTTGCAGATCAACTCCGGCGTCAACTCTTCCAGTTCTTCTAGCAAGCCAGGCGATAGTTCTTTCGCACAAAGAACACGGAAGAAATAGCTCAGCTCTGCCAGTACTAGCCATTCATCCTCAGGGATAAAGCCACGCAACATCACCGGCATTACCCGCTCAAGCCATATGTGCCAATCATGACTCTTGAGACCAAATATTTTTAATTTTTCAAGGCTCGCTCCCCTCTTTAGATTCGCTGCATACCCATCGGGGAACATCAACTCCTTTTTCACCCACAGGATAATTTCCCTCATAGTTGGCCTTCGAAGATTGAACCATGCCTTTGGCTTCGTCCAGTTCTGCTTTCCTTTCAGTTGTCGCATATTTTGTAGCGGTCTATCACATAGAGCCTCCTGATCAACTCTAGCCTTAGGATTATCCTTTGTTTTCCCCTCTATGCTGAACAATGTACCAAAGAGGGCCTCGCCGACATTCTTTTCAGTGTGCATCACGTCGATGTTGTGTGGGCAAAGGAGGTCTTTGAAGTAAGGCAGATCCCCCAAGCATGTCTTGTGAGTCCAGGCGTGTTCGGAATTATACCCCTTGAAATACCCTGGACGCTCCGGATCCGGCTCGAGAGAGTTGAACTGATCCAGGGTCTGTTGGCCTGTCAACGCAGGTGGTGCAGAGTTTTTGACAACTCTACCTTTGATGAAGTTCTTCTTGTCTTTTCGGAACTTATGGCGAGGATCCAGGAACTGTCTATGCATGTCGAAGCAAGAAAACTTGCCATCCGCCTGCAGCCGACGAAACTCAAGAGCTGCCTTGCATGTGGGGCACGGGAACCTTCCATGCACACACCAGCCAACGAATAGCGCATACGCCGGCAAGTCATGCCTCGAGTACATGTACCACGCACGCATTAGGAAGTTTTTTTTGTAGCGGCGTTGTATGTCTTGATCCCATTATCCCAAGCTTCTTGCAGTTCATCCTTAAGCGGCTGCATGTACACATTCATATTCTTCCCCGGATAGTTGGGCCCCGGAATTATCAACGTCAGGAAAATGTTCTTTCTTTGCATAATCTGTCCGGGGGGGAGATTGAGTGGAATGACAAGTACAGGCCAACAACTGTATTGAGCTGCCATCATACCAAACACATTGAACCCATCCATGCTTATGGCGATTCGAGGATGCCTTGGATCTGCCGCTTTAGCATGATGTATTGCATCGAAGCGCTTCCACGCAAAAGCGTCCGATGTGTCTACCAACATCGGCTCCCCATCTGCATCTAGTTCGGTTCTTTTGCCCAATTTGTGCCATGTCATCTGTCTGGCCGTCTCTTCGACCATGAAAAGACGTTGAAGTCTTGGTATGATTGGCATATACCGAAGAACATTAACTGGGATTTTTGTCTGACTCTTCTCACCCATACCGTTGTCTACCTCAACATACCTGGAAGACTGGCAAACGGGACAATACTTCAAGTCCGCATACTCAAGCCTAAATAAGGCACATCCTTTCTCACAGGCATCTATCTTCTCATAGGGCATCTTAAGTGCACGGAGGATTTTGTCCGACTGGTACAGATTTGTAGGCATTACATGGCCTTTGGGTAGAAAGCGTCCAAATAGTGTCATCATCGCGTCGTAGCATTCTCTGCCCAAGTTGAATTGAGCCTTCAGAGCCATTACTTGTGCGATGGCATCCAGCTGACAAAGCTCAGTGTGCTCGTGGAGAGGACGTTTTGAAGACTCCAACATATCATTGAAGGCCTTTGCAGATTCCTCCATCTCATCGTCCGAATCCCGAGCATCATCAAAGTCTTCCACCATGTCTTCCATCCCGGTACCATGCTCGTCGGTGCGACGACGGCCCTCCTCAGCTCTGGCACGTTGGGCAGACTCACCATGAAATGTCCAGACCGTATAATCAGGCGTAAAACCCAACTTCTGCAGGTGTTTGATCATTTCAAACTCGGACTTCTTATGAAAGTTGTCGCAGTCGACACAGAGGCACCAGTTTGTTTCCTATCCATTTGCAAATGCGGATCTCACAAACCCCTTGGTTTTTCTTAGCCATTCATGGGTCATGTCTTTCTGACTAGTGTGACCGGTGTACATCCACGCACGATCACTCATCTTGCCTAGCTACTGGACACACAAGAAATATATACATAATTCAGCAAACCATATTCATCAGTTAATAGAGTTTGTCAGTTTTATTACGTCCATGCAACCTAGACGCTAGTAGGTAAAGATAGGTCCTAATCCCACCCGAGTATGTGTAGATTGGGTTCGTTTTCCCATGCTCTGCTCCGGATCCGACGCAAAATGTCGGCAGCACCTCCCTGCTGTTCTCCTGATACACGTCTCGGTAATAAGCAGAGAGGATGTGTACCCGGAGAACAACAGGGAGGCACTGACGAAATTCTGCATTGGATCCGGAGCAGAGCATATGGGAAAACGAACCCAATCTACACATACTCGGGCTGTCCATGGATAACGTT
Organism: Elymus sibiricus; assembly: GCA_039707655.1. NCBI lineage: Eukaryota > Viridiplantae > Streptophyta > Magnoliopsida > Poales > Poaceae > Elymus > Elymus sibiricus. The sequence goes on along the minus strand of CM077669.1, from coordinate 285,729,904 downwards.
GGACAATTCGAAAGAATCACGGTTATAAATATGCAAATGCATGCATATTTATAGATGTAACCCTTTTGAACGGGAGACGCATAGTGGTCACGCATACTGATGATTGACACCTATAGCTAGCAAGTTTCATCGGCACGAAGACCGGAACAGAGCAAATGAAGGGGGGAGGAGGAGATGTCATTTGTGCTCACCCACGAACGCAGGGGCGGAGCTCGTCGAACGCACGGGGAGGTCGTCGAACACCAGACCCTCGCAGCCCCGAAAGAACTGCACATTTAAATCCACCCGATCAACACAAATATATATGATGTTTTTCTTAACAAAATCGGGAAATATACTTCCTAACTCATAATTCACAAATATATGACCCCATCGGCCTCTGGAAGGCCGAAGAGCACCTTTTCGGTCAACAGGAGGCCGAAGAGGTGTCGGGGGTCGGGGGTGTCGTGTCTGGGTGGCGTGGTGTCGTGGTGTCGGGGGGTGTCGTGTCTGGGTGTCGTGGTGTCGGGGTGTCAGGGGTGTCGGGGTGTCGGGGTCGGGGTCGGGGTCGGGGTGTCGGGGGGTGTCGTGTCTGGGTGTCGTGGTGTCGCGGTGTCAGGGGTGTCGGGGTGTCGGGGTCGGGGTGCCGTGTCGGGGTCGGGGTGTCGGGTCGGGGTCGGGGTGCCGTGTCGGTGTCGGGGTGTCGGGTCGGGGTCGGGGTCGGGGTGCCGTGCCGGGGTCGGGGTCGGGGTCGGGGTGTCGGGGTCGGGGTGTCCGGTCGGGGTCGGGTTGTCGGGTCGGGGTCGGGGTGCCGTGTCGGGGTCGGGATCGAGGTCGGGGTGTCGGGGTCGGGGTGTCGGGTCGGGGTCGGGTTGTCGGGTCGGGGTCGAGGTGCCGTGTCGGGGTCGGGGTTTTTTCTCTTTTTTTCTTTTCTTCTTCTTCCTCTTCTTTCTTTTCTTCCTTTTCTTCCTTTTTTTTCCTTCTTCTTCTTCTTCTTCTTCCTCCTTTCCTTTTTCCTCTTCTTCTTCTCCTCCTCTCCTCTTTTTTCTTCTTCTTCTTCCTCTTCTTCTTTTTTCTTCTCCTCCTCCTCCTCTTCTTCTTCTTCCTTTCCTTTTTTCCTCTTCTTCTTCTCCTCCTCTCCTCTTTTTTTCTTCTTCTTCTTCTTCTTTTTTCTTCTCCTCCTCCTCTTCTTCTGTTTCTTCTTCTTCTTATTATTTTTTGTTCTTTTTCTTTTTTATTTTTCCTTTTTTTTCATCTTCTTTTCTTCTTTTTTTTCTTCTAGGTTTTTTTTCTACCTAAATGTCTAAATATTTTTTCCTATTTACCCAAGCACCTAAACAACTATTTGCAAAACATCTAAAAACAGAAAACTAAAAATCTAATTAGAAAAACAGAAAAAGAGGGGAACGGTGAGAGAGGGGAACGGGCGCGGGTGTGAGAGAGAGAGAGGTGAGAGAAAGAGAGAGAGGCGGGAGGCGCGGGGGGATGGCGAAAATGAAGCCCCCTCTTTGCCGTCTGCTGGCAGACGGCAAAGTTCTTTGCCGTCTGCCAGCAGACGGCAAAGAGGGGGGCCGTTAGCCCGTCCCCGTGTGACCTGGCAAGTGCAGTACCAAGTGGGGCCCACTTTGTTCTTTGCCGTCTGCTGGCAGACGGCAAAGAAGTGCAGATGGCCAAGAGCCTCTTTGCCATCAGCATGTTCTTTGCCGTCTGCTTTATAAAAGCAGACGGCAAATATACTCTTTGCCATCTGCCAGCAGACGGCAAAGAGCTGGCAGATGGCAAAGTCCCTGATTCCAGTAGTGTCTTAGGACCCAACTTGGTTGGGGACCAACAAGCTCAAACTTGATCAATAGGTGTTGTTGGAGGGCATTGGTGACTTGGCTACATCTTGAAGAATTAAGGGATCTTCATCATTCATATTATCTCAAGCCAAGTCATTTGGATTATCGAGTTTCTATCTTATATCCAATGTGCCTCCTTATGGTAACTTGTACTTAAATTGTTTACATTGATAGTTACTTGCCCCTTTGCATGTTGTGGTTTTGTACCTTGCATGTGTTTGTATATGTTGTGCTTCATGTTTGTTTATCTTGAGTAATCAAGTATGTATGATGGGTTGCACATCATGTATGTGTAAGTCTTGTGTTGAGCCTTTTTGCATTTTGTTTGTATCTTAGTTGGCTCTTTTGAGAGATTAATGGATTATCCCAATTCAGGGGGAGTGATGTGCTTTGTGCACTTCACGATCCTAAAAATGTGTGTACATGAGGAATACCACTTAGTATTGATATTACAAGATTATCTAGCTTCTATGTGGTATCTCTTGTCATGAGAAATTCAAATTCTAAATGGTCCATTAATTATCTCTTGTTAGATTTAATTTGCCACTTGTTAATTATTTTGGGTTATCACATTTTGGGGGAGTAATATGCTATGTGCATATTACAAGCCTAAAAAATGTGTACATTTGAGGTATTGCCACTTAGTGTTGATATTATAAATTATCTTGTTCCCAGGTGGCATGTTAGCTCTACAAGTGTCATTTGCTTGTGATTTAGGTGTAAGGATGATGATGGGTCTTTTTGCAATCTACCAATGGGAATTATTTCCAAATACTTCTTGTCCTTTGACAATTGGTATTCCTTTTAAGTGGTAGAAACTGCTAATCATCTTTACATTGTATTTTGTTTATAGTTCGTCTTCCCTGCCTCTTGTGGATCGTGTTGAGCGTGTCTAGTGTTTCTATAGATATAGGGAAAGTGATGATCCCATCTTGTGCATTTTGTATTCAAATGCAAATTCTATATAATGCACATCTCTTGGGGGAGCTATCCTATTTTCTTTAGAAAACTCTCTTTATGTGTTTATCATAAAATCTTTTGATCCTCATCAAGTGTGTTGGTGGGAGGCAAGCCTTTTTCCTCATGTTGCTTTGTGCCATCATGAAAAATATGCTGAGGGGTTGGTTTGTTTGGAACCTAGCTCTCTTTTGGGAACTTGATACCTCTTGTTTGTTTTCCTTCAATTGGTATCTTGTTTCCTTCTATTTGGCATGTGTCAATGGATAGCTCATTCCTTGATGTATCTTGTAAGTGGTATCTTCAAGTGATTTTTTTCTCCGTTTGGTATCTTAGTTTCACTTGGTATCTTATCAATTATGTGTTGATTTGGTTCTTGAAAGTCTTGAGCACGCATATTTACGATGTACTTTCTTTAGCATGCTTTCTTTCTTTGACCCAATATATGGGGGAAACTCCATGCTACTTCTTGAGCTTGCGTTGGTTTTCTCTTGAAGAGGAAAGGGTGATGCAGCAAAGTAGATAAGTATTTCCCTCAGTTTTGAGAACCAAGGTATCAATCTAGTAGGAGGTACAAGCAAGGCCCCAATCTATGCACCTGCACAAACAATCAAACACTTGCACCCAACGCTATAAAGGGGTTGTCAATCCCTTCACGGTCACTTGCAAGGATGAGATCTGATAGAGATAGATATAAAAGATTACTAAAACGATAATTAAAATAAAAGTAAATAAATTGCAGAAAAGTATTTTTGTGTTTTTTAGTTTATAGATCTGAAAATATAATATGGAAAATAGACCCGGGGGCCATAGGTTTCACTAGAGGCTTCTCTCTTGAAGGAAAATAATACGGTGGGTGAACAAATTACTGTCGAGCAATTGATAGAAAAGCGCATAGTTATGACGATATCCAAGGCAATGATTATGCATATAGGCATCACGTCCGTATCAAGTAGACCGAAACGATTCTGCATCTACTACTATTACTCCACACATCGACCGACTCCTGCCTGCATCTAGAGTATTCAGTTCATGAAGAACAGAGTAACGCATTAAGTAAGATGACATCATGTAGAGGGATAAACTCAAGCAATATGATGAAAACCCCATCTTTTTATCCTTGATGGCAACAATACAAATACGTGCCTCGCTACCCCTACTTTCTCACTGGGTGAGGACACCGCAAGATTGAACCCAAAACTAAGCACTTCTCCCATTGCAACAATAACCAATCTAGTTGGCCAAACCAAACCAATAACTCAAAGAGACTTACAAAGATATGAAATCATGCATATAAGAATTCAGAGAAGATTCAAATAATATTCATAGATAATCTGATCATAAACCCACAATTCATCGGATATCGACAAACACACCGCAAAAGAGTATTACATCGGATAGATCTCCATGAAGATCATGGAGAACATGGTATTGAAGAACATAGATAGAGAAGAAGCCATCTAGCTACTAGCTATGGACCCGAAGGTCTGAGATAAACTACTCACGCACCATCGGAAGGGCAATGGTGTTGATGTAGAGGCCCTCCGTGATCAAATCCCCCATCCGGCAGATTGCCAGAAAATGCCCCAAGATGGGATCTCACGGGAGCATAGGCTTGCGGCGGCGAAAAAGTATTTTCGTGGCTCCCCTTGGTATTGGGGAAATATTTCTGAATTTATAGGCGAAGAGTTAGGGTTGGAGGAGCTACGGGGGGGGGGGGGGGGGCACAAGCCAGGGGGCGCGCCCTGGTGGCTTGTGGCCCACCCGTAGGTCTTCTGGCCTCTTCTCCAAGCCTCATGGGTTCCTTCTGGTCCAAGAAAAATCAGCTTAGAATTTTATTCCGTTTGGACTCCATTTGATATTCCTTTTCTGCAATACTCAAAAACAAGGAAAAAACAGAAACTGGCACTGGGCACTAGGTTAATAGGTTAGTCCCAAAAATAATATAAAATAGCATATTAATGCATATAAAACATCCAAAACAGATAATATAATAGCATGGAACAATCAAAAATTATAGATACGTTGGAGACGTATCAGCATCCCCAAGCTTAATTCCTGCTCGTCCTCGAGTAGGTAAATGATAAAAACAGAATTTTTGATGTGGAATGCTACCTAACATATTTATCCATGTAATATTCTTTATTGTGGCATGAATTTTCATATCCATAAGATGCAAAACAAAAGTTTAATGTTGACATAAAAACAATAATACTTCAAGCATACTAACAAAGCAATCGTGTCTTTTCAAAATAACATGGCCAAAGAAAGTTATCCCTACAAAATCATAAGGTCTGGCTATGCTCCATCTTCCCCACACAAAGTATTTAAATCATGCACAACCCCAATGACAAGTCAAGCAATTGTTTCACACTTTTTATGTTCTCAAACTTTTTCAACTTTCACGCAATACATGAGTGTGGGCCATGGATATAGCACTATAGGTGGAATAGAATATGGTGGAGGTTGTGAGGAAAAGGAGAAGATAGTCTCACATCAACTAGGTGTATCAACGGGCCATGGAGATGCCCATCAATAGATATCAATGTGAGTGAGTAGGGATTGCCATGCAACGGATGCACTAGAGCTATAAGTGTATGAAAGCTTAAAAAGAAACTAAGTGGGTGTGCATCCGACTCGCTTGCTCACGAAGACCTAGGGCAATTTGAGGAAGCCCATCATTGGAATATACAAGCCAAGTTATATAATGAAAAATTCCCACTAGTATATGAAAGTGACAAAATAGGAGACTCTCTATCATGAAGATCATGGTGCTACTTTGAAGCACAAGTGTGGAAAAAAGATAGTAGCATTGTCCCTTCTCTCTTTTCTCTCATTTTTTTGGTGGGCATCTTTGGCCTCCTTTTTTTTATTTGGGCTTCATTGGCCTCTTTTATTATTTTTAAAGTCCGGAGTCTCATCCCAACTTGTGAGGGAATCATTGCTTCCGTCATTTCCTCACATGGGACAATGCTCTAATAATGATGATCATCACACTTTTATTTACTTACAACTCAAGAATTACATCTCGATACTTAGAACAAAACATGAATCTATATGAATGCCTCCGGCAGTGTACCGGGATGTGCAACGATCTAGCATAGCAAATAAAATGAATGAAAACATCACGCTAGCTGTCTTACGATCATGCAAAGCAATATGACAATGATGGTGCGTGTCATGATAAATGGAACGGTGGAAGTTGCATGGAAATATATCTCGGAATGGCTATGGAAATGCCATAATAGGTAGGTATGGTGGCTGTTTTGAGTAAGGGTATATGGTGGGTTTAATGCACCGGCGAAAGTTGCGCGGCACTAGAGAGGCTAGCAAAGGTGGAAGGGTGAGAGTGCGTGTAATCCGTGGACTCATATTAGTCATAAAGAACTCACATACTTATTGCAAAAGTCTATTAGTTATCAAAGCAAAGTATTAGACGCATGCTCCTAGTGGAGAGGTCGGTAGGAGTTAACCATCGCGCGCTCCCGACCCTCCCACAAAGGATGACAATCAATAAACAAATCATGCTCCGACTTCGTTACATAACGGTTCACCATACGTGCATGCTACGGGAATCACAAACTTTTAACACAAGTATTTCTACCAATCCACAATTACTCACTAGCATGAATCTAATATCACCCTCTTTATATCTCAAAACTATATGCAAGGAATCAAACTTGTCATAGTATTCAATGCACTTTATATGAAAGTTTTTATTATATCCCTCTTGGATGCCCATTATATTAGGACTAAATTCATAACCTAAACCAATTACCATGCTGTTTAAAGACTCTCAAAATAATATAAGTGAGGTCGAGAGTTCAATTATTTCTGTAAAATAAAGCACCACCGTGCTCTAAAAAGATATAAGTGAAGCACTAGAGCAAAATTGCCTAGCTCAAAAGATATAAGTGAAGCACATAGAGTATTCTAATAAATTCACGATTCATGCGTGTCTCTCTCAAGAGATGTGTGCAGCAAGGATGGTTGTGGCAAACTAAAAAGCAAAGACTCATATCATACAAGACGCTCCCAGCAAAACACATATCATGTGGTGAATAAAAATATAGCCTCAAGTAAATTTACCGATGGATTGAAGACGAAAGAGGGTATGCCTTCCGGGGCATCCCCAAGCTTAGGCTCTTTGGTATCCTTGAATATTCCTTGGGGTGCGTTGGTCATCCCCAAGCTTAGTCTCTTGCCACTCCTTATTCCATAGTCCATCAAATCTTTACCCAAATCTTGAAAACTTCACAACACAAAACTCAACAGAAAACTCGTGAGATCCGTTAGTATAAGAAAAATAAATCACCACTTTAGGTACTGTTGTGAACTCATTCTTTATTTATATTGGTGTAATATCTACTGTATTCCAACTTCTCCATGGTTCATACCCCCCGATAGAACCCATAGATACATCAAAATAAGCAAACAACACAAAGAAAACAGAATCTGTCAAAAACAGAACAGTCTGTAGCAATCTGGAAACTTCGAATACTTCTGTAACTCCAAAAATTCTGAAAAATTAGGAAAATCTGGTAAATTTGTATATCAATCTTTTGTAAAAATTTCAGACTCATTCGACGCTCTTGTGAATTTAGAAAATTCCTGGACTGAGCGCAAAAGTTTCTGTTTTTCAGCAAGATCGAATCAACAATCACCGTAAACCATCCCAAAGGTCTTACTTGGCTCAAACACTAATTAAAACACTAAAACATAATTACTAAATAGGTAATAATGTGTAAATCACTCAATAACAGAAACTAAAACAAAAAACATAAAATAAAATTGGGTTGCCTCCCAACAAGCGCTATTGTTTAACGCCCCTAGCTAGGCATAACGCAATAGATCTAGGTATTGTCATCTTTGGTATGCAATCCATAAGTAGAACTCATAATAGATTCATAAGGTAATTTAATTTTCTTTCTAGTAAAGTGTTCCATGTCTTTCCTTAATGGAAATTGGAATCTAATGTTTCCTTCTTTCATATCAATAATTGCACCGATCATTCTAAGGAAAGGTCTACCAAGAATATTAGGACATGTAGGATTGCAATCTATATCAAGAACAATGAAATCTACAGGCACATAATTCCTATTTGCAACAATAAGAACATCATTAATCCTTCCCATAGGTTTCTTAATAGTGGAATCCGCTAGATGCAAATTTAAAGGGCAATCATCAAGTTCATGGAAACCTGGCACATCGCATAAAGTTTTCGGAATCGTGGAAACGCTAGCACCCAAATCACACAAAGCATGGCACTCATAATATTTAATTTTAATCTTAATAGTAGGTTCCCACTCATCATAAAGCTTTCTAGGTATAGAAACTTCCAACTCAAGTTTTTCTTCAAAAGATTTCATCATAGCATCAACAATATGTTTAGTAAAAGCTTTATTTTGAGTATAAGCATGCGGAGAATTCAACATGGATTGCAACAAGGAAATACAATCAATCAAGGAACAACTATCATAATTAAAGTCCTTGAAATCCAAAAGAGTAGGTTCATTGCTATTTAAAGTTTTGACCTCTTCAATCCCACTTTTATCAATTTTAGCATTAAGATCTATAAAGTCCGAATCATTGAGACGACTTTTAACTAAAGTTGACTTATATCCAGCCCCATATTTATCAAGATTTATATTAGAAAACAAAGATTCAATAGGAGTCACATCAATCACTTTAAGATCTTCATCATTATTATTACGGGAACACACTTTTTCAAGCCATTCACGCTTAGCACGCATTCTAGCGGTTCTTTCCTTACACTCATCAATAGAAGTTCTCATAGATTTTAAAGACTCATTAATATCACGCTTGGGTGGATTAGATCTAATTTTCAAAGAATCAATCTCAAGCGAAATTCTATCAACGTTCCTAGCCAAATCATCAATCTTGAGCAATTTTTCTCAATCGTAGCATTGAAAACCTTTTGCGAACTAATAAATTATTTAATATTATTCTCAAGATCAGAGGGCATATTATTATAATTTCCATAAGAATTGTTGGAGGAATTACCATAATTATTAGAGGAATTACTAGGAAACGGCCTAGGGTTGAAATTACCTCTATACGCGTTATTACCAAAATTGTTCCTACCAACAAAATTCACATCCATAGATTCATTATTATTTCTAATCAAAGAAGACAAAGGCATATCATTAGGATCAATAGGAGCACTCTTACTAGCAAACAATTTCATTAATTCATCCATCTTTTCACTCAAAGTGTTTATTTCTTCAATAGCATGCACCTTTTTACTAGTAGGAGATCTTTCGGTATGCCATTGAGAGTAATTTGCCATAATATTATCTAGGAGTTTAGTAGCTTCTCCTAATGTGATTTACATAAAAGTACCACCCGCGGCGGAATCTAAAAGAGCTCTAGATGCAAATTTCAATCCCGCATAAAAAATTTGTATAATCATCCATAAACTCAAACCATGTGCGGGGCAATTTCTAATCATTAATTTCATCCTCTCCCAAGATTGTGCAACATGCTCATGATCAAGTTTCTTAAAATTCATTATATCGTTCCTAAGGGAGATGATCTTAGCGGGCGGAAAGTACTTGGAAATAAAAGCATCTTTACACTTATTCCATGAATCAATACAATTTTTAGGCAAAGATGAAAACCAAGTTTTAGCACGATCTCGTTGTGAGAACGGAAATAGCTTCAATTTAAAAATATCATTATCCACATCTTTCTTCTTTTGCATATCACACAACTCAAAGAAAGTATTTAGATGGGATGCGGCATCTTCACTAGGAAGGCCGGAAAATTGTTCTTTCATAACAAGATTAAGCAAAGCGGCATTAATTTCATAAGATTCCGCACTAGTGGCGGGAGCAATCGGAGTACTTATAAAATAATTATTATTAGTATTGGAGAAGTCACACAATTTGGTATTCTCAGACATCGTGACAAAGCAAGCAATCTAGCACACAAGCAAACAAAAAGCAAACGGAAAGACGAACGGAAGAAGGGCGAATAAAAAGGCAAATCTTTTTGGTTTTTTCTGAAATTCGTTTTAGAAGTGGGGGAGAGGAAAATGAGAGGCAAATGGCAAATAATGTAAATGCAAGAGATGAATTTGTGATCGGTACTTGGTAGGCTTGATGTAGATCTCCCCGGCAACGGCGCCAAAAATTGGCAAGTTGACGGGAGAGTTCTTGTCTTCACTTGCTATGTATCCTCCCCGGCAACGGCGCCAGAAATTGGCAAGTTGACGGGAGAGTTCTTGTCTTGACTTGCTATGTATCCTTCCCGGCAACGGCGCCAGAAATCCTTCTTGCTACTTCTTGAGCTTGCGTTGGTTTTCCCTTGAAGAGGAAAGGGTGATGCAGCAAAGTAGATAAGTATTTCCCTCAGTTTTGAGAACCAAGGTATCAATCCAGTAGGAGGTACAAGCAAGGCCCCAATCTATGCACCTGCACAAACAATCAAACACTAGCACCCAACGCTATAAAGGGGTTGTCAATCCCTTCACGGTCACTTGCAAGGATGAGATCCGATGGAGATAGATATAAAAGATTACTAAAATGATAATTAAAATAAAAGTAAATAAACTGCAGAAAAGTATTTTTGTGTTTTTTAGTTTATAGATCTGAAAATATAATATGGAAAATAGACCCGGGGGCCATAGGTTTCACTAGAGGCTTCTCTCTTGAAGGAAAATAATACGGTGGGTGAACAAATTACTGTCGAGCAATTGATAGAAAAGCGCATAGTTATGACGATATCCAAGGCAATGATTATGCATATAGGCATCACGTCCGTATCAAGTAGACCGAAACGATTCTGCATCTACTACTATTACTCCACACATCGACCGACTCCTGCCTGCATCTAGAGTATTAAGTTCATGAAGAACAGAGTAACGCATTAAGTAAGATGACATGATGTAGAGGGATAAACTCAAGCAATATGATGAAAACCCCATCTTTTTATCCTTGATGGCAACAATACAAATACGTGCCTCGCTACCCCTACTTTGTCACTGGGTGAGGACACCGCAAGATTGAACCCAAAACTAAGCACTTCTCCCATTGCAAGAATTACCAATCTAGTTGGCCAAACCAAACCAATAACTCGAAGAGACTTACAAGGATATGAACTCATGCATATAAGAATTCAGAGAAGATTCAAATAATATTCATAGATAATCTGATCATAAACCCACAATTCATCGGATCTCGACAAACACACCGCAAAAGAGTATAGAAGAACATAGAGAGAGAAGAAGCCATCTAGCTACTAGCTATGGACCTGAAGGTCTGAGGTAAACTACTCACGCATCATCGGAAGGGCAATGGTGTTGATGTAGAGGCCCTCCATGATCGAATCCCCCCTCCGGCAGATCGCCGGAAAAGGCCCCAAGATGGGGTCTCACGGGAACAGAGGCTTGCGGCAGCGGAAAAGTATTTTCGTGGCTCCCCTTGGTATTGGGGGAATATTTCTGAATTTATAGGCGAAGAGTTAGGGTTGGAGGAGCTACGGGGGCCCACAAGCCAGGGGGCGCCCCCCCCAGAGGCGTGCCCTGGTGGCTTGTGGCCCACCCGTAGGTCTTCCGGCCTCTTCTCCAAGCCTCCTAGGTTCCTTCTCGTCCAAGAAAAATCAGCATAGAATTTTATTCCGTTTGGACTCCGTTTGATATTCCTTTTCTGCAATACTCAAAAACAAGGAAAAAACAGAAACTGGCACTGGGCACTAGGTTAATAGGTTAGTCCCAAAAATAATATTAAATAGCATATTAATGCATATAAAACATCCAAAACAGGTAATATAATAGTATGGAACAATCAAAAATTATAGATATGTTGGAGACGTATCACTCCACTATGTCACAAATTGGCTAAAGTGTGCATGAAATTCAATTTCATATCTATATGCACATAGTTATGTGGATTTTCTCCTATGTATTGTTGGCCACTAACTCTTTGGTCCCAATGAGTTTGGGTACCACTTTGTTTGTGTTGTTGTTCTAGGAACAATTGGAGATATATTGGATGCTCGGCTCACTTACAAGGAATGTGTTGACACCATGTGTTTATTGGAGCCAAGCTAGGATGATCGATGAACCATTATCTACTACATCAATCCAATGCTATCTCGGTAACAAGTATCTACTTCATGTATACATTTCTTGCATTCGACCTTTTACAGGTTGCATCATGGCATGAATTTCTTGAGTCATTCTTGTGGTACTTGTTTCCTTTCTCAAAGGATCCCAACGATGATCTCTTGTTGCTAGTTGTGATGTCTTTGATGTTCGTCTGCTGGGAGTTCATTTATGTACAATAAGAAAATACTAGGCCATGTGCTATGCTTTCAGGTAAAGATCTTATTGGTATATTTATGACTTCCTTTTGGATATCTTGTTCGTTCCTTTTTGTAACTATTTCGTGTGTACATCATTCTTTGTGGATATCATCATGATTGTCCTCTACCTGGAATCTTATACACATGAGAGAAGTTACATCTCTAGTTGATATCCTCTTTTCTTTCATGTCCACCGTTGCATTCCCTTTTTATTTCCTTGGTGGTTTCGTGAAATAATTTTTCTTGAGTGCGGATCTTATATCCTTGCATCTTGATGCACTCTTTGGTGGTGAATATTATTTTCCTCATGCTTGTCTTCACGAGGGTTTTGCCATTTCGATTGGTATCCCTCCTCCTGACAAGGCTATTATTTCCTATCTTCACCAGGGGTTGTCACAAGCTTTGGTTTTTAATTTTGTTATTAGTAAGCTTGTGGACCCATTTGCCAGTGGTTTGTGTTTGTGGGAAGGATATGGCTTGCACTTTGTGTCTCATTTCGTCAAGACAATGTTGTTGCTTAATGCTCAGCCTTATACTAGTCTTCTCAAAGTGCTTTGCCGTGACTCACAGACATCATTTTGGTTGAGCCTATTCTTAAATTGCCTCTTTTACATGTTGCTCAACCATATGTTTGGTGCAAGTGATATTCTTATTGTCTTATCTACTTGCTTGCACTTTTTGTGTGTTTTTATTGATTTTGGGGGAGTGATGATCCTATTTTGTACTCTCGTATCCAAATACAAAAAATTCTTAATAGTGCACAAATCATGGGGAGCTTCCCTAGGTTCTCTAAAACACTCTATTGCCCATATCATAATATCTTTTATTCATGTGGCTCGTAGGTCCATGTGATTGTTTGTTCCAATTGGTATCTTTTGATTGCTTGCTTCTCTTTTGTATGTCTTTGTGCCATATGATCCTTTTTGCAATCGTTGGATCCTCAATATAGTTTGTTTTCCTCCAGCTACTTATAATCGGATATGTGTATTTCATTGCACTCATATTTTGAGAAATGCACACTTTTTGGAGGAGCACCTATTATATTGGCTTTCTAAGCTTTTCATCCATTTTGGCAATCAATGCCAATGGGGAAGAAGTTTAGAGAGTTTTGTTTGGAAAGTTTATAGAGTTTTGCGTTTGATTGCTTAAGCATTTGCATCTCATACCCATGCATTATTGCTTTGCATGTGTGTGCTTGGGTGTGCTTATTTCCTTATATAAACTCTCTTGAAAGTGGTTGTCATCAATTACCAAAATGGGGGAGATTGTAAGAGCACATTTATCCATGTGTGGTTTTGGTAATTGATGACAATCCCTATGGACTAATAGTTGCCTTGAGTTATATTCGAAGGATTTGTCCGTAGGTACTTCTTAAAGTCCATCTGTTGGTTTCAAGGATTTTATATGGTGACCAAGGTGGTATTCAAGGTTTTATCCAAAGATTGGTCATGTGAGAGTTGAGCTTATTGCAAGCATGTCTTGAAGAAGAAGATTGCGTGAGCACTCATGTTTACCTTCAAGACATCATCTTTATGAAGAGAGAAGATAAGATACAAGGTTGATCAAGACTAAGTCAAAGAGTGAACCAAGTTGATCAACACACGAAGCGTACAAGATATACCGAGAGGGATCAAGTGATCCCATGGTATGGTAAGCATTGTCCATTATGCTTTGTGTACTAACCCATGGTCTACGTGAGTGTTCTTTGTAGGGTTAGGTATATTTCCATGGGATTGCATCAAGAGGAAGATCCCATACATCCCATGGAAGATGACATCAAGTTGTGATCGTCATCAAGGTTGCGGTGTGCAAGTTCAAGTGAATCATCACGGAGAGATCATGCTTGAAGCTTGCCGTCCATTGTGGTGACAATGGACTTGTGAAGATGTGCCGAAGAGTGGCTCACCCATAGTGGAGTATGGGGGAGCAATCTACTAGTCTTCATCAAGCCGGCGCGATCAAGAAAGGTGGTCCATCTTGAGAAGGACAAGATCGTCATCATCTAGCTCAAGTGGACTATGCGCAAGGCAAAGGTTTGACCTTGATAGGGTTTTCCATTTTACCGGTCTCATGGTGGTAGTAGGAAGACCGGGTTATAGGATCGATATCCATACTATCAAGGGGGGCTCTCAAGTGAGTAGCTTGATCGTATCGTTCGTTGAGAGATCAAACCATTTGCATCCTTGTATCATCATCTTTCTTAGTCCTTATTTGGTTTTTCTCTATGCGAGTTTTCGAGCTTATGGTCTTCATCATGATAACTTAAAGCTCATCGAAAACAGATTTCGTATGCATCATATTGTGTTTTCGGTGTTGGAGATTTTGCCGGATATTTATTGGGAAGGTCATCTTCCTTATCCTAGTGGCATTTATTCTCCATTGCTTGTTATTAATTTAACTAGTCATTGTTCGATATCTCCCGTTGTCCTTTATCCAACAAGCTTGAGTTTGCTCAAATCGGAGCTCGTATGCGAAAGTTATGGTTGTTTTAGTAGTACCTGTTTTACATAGAGAGGTTGTACCGCCCCATAGAGAGGTTGTACCGGTTGACCGGTACAACCGGTGTTTGGAGCGGTTGTACCGCTCCAGATTTGGTCCGAAGGTTGTACCGGCCATGTACCGCTCTACCACCGGACTACTTTATATTGTGGTGCGGTTCTTGGGCAGTTGTGGGCTGGTTGTACCGCTTATTGATTTTGACCGGTTGTACCGGTTCGCATAGCGGTTGTACTGCTCCTATGTTATTCTGCACTTAACGGGCAAATTCGTGGGGACCTATTTAAGGGGGTCTTCTTCCCCAATGGTTCCCCAACTATTGAACTCGTTTTTGCCCCCCATTTTTGACCTTCTTTGAGCTTGCTATCTCTCAAGCCCTCCAATGATTCTTGCTAGTTCTTGAGGGAAAAGGGAGAGGAGATCTAGATCCACATTTCCACCAATCACTTTCTCCTCTATGTGAGGGGAACCCCTTGGATCTAGATCTTGGAGTTCTTTGTGTTCTCATTTGTTCTTCCTCTCATTTTCCTCCCTAGCATTAGTTGCTTTGGTGGGATTTGGGAGAGAAGGACTTGGGCACTCCGTGTGCCCTTGCCTTTGCATTTGGTGCATATGTTTGAGTTCTCCACGGTGATACATGGAAGCGAAGTTTGAGAAGCTTATTACTCTTGGGTGTTTGAGCACCCCTAGAGCTTGTTCCTCTTGGGTGTCTAGGAACCCTAGACGGTTGGTGGTGCCTCAGAGCTCAATCATTGTGGTGTAAAGCTCCGGGCAAGCGTTGGGGTCTCCAATTAGGTTGTGGAGATTGCCCCGAGCAATTTGTACGGGTACCGGTGACCACCCCCAAGGGTTGCCAAAGTGTACGGGTACCGGTGACCGCCCCCAAGGGTTGCCATTTATACGGGTTCGGTGACCGCCCTCAAGGGTCCTTTAGTGGAATCACGGCATCTTGAGTTGTGCGAGGGCGTGAGGAGATTACGGTGGCCCTAGTGGCTTCTTGGGGAGCATTGTGCCTCCACACCGCTCCGAACGGAGATTAGCATCCACAAGGGTGTGAACTTCGGGATACATCGTCCTCTCCACGTGCCTCGGTTATCTCTTACCCGAGCCCTTTACTTGTGCACTTTACTTTGTGATAGCCATATCATTTCCTGTTATATATCTTGCTATCACTTAGTTGTTATCTTGCTTCGCATAAGTTGTTGGTGCACATTGGTGAGCCTAGTTGTTTTAGGTTTTGTGCTTGACATATTAAACATCAGTTTTATTCCTCATTTGTTCAAGCCTAAACCGTAATTATTTTAAAGCGCCTATTCACCCCCCTCTAGGGGTCATCCATGTCCTTTCAGATGGCGGTGGAGATTTCCGTCGACGGCGTGGATCCCAACGGTGAAGGCGCTCGGGGAGGCAAGGGTGAGTACCAAAGTGTCCTGGTGCGGCTGCTTAGGGTTGGGGACTTGGCGTTTGAAGATTAAATTTCAAAATGCCGGGTCCGCGGATTAAGTACCCTTCACTGTCGGCGTCACCGATACGAAAATTTTGGTGTCACCGAGTTCCTCTACTGTCAGTTGACTGGGAAACTCGGTGAAGCCAAGATTATGGTATCGGTGGTATCGAGGTGCAAAGCCTAGGCATTCGGTGGAACCGAGATTTACTGGTTGGTTACACCAAGTTGCACTTTAGGGAGGTTTTGGAGGTCAGCCTTGACGAAACGGTACTCCGAGTGCTCCTCACAGAGAGGGTTCGACAAGTGCTTGTTCAAGTTTTTGTGATGTAGCATGAATAGAACTTGAGGTGAGAAAGCATAGATAGCTAGATAGGGGTCCTAGGCATTCTTGTATATCCAATTGGCAAAAGAAAAACAAAGGCCAAATAGCTACAATTGGATATCCTCGAATGAGTAAAGATATGCAGACCAACATGCTCACACAATAAGATATCAAATGAAATCAGGGCAAACATGCACAAACATTCTAGCATCTATCAAGCACTTGGGCGATGATGTAGTCATCTATATATGAGTATATTGACTTAGGAGCCAATTAAGAATAATTGATCATAGGTCATACTCCTCGTTTAAGCACAAGTGGGGTTGCCACTTTTCGATAAAGCATTTAATGTTGTCACATTCTAAGAGATGCTTTAACTCAAGTCTTAGAGTAAAGCTCCCCCTTGATGTGACATCCCCCCTAAGAGGGATAAACTAACCTTGGGTTTTGTTGTAGAAGATTTCATGTGAGTGATGTAGTGGTTGATGCTCATAGTTGATGAAGATCATCTTGAGTTGGGAGCAATCCTTTTTCTTTCTTACTCTCCTCCCCTACATGGGTTAGTCCCACACACAAGAGATAAATACAAGTATATCTAAGGACATGGAGTGCAAAGCATACATGATGATGTCCATGGATTCATTAATTACCTTGTCCCTTGCTTACCTTTGAGGGAATGTGTGAATCCTTGAACTATTGTATAATGTTGATGTTGATTGAAACTAGTCTTTGCCAATAATGAATGTGAGTGAATTTCATTGGTGGAGTCACCCCTCAAGAACCTCTCTAGTTCTTCTTCTTGGGGACCCACATCAAGTTGATGGGAATCCTCGGTGTTGAAGTGGCACTTGTAGAAGTTGAGCTTGTAGAAGCCTCGGGAACCCACTTGACCAAAGCTTGGGATTCATCTTCATATGAGTCAATCTCCTCTTGAAGCTTGTCCTTGCACTTGAGTTTGTGATCTTGTGGTGCAAGGTCATCTTGAGCTTTTGTTCCCTTGGGAAGAGTATGTTCATACTTCTCCCTTTGAGGAAAAAACTTGGGCTTGGGGTATGGACCTTCTTCCCATTAAACTCCATTTGCGTTGAAGTAGCCAATGCCATGGTTCATCCGCTATCCTCCATGCTTGCGTACAATTTCCTCAAATTGCTTACATCCGGCAAGACTTTTGTAGATACCTTTCTCTATAATCCCTTTCA
The DNA here is from genome assembly GCA_039707655.1 of Elymus sibiricus. Taxonomy (NCBI): domain Eukaryota; kingdom Viridiplantae; phylum Streptophyta; class Magnoliopsida; order Poales; family Poaceae; genus Elymus; species Elymus sibiricus. The sequence goes on along the minus strand of CM077669.1, from coordinate 285,712,336 downwards.
ATAGATCATTTTCTAGCTCAAGTGTAACTTGGCTAAGAGAGTTGCTAGTGGGATCAATAGAACTACTAGAAGCAATATCATTGGATTTATCATTTTTATTGCTACTAGTTGAAGAACTTTTCTTGCCTTTGTTACTAGATTGCTTAGTCTTAACTTGTGGAATGAATGTAGACAAGAGTAGTCATTTGGCTAGATAAGAAGAAGTCTTCTTTCGGAGATCGTCATTGATTGCTTTAACAAACTCATGTTCTTGCTCCAAATTGAGCTTCTCGAAGCGTTGCTTCTCATGAGTCCTTACAAGCTCTCTATGATCTTCTAAAGTAGATTCATGAGCTAACTTAAGAGTGTTTAATTCTTTAGTTAGTCATTCCATTTCCTTCTTATCATCATCACACGACTTATCTTGACTAGCATGATCATTGTCTAGCTCATTTTGACTAATATCACTAGTTTTATCAAATAGCAAGTCATCATCTCCAAGTAAATCATCCTCATCACTATTGAAATCAAGATATCCGGGGTGTGATACCTTGGGGCCTTTAGCCATGAAGCAGCTTCCACTCCCTTCATTTGGTGAATCAAATATGTCGTAGGAGTTGGAGGAAACGAGTGTAAGTACGGCAACACCTTCATCTTGCCTATAGTCGGAGTCAGAGTGATAGCTTCTCTCGGATTGGTTGTCGTAATCGGAGCCGGAAACCCATTCACCAACATGAGCTTGATGTCTTCTTCTTGAGTAGCTCTTGGTGTACTTGTCCTTCTTCTCCAAATCGCTACTTCTCCTTGAGGGTATTCGTTCATAACGATCATCTCTACTCCTTCTCTCTCTTCGAGGTGACTCATCTCTTGAGATCTTCCTTCTAGGTGACTCTTCCCTTCTTTTGTGGGGGGTCGTGCACTCATTGGAGTAGTGTCCGAGCCTTCCACAATTGTAACAATTCCGGTCACGACTAGATGAACGCCTTTCTTCATATCTTGAGTTGGAGTTCCTCTATTTGCCTCTACTCTTGTAGAACTTGTTGAATTTCTCGACCATGAGGCTTATCTCTTCATTGGTTACAAGGTTGTCGCTTGAAGTAGCGGGAGCATCACTTGTGGCTTTGTAAGCACCGCTAGACTTGTTGTGAAGTTCTTCCTTGTCTTTGAGTGACATCTCATGAGCAACAATTCTACCAATGACTTCTGTAGGCTTGAGATCTTTGTAGTTTGGCATCATTTGGATCAATGTGCACACGGTGTCATACATTCCATCCAAAGCTCTAAGTATCTTCTTGATGATGAATTTGTCGGTCATTTTCGCTTCCTAAGCCGGCAATCTCATTGGTGATGAGAGCAAGCCTAGAGTACATCTCCGCGACTCCTTCACCATCCTTCATCTTGAACTTGTCAAGTTGACTGTGAAGCACGTCCAACTTAGATTCTTTGACGGAATCGGTACCTTCGTGCATATCAACCAAAGTATCCCAAATTTTCTTGGCATTCTCAAGACGGCTGATTTTGTTGAATTCTTCGGGGCATAGGCAGTTGAAAAGAATGTCACATGCTTGAGCATTGTATTGCAACATCTTCAATTCATCTGCGGCCGCTTCACGATCCGGTTCCTTTCCATCACCAAAGAAGTCACCTTGCAAGCCAACACGAACAACAGCCCAAACGGCAGGGTTATGACCAAGAATATGCATTTTCATCTTATGCTTCCAACTAGCAAAATTAGTACCATCAAAGTACGGACCTCTATGGTGGTAACTTACCTCACTAGACGCCATACTCTCCTAGGTTGTGAAACCAATGCAATGGAGACCAAAGCTCTGATACCACTTGTAGGATCGAAAGTATGTCTAGAGGGGGGTGATTAGACTACTTGACCAAATAAAAGTTCTACCTTTTCCCAATTTTAGTTGTGGGCAGATTTTAGCAATGATAGGAAGTCAAGCACACCCTACACATGCAAGTCTAAGAGTATTGCAGCAGAAAGTAAAGACAATCACATGTAATAGACGTAAGGGTTAGAAGATGAAACACAATTGTAGACACGAAGATTTTTCCCGTGGTTCCGATAGGTGGCGCTATCGTACATCCACGTTTATGGAGTCTTCAACCCACGGAGGCTAACGGTCGCGAGAGTCCACGGAGGGCTCCACCCATAAGGGTTCACGAAGTAGCAACCTTGACTATTCCATAACGGCTTCCGTCCATGAAGGACTAGCCTCAATATCGGTAGGTCTTCACGAAGTAGGCGATCTCCTTGCCCGTACAAACTTCTTGGTTCAACTCCACAACACGAAGTAGGAGGCTCCCAAGCAACACCTAACCAATCTAGGAGGCACCACCCTCCAAAAGGTAATAGGCTTGATAGTGATGATGAACTCCTTCCTCTTGTGCTTCAAGATGATAGACTCCTCAACACTCAATCACTCTCTCACAGATTTGGCTTGGTAGAAGAGATTGATTGGGTGGAAAGCAACTTGGGGTGGCTAGAAAACAAGATCCATATGGTTGGAGTGGATGATCTTGATCTCAACACAAGGGTAGGTGGTTCTCTCTCAGAAATTTGGATATGGGAAGTGGGGAACTATTTTGAGTGCTTCTCTTTCGAGTGGGATGTGGTGGAGGGGTATATATAGGCATCTTCAAAAATCCAACCATTACAACATAATTGACCATCTCGGTGAAACCGAAGAAAAACTCGGTTGTACCGATCTGTTCAAAATGTGGCAACTTTCGGAATCTCGGTGAGACCGATATAGGAATCTCGGTGGTACCGAAATGAGTGGCCGAGGGCAGTTCCCAAAACTCGGTGAGACCGAAGCATAAACTCAGAATTTCCGATTCTATGAAATCAGTCACCCGAACCGTGGTCACAAAAACTCATTTGCACCGATGCATTCTCGGTTGTACCGAAATTCTAGGGTTTGGCTAGGGTTCTGTCTTGGGTAGAAAATCGGTAGGGCCGGATGAAAACTTGGTGGCACCGATTTTGAGGATTACGGTTTTGACAAAGTATTTTTGTGGGAGAGCTTGTGGGTGTTTTTGGTGGCTAGCACTTGTGTACGTGGAGCAGTTTGTTCACCAACAATACCTTACCCCCTTTTAATAGTATTGGCTTTCCTATGGACTCAAAATGATTTCTCACAAAGTAAAAAGAGAGTCTTCTAGCTTGAAGCTTTGCCAATCCATTCCTTGCATCTTGGGGTATCTCCTCACAAATTATAGCCATCCCATTATTGGACTTTTCTTGAAATATACTTAGTGAAAACATGAGTCCAATGACATATATGTTGTTATTAATTACCAAAACCACCAAGGGAGCAAATGTGCTTTCAGTCGCTACGCGTGTAAATGAACAGAGAGTCGACCTTTCTAAAGGTACCCACGGATCCCCTTTTATAATCCCTGGGGCTACCACAGTGGCTAGAATGATGTTTACACATAATAAACAATGTATATCTATCTGCTAAAACTGCTAGCAATTGCGGTACTGAGAAATACCTAACTCTGACTGATGAGGACAAACACATTAAATGCGCCGTGAAGTGGTGCGCTAGTGACGTCTCCCGGCAAGGATTGGCTCTCCTTCTATGCCGTTCGCCCAGCTACCTCTTATTCTTTCACCACGCCGTGGGATGGGTGTCATTAAAGCTCTGCTGTACTCCACGGAAACAGCCACACGCCCCGACCAGTCTCACCTACCCGCCTTCCCACTCGATACCCGGCCGATGTAGAGAAGCAGCCCAGCTACATGGAGCGACGGCTTGGCGGGAGCGCTATCGTCCGAGCCCTCGGCAAGGAAGGCTTGCCGGTTCGCTCGAGCCCTTGTACGAAGAGCTTGGCGTCCAGATCCAGCCTGGCAGGGTCCTGCCGGTCCGGAGGCCACGGTCGTCTGGTGCACAAGTCAAGGTACTAAGGTCCCCATTCTTTAGTACACCGACAGGAGCCCTCGGGCTTGGGCCACACTTGCGTCTACGACGATTGTTGGGCTAGGCCCAAAGACAGTGCACAGATACCTGCGACCGCCATTAGCTGCGGTTGTGTTGATTTTCCCCTCCGCCCGTGACGTCCATTGACTGTGGGTCGTGGGAATAGTGGAGCGAGGCAGTTTCCTCGAGGGGTCGCGCCTGAAAGGCTGCGCCGCGTGTAACACCCTGGTTTTCGCTCCTGTTTTTTTTCCTTTGCGGGATTTGACTCCCGTCTTTTTTCTCGGTGTTATCGGATTTCTCTCGCTCCTGGGTATGTGAAGATGGTCATCTAGCCTTGCCTTTCCTGTCCAACCAGAGATTCTCCCCAGTCCAACCTTGCCACCCAAGATCTATATCCGGACTTTGCCATCGAAACCATGCCTTCCGAGTCACCGGAAGGGAAACCCTAATCCTTTCAGTTACAAAGGAACCTGAATTTCCTTTGATCTGTTGCCTCCCAAACTTTTCCCAGTAATCATCCTTCATCTATAAACCCTGGATATGCAAAAATATTGCCAAGTCATTTGCAATATTTTTCATTTATAATTAATTCCTTTTTCTACCAGTTAAAGGAATTAAATCCAGGAAAATATCTATCCATCTCCAAAGTTCTTGAAAACTTGTGGAGAAATTCTTTGTGATCATATTTAGCTCCCATAAAAATATTGGCCATAATTAAATAGGAGAAGTTGCATTTTCCTATTTAATGCCAATATTGCATTTTGGGCACTTTCTAAAGGAACTACCATTTTGGTAGCCAGGAAAAATCCCAAATAATTTGTGGAGCTTTTCCTATCCATATCTTCACCACTCCCATCAAGAACCTAAGTTCCATAGTTTAAATTTTGAGCACAACATCAATTGGCAAATTCTGTCTAGCTGGGCAATTTGCAAAGGAAGTGCTTTATTCATTGATCTGTTTGAGCTGAATTTTTTCATGGTGATTAACATTGATAAATCACTCATGGAAACCAAAAACCAGCTCAATTCATCTATCCATTTTCCCCCAGCAATTTTCCCAAGTTCCTGTCCATTTGAAAGTTCTCTGAAGGAAGTACCATTTTGGCATTTCCAAATGAGCTGAAACTTTTCCAGTATCTCCATATGTTCAAATCATCATCCTCCACCAAATTTGAACCAAATCCATCTAGCCATTTGATCCCAGCAAGCTCATCTCAATTCTGACCAGATTGCCATGTTACAAAGGAAGTGCTAGCTATATTGCTTCATTTGATCTTAAAATTTACCAGGGTGGTCACCTTGGTAGATCATTGCTCCATGCCAAATCTCAACTCATTTCACCTAGGGATTCATCTAGAAATCTCTACAAACACCTTCTGTTCAGATTGGATGTCAGCTCAAATCAGTCATTCTTTGCCTCCACTTCCATCCAAACTCTCACGGGTCATCTCTACGACCAGTGAGAAACATATTTTGACAAGGTCCTAGAGCCATCCAGTGTCTTGGACGCGTGGTGCCGGTAGTGACCACGAGTTTAGTCGGCAGCCAGCGCGAACGGTGGCAACAGTCGCCGTCCGGTCCCCTCTGGATGTCCTCAGCTCGCCGCCCAGCTCCCCTTGCTCACCCACATCGCCTGCTCCTCTGCTCCGCCTCGTCCCCTAGCTTCCTGGCCGGGTGTGCCGACAGGAGGTGCTCCGCCCGAGCGCGGCCATGGCATCGGCGTCCCAAAGCTCCGGCCAACGTCGAGAGGCCCTCCCCGCGGCTATTTAAGCTCGGCCTGAGCCCTCCCTCGCAACCACCAACCTCTCCTCTCGCCTCCTCACCCCTCCCCGAGCTCCAGGAGCTCCTCCTCTCCCAATGGCCGAAGGCCGTCGCCGTTCCCTCGGCCGACCCCTGCCTGTGGCCTCCCCCCTCCCTTCCTTTGGTGCCCCTGCTTCCCCCTCGTCGACCGCTCGCTGCTGCCGCTCCCTAGCTCCGCCGAGAAGCCCTGCCGGTGCCTCCCTTCCTCTGCCATGCTGGCCGGAGTGCCAAGCCGCGGCGCCCCTGAACCAGGCCACCCCGAGCCGCCTGGAGGCCACCCACGGGCCCGACGAGGTCGGGCGGGGCCAGTACGCTCGCCGACCGGCCCTTCCGCGGCGCCAGGCGCCTGCTCCGACCGGCGGCCGAGCCCTCCTCTGCCTCCAAGCACGTTGGAAAAGAAGGAGGCAGGGGAGGAGAGAGAAGACCACGCGGGTCCCTCATGTAAGAGACCCGGCGAGGGGGTATAGTGGCTGACGACCGAGCCCGGGGTATTTTAAGTGGAAGCGTATTTTCTCAAAGTACGTTTTCAGAAATTGGAAGGCGTATTTCTGTTACACTATGACTGAAAGTGCGCTTTCCTTTTTAGGAAACGTAAACTGCCCAGTACGCCTTCGGTTTAAGCCGCCAGGGGCCTGTCTGTGAATACTTTATTTACAGATTGGTCCCTATACTTCAAACGGCTATATCTTTTTAATAGAGACTCCGATTCAGGTGAAACCAACACTCACGTCTTCAGTGCGTCGAGCCCATTCCGGTGAGGTCACGTTCATAATGTTTACACATTCTGAAAATGACCATTTTGCCCTTGCCCTTCTATCAGCCCTCCGAGAGAGAACGGTTTCCGGCGATCCTTTCCGCGGACTCTCCGCACTTCTTCCCGGAGTATTCTTCGACCCCAGGCAAGCCGACCATCGGATATATGCCCTAAAGCATTGCTCTGTGTTATTCTTGCATGTTTAATTAATGATATGCTTGTGCTAGAAATAATTAAACTCCCGCGAATTCGATATTGTCATTTACATTACCTGCTACTGCTCATCTTATCATTGCACTAATGACTTGTCGTGATATTATATGGAGATAGGTGGTTATGTTTTATCATGCTTAGCTACTGCCATCTCAAGTTATTGTGATAAACAACCATGCTTGTTAAATACTTGCTAAGGCTAAACCTAGTCGGTTGATCTAGAGTCACCTGTCCGGGCTTATTCGTGCAGCCACATTTGCCGGTATGGGACGGCCTTGACTTGGTCTGATCGCATGCTCTTTCACCGGTACCACCCCGACAGGGAAGGTTATGCGTTCGCGCTACCTTGGCCCTGTTGGCGGCGATAATCTTGTGAGCCCAGTTGAGTTATATGGTACCAGGTCCCCGTTTGGGATAGTTTAGTTTGGCCACGACGGTGGCAGGTGTCACGAGGTGACACAGGGCCCACCCAGGGCAGGACTCCGGGGGAGGATGAATGCCGGTGGTACGATGGGAGAGTCACGGGTCAGGCGGGTTTCGTTGGAGCAACGCTGGTCCACCCGAATGGGATCACGAGGCCAGGTGCTCCATGGTGTGGGTAAAGTGCGCAACCTCTGTAGAGTGTAAAATCTATTCGAATAGCTGCGTCCACGGTATTGGACAGTCCGTCCAGGCGTCACTAGGTGGTCAACCGTAACAATGATAAGAATGGAAGAACTTGACATCAGATGATTTCAGGAATATGATATGTTAGCCATGGGATGGCTATGATAGAGTTGGTCAGATGACCGAAGAGTTGCATTGGATCCTGAGATTGTTCGGAGTATGGATTACTTACTGGATATGCTTTACTTACTGTATTTTACTTCAGTAGTGATCCTGCTAGATAAACCTATTTTGACATGATAATTAATATTTCTCTAATAATAAATACATGCTTGAATGCCATGGATTGCTTTGCTTGGTGTATATGTTAGTTTGGTTTGCTTGCGAGTACATTCAAAAGTACTCAGCGGCCTTTAACATGGCCAGGTTCACATAAGGATCCGTCGTCCGTCGTCGAGGAGCCGGAGTGTTCGCGGGCTAGGAGAGTAACCCAGTCAGATCCTTGTGGATTGGAGCCACACCAAGACCATGCTGCCTTAGATAGAGCTTTTCCGCTGCCATCACCCTTTGTAATATATCATGTAAGACTTATATATCCGTCAATAGAAATGCCTGTGTTCATGATACTTGTTGTAAACGCGCATGCCAGAGTGATTTCCTGGGCTGGCGTGCGTGGCGACCGTCTGTCTACAGTGGTAATCAGGCGGGACGCCACACCGCGTTATTGGAAGAGGCATCTCTCGTGGATTCCCCTTTGCTAATAAAAGAGATTCCACAAGGGCACTGCTCATTCCAACCGCTCCCCTTTGCTCTGTCGCCTCTGCTTCTCCTTCCTGTAGCACGGAGTCTCTAGGTTGTTCCTTTGTTTCCGCCTCCGCACACCGCCAGCTCTCCATGGCGCTCAAGCCTGGACTCGCCTCCGTCGCCCTGGTCTGGTGAAGCACGCCCAAAGGGCGTCGGATGCCGAGGCGAAGGAAGCCTTAGCTGCGATGCGCAGGAAATGTGTCGTCTCCCCCTCCCCCCGTGTTGACGGTAAGTGACCTCATCTCGTGGTATTCTGCGATGTGGGGGAGGGATACCAAGGCGCATCCAGCGCCGGTGGTGCTCCCTGGCGATGATAAGTATCCATTTTTCGTGACATACTTTTATAGCGGGCTTGTTCCCCCCTTTTCTCCTTTCTTCGTAGATCCGATGTTGACCCATGGCTTCCGCTTGCTGGACTTTACGCCCAATGGGATGACCACCTTGTCCGTTTTTGCGCACTTGTGCGAGAACTTCATAGGAATAGCCCCCAATGTCTCTCTTTTTCACCATTTCTACTACTCGCGCATACAGGGCGAAGATGCCCTCTCCGGTAGCATCACGTGGATTCCTCGCGCCTCCCACAAGGAGGTGTATCCTCCTGGTAACTTGCATAAAAAGTGGGAGGAATGGCGAGCAGAGTGGTGCTATATCGTCGACAAGAAGCCCCCAGTGTTTTGCCAAGTCCGGACTCCAAGCCTATCCGCGACGATGGGTGGAGGGCCCTGGCTCCTAACGACAAGAAACTGGATATTGCCATCGGCCGCATTCTTCGGCTGAAGGCTGTCGAGTTCACCATAGAAATTGTGGGCTCTGATTTCCTCGCCAGGCGCATCGCTCCCCTCCAAGATCGGTAGCGTTTTGCCTGGGAGTATGTTGTCCCTACAGATGTCATGCGGATCCGTCTGGGTTTGGCGGGGACCTGACCTTTCTATAGTTTACTGCCCTCTAGCACCAGCTCTTCTGCCCAAAGGGGAAATTTATACTGCCGCCGTCCATCATTCCACTCTCCAACAACTCCCGGAAAGACGCCATCGTGGCGATGATGCCATCGTGCAATGCCCACGGGGTGGACCCCACATGGAAGGCACTGGCGAAGGAGTTGGTGCAAGAGTGGCTTGACAACCTGATGGAAACCCGCATCAGGGACGAAGGCCCGATGGTCCGCTACACCACCGAGGCGGAGATCGAGTATATCGGTCGGCGTGTCATGGAAGCAGGTCTCGACGTGGGCGATAGTAGCTCGGGGGCCGCAGCACCCGAAGAGGAAGAGGAGGAGGACCACGACAAGTAGCCCCCAGTGCAAAATCAGCTGGAGGAGCCTGCGGGCGCCGGAGGTGCCAGAGCCAAGGCCGCCGAGTTTGTCGCAGGGCCTGAGCTTGAGGAGCTCCCGGCCCGCAACGTCGCCAAGAAAACATGCGTGCTTCGCAAAGCTGGCACGGGGGAGCCGGTCCGCCGTTCTCCACCTCCAGCGACCGAGCATAAAGAGGAGGAGGAGGACCCCGCGACCAATGTTTCCAGGCCGCGAGGGAGGAAGCGGGCTGTCGCAAAGCGCACGGCAAGCCCTTCGGCTCGGGTGGCCGACCCCACTGGCTCTGCTGAGCTGCCGATGCTCTCCAGAACGCCCACTTTGCCGCCAGCTCCCGCCGTTCGCCAAAGGGGGAGGTGGAATCTGTCCGCCTTCAGTTTGGGGGAGGAGGACGTAGAGTAAGTATCAATTTCTTGCCGAAAATGTCTTAGCTCTTGTCTTGTCCTTGTTGAATCTTATCATGGCTGATCGTTCCGCAGGGAAGAGGAGACCCTGTCACATTGGCGAGCCAGGAGGGCGGATCCTGCTCCCGCCGCACAAGGCGCGGTGGGCACCCAATCGGAACAGGGCGCTCCGCGGGAACCAGAGGTTATTGACCTGAGCCCCTCGGCAAGCCCCCAACAGGCCGCCCTGCCCTTGTACCCAACGGTGGGTTCGATGGTAGACGCTAGCACCACCAGTTCGATTCCCTTGCAGGCGGAGACGTGGCGCCCGGAGGCAGCTCACACGTGCTTGACCCCAGAGGGGAGCATTCCGGTAGGGGACCCTTTCAGCGAGCCTGCTGATGCCGAGGGCGCGCCGGCAAGCGGTGGTGTTGGCGGCCACTCTGCTGTATTGGACACCACTGAGGGAGGTGACGTCTCCCGAACACAAGAACCCATGGGTGAGTCCTTACTACTGAAGATTGTTCATTTTACTTTCTTCTTCTTTTTTGTCTTCTTGAACTTCTTCTGAGTTCGGTTTTTATTTGTCCACGGTGATGCAGATCCACTCCTATCAGGGGAGCCCGACGCCAGTATCGATGTCGAGGACATCGCCAAGGAGGCGACCCGGATTGCGACCGGGGAGGAGGAGGCCATGCGTCGTGCCCCCAGGGATACCGACATGCAGGTTCTTGAGGAACCGTCCCTGGAGGCGACAACAGATGTTGTGGAAACTTTTGCCCCGGGAACATCGGGGACAGGCCCATCCTTCCCGTTAAGGGCCGCCAGCACATTTGTCACTGGTCCGTCATCGTCAGCGGAGCCGCCTCCGAGCCGGTATCTGAGGATCAGCGATCTGCAGTTCACCAGTTTTCCTGGGGACGCAATCCATAGTGCCTTTACCGAAGGGGTGACCGTCGATGGAGAGGTCGTCACTCCCGGAGGAGGTGCAGCAATCGACCCAAGGGGCGATGAAGCTAGGGAGCACGTGATCCTTTGCTCCATGGGCAGGTACTTCCGGCAGTTGCTCGAAGAGGCTGGACCGTCGGGAATCCCTTTTGGCCGCGGCGAATGCCAGGTTCCTCCTGTTTCTTGCCGAAACACAGGCTTGGTTCACCGAGAGCCGCAAGGAGCTCAACAACCAGCTGGCTGACCTCACCCAAGCCCAAGTTGTCTTTATCAATAAGAAGGTTGAGGCGGAGCAGGTCTGGAGGGAAGACAACGAGAGCATTGCCAACCAGGACGCAAAACTGAACTCACGCAAGATCTTGCTCGATTCTCATGAGGAAGATCTCGCCACTCGAGAAAAATCTCTTGCCGACAAGCTCGAGACCAGGCTGGAGAAACACATCAAGGAGCTGGAGGCGAAGCACAAGGAGGCCATCGAGCGGCAAGCTGGTGAGCATGCTGGCAAGCTCCAAGAGGCCGTCAACGCCGCCGAAGCCCCTCAGTCCATCAAGATCGAGCTGGAAACTAAGTGTAGCAGCTGGAAACGGACCTTGCTGCTTCCGGCCAGGAGATCTTGGAACTGAAGGACGGCATCCAGAAGAAGACTCAGCCCCTAGCGGATCTTCATGTGGAGCTTGATGGCAAGGCCAAGGAGTTGGAGGCTGCCGCGGCCACAAATTCTGATCTTCGCATGAGGCTGAGTTCCCAGGATGACTGCCTCGAGGCCGCCTAGCGCAAGGAGCACAGTTTGCTTGAAGAACTTCAGAAGGAGAGAGACTTGCTTGCCTCCGCCGCGCACACCTCCAATCAACTCCAGGAGAGCATTGATACTTGTGATCTGCGTTGGGTTTTCCGTGAAGAGGAACGGGTAATTGCAGCACAAAGTGGGTAAGTATTTCCCTCAGTTATGAAACCAAGGATTATCAAACCAATAGGAATATCAATCCTCAACCGTCTTCAGCGGCTGCACAAATGAACAAACAACTTGCACCCAACGCGGGCAAGAGGGTTGTCAATCCCCTTGATCTTGTTATATGCAAGCAAATGAGTTGTGTAGATAATTATTGATAAATATAAATTGCAAAATAAAATAAAAGATGAATAAAGGGAGCAAGGTAATTGTAGCGTTTGTAAATATATAAGTGAATAGACCCGGGGGCCATAGTTTTCCCTAGCGGCATCTCTCATGTAGGCAGCATACGGTGGGTAACAAATTACTGTTGGGCAATTGATAGAAAAGCGGATAGTTATGTGATTTTCACGGCAATGATCATGTGTATATAGGCATCACGTCCATAAACAAATAGGCCGACTCCTGCCTGCACCTATTACTATTACTCCACTCATCGACCGCTATCCAGCATGCATCTAGAGTATTAAGTAAAACATAGTAATGCTTGGAGAACGATGACATGATGTAGACAAATTAAACTCAAGCAATATGAATAAACCACATCATGTTATCCTTAGTAGCAACAACACAAAGACGGATCTTGTCCCCTACTTTGTCACTGGGATATAGAAACTCGTCAGGTTAAACCTACCACAACGCACCACTCCCACAGATGAAATATCAATCTACTTGGCCAAAGCACATCAATAGATCGAAGAGCATTACAAAGCTATAATGATCATGCAATTAAGAGACAATATATATAAGAGGTATCTCAAATGGTTTTCATGAATAATCTAAACATAAACCCACAATTCATCGGATCCCAACAAACACACCGCACAATAGGATTATGTCGGATAGATTAATGTGAAGATGTGATGATCATTGTATTGAAGATCAAGAGATAGAAAGATTGCCATCTAGGTACTAGCTATGGACCCGTAGGTATATGGTGAACTACTCACGCATCATCATGAAGGCAGCAAGGTTGATGAAGAGGCCCTCCGTGATCGATACCCCCTCCGGCAGGGTGCCGGAACGGAGCTCCAGATGGCCTCGCGACGGAACAGAGACTTGCGGCGGCGGAAAAAGCGTTTCGGGACTGCCTTCAGGGTTTTTGCGATATTAGAGAATATATAGGCCGAAGAGGGATGTCAGGAGGAAGCCGAGGGGGCCACCACATATCAGGGGGCGCCCCCCAGGGCGTGCCCTGATGTGTGGTGGGCTCCTCGTGCACCTCCTGGCCTCCTTCCGAAGCTTCTAGATCTTCTTATAGTCCAGAAAAAATCATCAAAAAGTTTCGTGGCAATTGGACTTCGTTTGGTACTGTAAACCTGAAAAGGCAAAAAATATGCAGAAAACAACAACTGACACTAGGCATTGGGTCAATAGGTAGTGCTCAAAAATATTATAAATTGGTAAATAAATACCCAAAAAGTATCCTAGAATGATAATATATCAGCATGGAAAATTCAAAAATTATAGATATGTTGGAGACGTATCAAGCATCCCCAAGCTTAATTCCTCCTCGTCCTCGAGTAGGTAAATGATAAAAATAGATTTTTTGATGTGACATGCTATCCACTATGTAATCTTATGCATGTATGCTCATTGAGAAAAGATGAATCAACAAATATTAACATAGCCATAATTAAAATGTAAGAAATGGAATTGTTAATTCTTAAAAGTATACGATCCTTAAGAAATGTTTACCCCCCCCCCCCCCATTCATCTTATTGTATTAGCAAGACATGGCTCCATCTTCACGACATTAATACAAATGTTAAGCACCACGGCGTCAGATCAGGCAATTGGTTCGTATTTTTTCAATATGCATCAACTTTTTATTCTCCATGTAATACATGAGCGTGAGCCATTGGACATAGCATTTAAGTTGAATAGCATATGGTGGTAGACATCAAAGGGGTAAAAAGTGGAGAAGATAGTCTCACATCAACTAAGCATACCAACGAGCTTTGGAGATGCCCATTGATAGATGTCAATGCAAGGAGTAGGGATTGCCATGCAAATGATGCACTACAGATATAAGTGTATAAAAGCTGCCATGCAAATGATGCACTAGAGATATAAGTGTATGAAAGCTCGAATGAAGCTAAGTGGGGTGTGCATCCAACTTGCTTTCTCATGAAGACCTCAGGCATTTGAGGAAGCCCGTCATAGGAATATACAAGCCAAGTTTGTAATAATGAATAGATAATTCCCACTAGCATAAGAAAGTGATATAACATGTGACTCTCTACATGAGGAGCCACTTTGAGGCACAAGTGTGGTAAAAGATAGTAGCAGAGTCCCTTCTCTCATTTTCTATCATTTGTTTTGAACGGATGGTGGGCTCATTTGGCCTCCCCCATCTTTATTTTCGTCCGGAGTCTCATCTCGACTTATGGGAGAATCATCATCTCAATCATTCTTTCCTCACTAGGACAATGCTCTAATAATGATGATCATCACACTTTTATTTACTTAAAACTCAATATGGAGAACTGATATGAAGATATGACTCTGTATGAATGCCTCTGGTAGTGTACCAGGATGTGGAATGATCTAGCGTGACATGTATCAAAAACATCATGAACGGTGGCTTTGCCACAAATACTATGGTAGCTCTATATGATCATGCAAAGCAATATGACGATGAACGAACTAGTCATGTGAAGTGACGATCGAATTTGCATGGCAATATATCTCGGAATGGCTATGGAAATGCCATGATAGGTAGGTATGGTGGCTGTTTGGAGGAAGATATAATAAGGCTTATGTGCAATAGAGCGTATAATGTCACGGGGTTTGGATGCACCGGCGAAAGTTGCACCGATCCTCGAGGTGAGAACGGGCTATGCACGGTACCGAAGAGGCTAGCAAATTAGGAAAAAAGGTGAGATTGCGTATGTCCATGGTTTCACATTAGTCATAAAGAACTCATATACTAATTGCAAAGTTTTATTAGTTTATCATAGATCAAAGTACTATTCGCATGCCCCGAGGGAAGAGGTTGGTAGGAGTTAACCATCACGCGCTTCCGACCCGAAACAACACTAGGATTTCAACGATGTATAGAAATGCTCACACATCATTACCATGCCTCTTTAATTTTTAGATGAATAAAAAGGTCAACCTTTCTTAATATCGACACTTCTATGGTTTAACAATTATGAACTCACACCTATTTCATATTACTACATCAATATCATTGACCCACAATTTCTTTATATGTGGTACATGATGGTTTTGATTATCACTCATTGAATACCTAATATTCTTAGACTAGTCTTATGACCCATGCAAATTACTGTCACTATTTATTAACTCTCAAACAAATATAAGTGAAGAACTAGAGTGAAATCATTTCAATAAAATCTACACGCCACCGTGCTCAACAAGGTATAAGTGAAGTACTAGAGCAACTGCTAAGCTCAAAAGATATAAGTCAAGCACATAGAGTATTCTAACAAATTATGATGAAGGTGTGTCTCTCTTAAATAGGTGTGTCCATAAAACAATGATTGTGGAAAACTGAAAGTAAAAGCAAACAAAAGCGAACGACGCTCGAAGCAAAACTCATATCATGTGATGAATAAAAATATAGCTTCAAGTGACTTACGGGTGGATTTGAGACGAAAGAGGGGATGCCTTCCGGGGCATCCCCAAGCTTATACGCTTGAGTATCCTTTAAAATATTATCTTGGGGTGCCTTGGGCATCCCAAATATTAGGCTCTAGCTACTCCATATTCCTTTGTCCATCAAGATAACACCCAAAACTTGAAAACTTCAATCACACAAAACTCAAGAAAACTTCGTGAGATCCGTTAGTATAAGAAACATATTGCGTACTTTAAGTACTGTTATAAATTGATTAAAATTTTACAAATGCATAATGGTTGTTGTATTCTAACTTCTCCATGGCTTATACTCCCCGATACAATCCATAGCATAATCAAAACAAGCAACTGTGCAAGCAAAAACGTAATCTGTTTAAAACAGAACAGTCTGTAGCAATCTGTAGAGATACTATACTTCTTTAATTCGAAAAATTCTGAAAAATTAGGATAACCTAGAAAATTTGTATAGATTTTTTTTTTAAAATTGCAGATCATTATAACGCCCCAATAAAAAATGAAAATTCCTGTACTCGAGTCAAAAGTTTCTATTTTGTTTCAGCATCGATTCTACTCATCTTGTGAGTCATCCCAAAGGCTTTACTTGGCACAAACACTAATTTAAAAACAAAAACATAATAATTACAGAGGCAATAATCATTCTATTAAGAATAAACAGAAAGTTTAAAGCAAAAATTTAAGATAACTATTGGGTTGCCTCCCAACAAGCGCTATTGTTTTATGCCCCTAGCTAGGCATAATGCATAGTTTCAAGTATTGTCATCTTTGGCACTCCACCCATAAGTAGCTATCATGATTGATTCATAATGTGGTTTAATTCTCTTTCCAGGGAAGTGTTCCATCCCTTTCTTTAATGGGAATTGGAAACTTATGTTTCCCTCTTTCATGTCAATGATTGCACCTATAGTTCGTAAGAAAGGTCTTCCAAGTATTATGGGACAAGAAGGATTGCAATCAATATCAAGCACAATGAAATCTATAGGCACATAATTTTAATTTGAAATAATAAGCACATCATTAATTCTACCTAAAGGTTTCTTAATGGTAGAATCTGCAAGATGCAAGTTGAGGGAACAATCTTTAATATTAGTGAGACCGAGCACATCACAAAGAGTTTTAGGAATAGTTGAAACACTAGCACCAAGGTCACACAAAGCATTACATTCATCTTTACTGACTTTAATATTTATAGTAGGTTCCCATTCATCATGCAATTTTCTAGGAATAGAAACTTCAAGCTCAAGTTTCTCATCATAAGCTTTTATCATACCTCCTACTATATGTTCGGTAAAAGCTTTGTTTTGTTCATAAGCATTGGGTGAGCTAATAACAGATTGCAACAAGGAAATGCATTCTACTAAAGATAAGTTATCATAATTAAAGTCCTTGTAATCCAAAATAATGGGCGCATCACTAGTTAAAGTTTTGACCTCTCCAAACCCACATTTTTCAGTTTTAGCATCAAAATCATCACCCTCCAAGCAAACGGGACGCATCTCAACTAGAGTTGAATCATCTCCAGTCCCTTTATCATTTATATTCAGAGAGGTAAATAAAGATTCAATAGGATAAATACCAATCATTTTAAGATCTTCATCATGATTTCGGATGGGTAGAGATTCCGGTTTAGCGGCCATCCTATTAACTAGAGTGGTTTGCTTATCAGAGATCTTTCCTAACAACTCCCCGGTTTGAGCAAATTGTGATTGGAGATTAGACACTTCCTTCTTAACCTCATCAAGTTGCTTACTAATAGCGTCAAGCAAGGTTGAATGTTCCTTAATTTCATAAGCAAAGGATCTATTATGCTCATATTGTGAAGTCATGAAAGTTTTCATAGAATTATCTATTTCCGACATCATTGGGTAGTAAGAGATATTATGGAATTTACCTTGAGACATGGTTACCGAACAAGCAAAGTACAAGCAAGATAAATATTTTTGTATTTTTGATTTTTACGAGACAAGCTAAATATAATAGCAAATAAAAAGAAGAAAAAGTGAATGAAAATTTGTGTGAAGTAGTTGATGATGATATTCCCCGGCAATGGCACCCGAAATCCTTCCTGATACTTGTGATCTGCGTTGGGTTTCCCGTGAAGAGGATCGGGTAATTGCAGCACAAAGTGGGTAAGTATTTCCCTTAGTTATGAAACCAAGGTTTATCGAACCAATAGGAATATCAATCCTCAACCATCTTCAGCGGGTGCACGCAAATGAACAAACAACTTGCACCCAACGCGGGCAAGAGGGTTCTCAAACCCCTTGATCTTGTTATTTGCAAGCAAATGAGTTGTGTAGATAATTGTTGATAAATATAAATTGAAAAAAAAATAAAAGATAAATACAGGCAGCAAGGTAATTGCAGCGTTTGTAAATATATAAGTGAATAGACCCAGGGGCCATAGTTTTCCCTAGCGGCATGTCTCATGTAGGCAGCATACAGTGGGTACCAAATTACTGTTGGGCAATTGATAGAAAAGCGGATAGTTATGCGATTTTCACGGCAATGATCATGTGTATATAGGCATCACGTCCATAAGAAAATAGGCCGACTCCTGCTTGCACCTATTACTATTACTCCACTCATCGACCGCTATCCAGCATGGATCTAGAGTATTAAGTAAAACAGAGTAATGCTTGGAGAACGATGACATGATGTAGACAAAGTAAACTCAAACAATATGAATGAACTCCATCATTTTATCCTTAGTAGCAACAACACAAAGACGTATCTTGTCCCCTACATTGTCACTGGGATATAGAAACTCACCAGGTTGAACCTACCACAACGCACCACTCCCACTGATGAAATATCAATCTACTTGGCCAAAGCACATCTATAGATCAGAGAGCATTACGAAGCTATAATGATCATGCAATTAAGAGACAACATATATCAGAGTTATCTCAAATACTTTTTATCAATAAGCTAAACATAAACCCACAATTCATCGGATCCCAACAAACACACCGCACAATAGGATTACATCGGATAGATCAAAGCGAAGATGCGATGATCATTGTATTGAAGATCATAAGAGAGAGAGATTGCCATCTAAGTACTAGCTATGGACCCGTAGGTCTGTGGTGAACTACTCACACATCATCATGAGGGCAGCAAGGTTGATGAAGAGGACCTCCGTGATCGATCCCCCCTCCGGCAGGGTGCCTGAACGGAGCTCCAGATGGCCTCGCGGTGGAACAGAGACTTGCGGCGGCGGAAAAAGGGTTCTGGGACTGCCTTCAGGGTTTTTGCGATATTAAAGAATTTATAGGCCGAAGAGGGATGTCAGGAGGCAGCCGAGGGGGGCACCACATATCAGGGCGCGCCCCCCAGGGCGCGCCCTGATGTGTGGTGGGCCCCTTGTGCATCTCCTGGCCTCCTTCCGAAGCTTCTAGGTCTTCTTATTGTCCATAAAAAAATCATCAAAAAGTTTCGTGGCAATTGGACTTCGTTTGGTACTGTAAACCTGAAAAGGCAAAAACATGCAGAAAATGGCAACTGGCACTGGCCACTGGGTTAATAGTTTAGTTCTCAGAAATATTATAAATTGGTAAATAAAGACCCAAAAAGTATCCTAGAATGATAATATATCAGCATGGAACAATCAAAAATTATAGATAAGATGGAGACGTATCAAGCGTCGGGTTGTGGACGGAGCAACTTGTCGACATCGCCAGCAGGCTCTCTGCCCATCTCGCAAAGATGGGGTTGGAGGAGTGTGCCTTCTTCAACGACACCAGAGAGCTGGTGAGCGTGCAGCTGCCCATCTTCTTCGGGAAGCTCATCGACGTCCTCGCGAAGTATGAAGCTGAGCGGGCCGACGAATTCCTCCAAGGTTGCCGCGAGCTATGTCACGAAGCCCTCCACAAGGTTCTTGTGAAGATTGCCTACCACAACCCCGGCGTCGACCTGCGCAAGGCCTTCTCCAAGCTACCGAAGGACTTCGACACTAGCGATCTCGACGCTCTCGTTGCCCCTATCTCTGACAGGGCCGGTTCTGTGACCCTGGGCAACTAGGTTTCTTTTCCTGCGATGCGTGATATCCAAAACAATGGTCGTTGAATTAGCACCGTGGTTTTGCTTTTGTAATGCTCTTTATCTGCTATGATGAATGACTATCTCCTTTCAACGTGGCTGGACTTGTGTGTTTTCGTTTATCCCTACGCTTGCCGGAAATGCTTGTCGGTGCGCGCATCCGCACCACGAGAACCCGAAGGAACGGGTCCTTGGCATCCTACAAGTGACGCCGCTGACGACAAGGCCCCCCTATCGTCCTTGCAGCGACCACTTAGGATGTTGAGTAGACTCGAAACAACCAAGTGCGCAAACAATTTCGACAAAGGTCCTTCGCGTGCAGGTTTTCTCACACAAGTGTCAACCCCGTTCAAGGATAAATCCTTAATTTTTCGAAAAGTTTCTTGCTACTTAGCGCTTTTTCTCGTCGCATTCCTTGTCGCAAGGCGGTCGTCCTTGAACATGCTTGTAGGTGTCCGTGCCGTTACTCCCCCAGGGAAAACTTGCATGCGGGTGCCCTTCTCCTTTTTAGAAAAAGAAAGAAGAGGAAATAGAGTAGACCTGGAACCTAGGTGGTTCAACAATTGCCTTACGCAAGGAAGGAGTGATCACAACGTCTTTCATAAGATAAATAACAAAAATATGTACTTCTACCAAGAGTTTTGGAACACTTGCTTTTACTGACTACGCACAGGATAATCGCTTGGCTTTGTACAAAGGGTTACACGCCTTGGCGGTGAAGCTTGCACAAAAGGTGTTCACGGGTGGACAAGAGACCACGCCTTATGGGTGGGACGTATGAAAGCGCCCAGTACTTATGCGTGCTTCGCATTTAGGTGTCGCTTCTGGCCCAAAGGTGGCTTCCGCCGTCCCTAGTGACTTGTCCCACCGGGCAAGGGCTTGGCGGTCTTGGTCTTCTTGGTCCCAGCGGCAGAGGTCTCTGGTAAGTCACTAGTAGAGAAATGGCTAGCCACAACTCCTGTTGGTGGCGTGCCGTTTACGGTCGACGCCAACACTACATTTTTCAAATATCGCTGGCGTCGGCCATTTTGGTACGACATCACTAGTGACTTAGTGCTGGCGCTGTACGTACGTGGAACGCCACTTGTAAGTGGCCTCCAAGGTTGTGTGCAGGCGTAACTTACTGTTGGCATGCTAGGTTGGTAGTACGTCGGCAGTATTTCACATATCAATGCGTTGAATTTATTTTGTGGGTCAATTTTTTTGGTCAACATTGGGTCCCATGTACGCCGGTATGCCAAGAATATACATGTTAGTGTTGTCATGCTGTTTTCTTGAAACGCCAGTAATAAAGTCGCATCACTACTACCACGTGATAACCCTCGTGTATACACTAGATTCCCCTTCTTCTTCCTCTTGCTCTTCCTCTTCCTCCTCTCTCTTCCCTCTCCTAATCTTGAGAAACTCAATTATTTTATCATGATTCTTAATTACGTAGTTAGATCTAGCTAGGTGATGCGTTAGTTACGTTTGCTAGCCTCCTCCACACACCCACTCTCTAAGCTAGCTATATCTAGTTATCTCCTCCACCCACTTGCATTAAATTTTGCTTCAACCTCCATTAATGGCGCCCACCAACCTACGTACGGTCGACCGTCTGCTCGCATGATCGATCGAGGACTACCTCGACTCGTGTCTCTTCTACTTGAGGTAATTAACACAAAACACTTCCTCGTCATTTAATTATGCATGTTATGTACGTGTGTGATTGCTAAATGGTGAAATGTGCATGGATCGCGAATTTGTAGAGAGAGTTGCCAACGTTTTGGCGAAACGTTGATTCATTTCCGTTTCGTCAAATTTCTGGTACTCAATAGTACCACTTTTAGCAAAGGTCATGCCGAAATTTTGTATGCCCCCGCTTGATATATATGTAATTCCTTTTGTATTTCCCTTTACAGGCTACTTTGATCTATCGAAAGATTCAATATGGATCGAAGTGTGAAGGCCTTTCTCAATTTCATGGTGACGAATATGATACAGAAGTGTGAAACGCAGATATTATGTCCACGTAAGGCCTGCAAAAATGGAATTTACCATAACCCATTTGATGGTAGCGTCCTCACGCACTTGCTTCGTCGTGGTTTCGTTGAAGGTTATACACGATGGACAAAGCATGGTGAGTAGAATGATGATGTATGTGACGACGATGACAGAGCGGCAGATATGGTAGAAGAGAACCCTTTCAATGAAGAATTAGCAGGGCCGCCCGAAGGAGGAAACAATAATGAACATGCGCCTGGAGCAGGAAATGATGAAACACCACCCGAACATGAAGAGGACCATGTCACCCAGGATATGTCGTTGGCTGAAATGCTGCAGGATCCCCATGTTAAAGAACTACTTCAGAAGAAGACGAAAAATGAGAGAGGTGCTATTAAAGAGGCTCTCAAGTTGGCGCAACTGGAGTTAGACGCGAATGCTCCACTATATGAAGGATGTGATCCTGAGCACACCCGCTTGCACGTCATGCTCAAACTTCTAGACATCAAGGCAAGATTCAAGAGCACAGACGCAAGTCTGGACGCTACATTGGAATATTTACATACAATTTTGCCCAAGGGGAATTTGTTGCCTAAGAGTGTTGATGAGGTGAAAAAGATCGTGTGCCCTCTTGATTTGCCACATGTAAGATATCATGCATGCATAAATGATTGCATCTTATATCGTAACGAGCATGAGCACAAAACAGAGTGTCCAACTTGCAAGGAACCCCGATACAATCCTGGAAAGAGGGATCCTCGAAAGGTTGTATGGTACCTTCCGTTGATTCCACGCCTGCAATGTTATTTTGGTAACGCGAAGGAAGCAAAGAACATGACTTGGCACAAGACCAGGAAATCCAAAAATGATGGCATTCTGAGACATATTGCGGATGGTTGTTAGTGGAAAGCACTCGACTGCATTGAACTATAATTCACAGTAGAACCAAGAAACCCCAGGTTGGGTGTCAGTAGCAATGGACTAAATCCATTTGGCAAGCAGAGTAGCACACATAGTACATGGCCCATGTTTATTTGGATGTACAACCTCCCGCCTTGGCTCTGCATGAAACAAAAGTACATACACATGGTAATGCTCATTCAAGGACCGCTCCAACCAGGCAACGATATCAACACATATCTTGAGCTATTGAAGGAGGAGTTAGACATATTATGGAAGGATGAAGGGGTCAAAACGCGGGACGCCAGCACTGGAAACTATTTTCCAATGAGAGCGGCATTGCTCACGACCGTTCATGACTATCTAGGTTACGGATATATTTTCGGACAAGCGTGTCATGGACATTGCGGATGTGTTAAAATTATGGATGACACATCTTTTCTCCAGCTATCAAAAATGGGCAGCTGCAAAACAATGTTCATGGGCCATCGAAGGTGGCTTGACAAAGATGATGAGTGGAGAAGTCGTGGAGACCTGTTCGACAACACGGATGAGGCCCGAGGGCCACCACGTAAGAGGAGTGGAGAAGAAATCAATGAGATGTTAAAGAATTGGATAGATTGCCCGAAGCAAGGAAAGAAGAAAAAGAAGGCTGAGAAAATGCTGCTAAAAGTATGGAAAAGAAAGTCTGTTTTCTTGGGCTTGAAGTATTGGGAACTACTCAGTTCCCCGCATTCTCTTGATATGATGCATATCACAAAAAATATCTGTGAGAGTTTGCTTGGCACACTGTTTGACATGCCAGAAAAAAGTAAAGACGGTACGAGGGCAAGACAAGACTTGAAAGATAAAGGTATCAGGGAAGAGCTCCAAC
Organism: Elymus sibiricus; assembly: GCA_039707655.1. Classification (NCBI taxonomy): domain Eukaryota; kingdom Viridiplantae; phylum Streptophyta; class Magnoliopsida; order Poales; family Poaceae; genus Elymus; species Elymus sibiricus. The sequence continues at coordinate 285,689,234 of CM077669.1, read as the reverse complement.
CCGCATCCCTTAAAAGAACCAAGGAGATGGCCAAGGGCAAAAACATCGCCATAGCCGACGAGACAACGAAGGGAAAAACTATGACAAAAAACAAAGAAGATTATTGCCGCCCCAGCTTGCTTCATGCTTGACGAGGATGAGCTTCATCAACTTTTCAATTGCCTTGACGGCATCAAAGTTCCTTCTGGTTACTCGAGGCTCATACGCAGATATCTTGACACAAAAAAGCAAAGGTTTAGCAACACGAAGTCCCATGATTGTCATGTGATGATGACGCAATTACTTCCGGTAGCCTCAGAGGGATAATGGATGAACACGTTCGCAACACACTTCTTGAATTCTGCAACATTTTCGATGTTCTCTCTCAGAAGTCGATCAGCGTGCGACATCTCACTCAACTACAAGAGGAGATCATCACAATACTATGTGAGCTTGAGATATATTTCCCCTCGTCATTCTTTGATGTGATGGTGCATCTCCTAGTTCATGTTGTTTCTGAGGTTAAAGACCTTGGACTGACATTCTTGCATACCATGTTCCCGTTTGAAAGGATGAATGGAACTATGAACGGTTACGTTCGTAACAGGGCCCGTCCGGATGGAAGCATCATCCAGGCCTATCTGACCGAAGAGTGCATATCATTCTGCAATAATTATATAGATGATGATCAATCTCTTGGTTTTCCCACGAGGAAGCATGCCGATAGGCTTGATGGACTAGGTCACTCACAGTTGAAGCGTGATTTAAATGTGGATATACAGAACCTCCAAGACGACTTCGACAGAGCACACACAGTGGTGTTACAACAAGCAGATATAATCACTCCTTGGCAGCTGACTCGCAAGGACACCTTAAAGAGAGAGCATGCAATGGCAGGGAGACAGAGGACCGAAGCCCAGATCATTAGAGAGCACAACTCCAAATTTGCAGCCTGGTTAAAAGAGCAAATTCAGGAGAAACCACTGCCAACGGGTATTGCCAATGCAAATCTCATCTATGCATTAGTAGTAGGCCCCGCATGCACTGTCGCCACCTACCAATCATATGATATCAATGGATACACATTCTATACTGAGGCAAAAGACAAAAACTCTGATTACCAGAACTCAGGCGTCACATTAATTCCCTCCACCGAGAATGAAACTAACAGATACTATGGAAGGATCAAAGAGATATGGGAACTTGAGTACGCCGAAGATCACACAGTGCCATTGTTCCGGGTCAGATGGGCGAAGAATGTCGAGAAGGAAGAACGTGGTGCCGTTACCATGTGTTTGCCCGAAGCACAAGCTGCTGGTGCAAAGGGTGTCAAAGGAATTACCGCCAAATATGTGCCTTGGGTATTCACTAAGGACGTGTCACAATGCTTCTATATAACTGACCCGGCAAAGCCAAGTCATGTTGTCATCAGGAGATCCAAGAGATCCATCGTTGGGATGGACGGAGTGGCCAATGAGGATGACTATGATCAGTTTGGCGTCGACCCAAAAGAAGAGGAGAACTATTTTAACGATGAAAATTACACCACCAGAAGGAGCATAACTACCTTGCCTGAGACAGGACGTCCCTTCTTACGAAAGAGTCATAACGCGGGACAGAAGTATTCAAGCACGATTAAAAAGACCCAAACCGTCGTTGAGAGGATTGTCAAACGACGTCGTACTAGTTGATTAATTTGTGTGCTTCATTATTCGTGTACTACACTTTTGTGTACTTCTCATTGCGTAATACTTCGCACGATATTGTACTTCATTTGTGTGTACCTCCTAATTTGCATTATTATATACTTTGATCCACATTCATGTATGCAACTTCACACGGCATTTGTCAAGTATTATTAGAACAGCCCAAGCTAACACAACACCAATTACTGCTGGCGTCGGCCACGTCATTGGCGCCACCACTAATGACTAACCGGCACTTTTATCTACACTACTGTTGTGAGAACAACTCAGATTCCCCTTCTTCCCCCCGCCGCCGGACACTGTTCTCCGTCGTTCCCCCGCCCAGCCGCGCCAGCACCCTGCGCCGGACGTGCCGCCGCGCTGCCCAGCCCTTCCCCAATCCCACCCGCTCATCCAAGAGCATCTTCCTCCGTCGTCCTGTCCGGCCACTCTCTCCCTCCACGATGGTCCTGTCCGGCCACTATCTCCCTCCGTCATCCTGTCCGGTCACTCTCTCCCTCTGTCGTCCTGTCTGGCCGCCCCGTCCGCCACGCACCACCACCCCATCTCACAGTCTTCACGGGCGCCCCCACCGTGCCCTCCTGACAACCGACCCCCACTCGATCCGGACGGTAAAAATGTGGTACCCCGATAGAGGGCCGACGCACGCCAGCCCCAGGATAAGATCTGGCGCACGTCAAAGACATGATACAACAATTCCAGGCATAAAATGGCTTTATTAAATGAAATGGGATATTACAATATTGTTGCTTACAACAATATTACATAGATCCAAGGCTAACTAAATGGCAGCTAAGGTCTTGGTTCAGCGGCAACGACGTCTCTGGCTGGGCTCCATAACTCACAGGACTGGCTGGGTTATGATCTAGCACGACGAACCTTCTCCTGCAACTGGCCACGTGCAAGGCTAGGTGAGTACTTTGAATGTACTCGCAAGACAACCAAATACATAGCATCCAAACAAGCAGATAACAAAGCAAGCCCTATGCTATGCATGAATTAATTTTAAACATGGCATGGAATTAAGGGGGAAACAGGGATCAAGCATGGCGTAACATGGATTTAGGTCTATCAACTACATGGTATGGCAATGATCACATTAGGTGCTTAGAGTACTTACTGTTACCGAATACCAACTTACTCTCTTCTGGGTTGTCACACAACCCTCGAAATACTCATGACTCAATGAGCACTTCTGAACACAATACCAGTTTCTTCATCCTTGTTATCACCGTTACGGTTAACCACCTAGTGAGGTCTGGACGGGCTGTCCAATACCGTGGACGCGGCTATTCGAATAGATTTTACACTCTGCAGAGGTTGCGCACTTTACCCACACCATGGAGCACCTGACCTCGTGATCCCATTCGGGTGGACCAGCGTTGCTCCAACGAAACCTGCCTGGCCCGTGACTCTCCCATCGTACCACCGGCATTCATCCTCCCCCGGAGTCCTGCCCTGGGTGGCCCTTGTGTCCTCATGACACCTGCCACCGTCGTGGCCAAACTAAACTGTCCCAAACGGGGACGGGTACCCACATAACTCAACTGGCTCACAGGGTTATCGCCACCTACCTGATCAGGGTAGCGTGCACACATAACCCTCCCTGTCTGGTGGTACCGGTGAAAGAGCACGCGATCAGACCAAGTCAAGGTCGTCCTATACCGGCAAATGTGGTTGCACGGGTAAGCCCGGACAGGTGACTCAAGATCAACCAACTAAGTTTAGTTTATTAATCCAACTCCACCCACCCATCATCGTACCATTTCACCGACAACTGTAGGTGCTATAGCAAGATCATAGTACTGATAGTCATGGCATGAGATCAACCATAGTACTAACATGACTATGTCATTAGCAATATAATTACTAGCATGGCAAAGTATGAGAACAAGTCATAACCTTTAGATGAAAAGTAGGGCTAACATCTAATACGGGTGGCACGACAAGTGTATGCAAATGCGGACTAACAGGTGGTACGGATGTAAAATAAACACACAGGGTGCAAGCAAAGTCATCACGCAAGTTCGGAGCTCATGATAAGAGGTTGGCTTGCCTAGGGTCGATGAACACGCCGGGAGGAAGTGCGATCACCTCGCGGAAGAATTCGCCGGAAAGGGGTTCCCTCACAGAGGGGCCAGATATAGGGCAAGGGCAAAATGGTCATTTTCACAATGTGAAAACATTATGAAAGTGGTACCAGCAGAACGGGCTCAACGAGACGAAGAAGTGGGCGTTGGTTTTACCTCGATCGGAGCTACGGTTGCACAGTTACGGCCGTTCATTCGTTAGGCGATAAAATAGACCGAATAGTGTCCATTTCGGTGCTTAACGGATGAACGTTCACAATTCAGCACCTTCGGCGGGCAGCTGGGAATTAGAAAACGTATTCTTCGGAATACGCTTTCAAAGCTGCGAAGCGCACTGTGCCGAAGGCGCCTCCACTAAATCTGACGGCGGGCCCGGCCGCGTCAGCTCCTCTCACTTACGGGTGGGGTCCACGTTGACTTCTTCTCTCTCTCTCTCTCTCCTATCTTTTCCTCTGGTCGTCGCCGGCCCCGACAAAGACAAGGGAAGGCCGCGGTGGCTCGGCCTCGCCGGCGCTCCCCCGCATGGCTGCGCCTTTTGACGAGCCGGGCGGCCTCGTGGCGCCATCCCGCACCCGCGGGTGGTCGCCGGGGAGCTCGAGGGGCCTGGAGGGAAGGTGCCCACGGCCGGCAGGGAGGCGGCCACGGTCTCCAAAGCCGCTACTCTGGCGGCACATCACCGGAGGTGCCGGGGACGACAGCAGCTTCGCGGGGTCTTGCAGCGGCCAGGGAAGCGGACGGAGAGGAGAGGGAGAGGGCTCTGGAGCTGACATTGACATGAGGGTCCGGCGGCAGCGCACCGGCCATAGGGAGGGAAAGGGGCTCCGGGCTCGATTGGAGGAGGGGGCTGGGGTTGCTGCTGCTCGGGAGGCTCGGGGACTCGCTTAAATAGCTCGGGGAAGGGCCTTCGCGAAGGCGACCGGAGCTTCGGGACGGCGACCGGAGCTTCGGGACGGCGGCAGAGGCGGCCACGGCTAGAGGACAAGGGGGAGAGAGCTCCAGAGGGTTCACGCGCGCGATGGGGAGCTCTTAGACGCTCCCGGACAAGCTGGAGCTCGCTGGAAAGGAGCTCTGAAGGATCTGGCAAAGAGCACTGCATTTGGCGTGCTCTGCCCATGGTCACCACGTGGCCAGGGCCTTGCCACGCCCTGCTCGAGGCCAAAACATGTCTAGGCTGTTCTACACTCTACACTGAGATGACTTGACCTCTCAAGCAAGAAAAGTGAGCTCTGGTGTGACTACACCAAAGTCAAACAACAGCTGGCAGCCATGTGTTTGTGCTGTGCAGTGGCCATCACAGTGCTCCTATTGGCATGATCTTGGGCAGGGGTTAAACATCCACTAAGCTGATGAACTTGGCAAAGTTTCAGCTCAAACAATTAACTCTAGATGGTACTTCCTTTGCAAAGTGGCAATCTGACCAGAAATGAAGATGATGATGCTGGCATCAACTGGCTAGATGAACATGGCCCAAATTTGGTGGAGATCAATGATTTAGGCATATGGAGACACTGTAAAAATTTCATACCATTTGCATAAGTACAAATGGTACTTCCTTCACAGTGCTTCAATCTGGACAGATACTTGGATAATTTGCTGAGGAAGATTGGCTAGATGGAATGGGCTGATTTTTGGTGGACAAGGGTAATTTATCATAATGAATCACCCTGCAAAATTTCAGCCCAAGGAGATCAAGGAATAAAGCACTTCCTTTGCAAACAGAAAATCTGGACAGAATTTGCAAAGGGATGTGGTGCTCAAATTTTGATTTGTGGAACTTGATATTTTGGTGGAAATGGGGAAGATATAGATATGAGAAGCTCCACAAATTAATTGGGATTTTTCCTAGCTACCAAAATGGTAGTTCCTTTGGAAAGGCCCCAAATTGAGATATTGGCTTTAAATAGGAAAATGCAATTTCCACTATTTAGTTATGGCCAATATTTTTATGAGAGCTCAATATGATCACAAAGAATATCTCCACAAGTTTTCTTGAGCTTGGGAGATGGATTGATATTTTCCTAGATTTAATTCCTCAGAAAGGCAGAAAAAGGAATTAATTCTAGATGAGAAATATTGCATATGACTTGACAATATTTTTGCACATCTAGGGTGTATGGATAAAGGAGGATCTCTGGAAATTTTGGGAGGATTAACTGAGCAAAGAAAATGATAGCTCCTTTGTAAACACAAAGGCAGGATTTCCAGTTCCAATATTTTGGAACTAGGGTTTGAATAAGATTCGGGGTTTACTAACGAAGGGTTGGCTGGCACAAGAACATGGGAAAGGCACTGAGAGGTTGAGGATTGCCTGGATTCACTTGGTCACTTGCCAGATTCCAGAGGAAAAAAATTTGGGAGAGAAAAGCTAGGAAGGAATAACAGCACAAAAATCGATAACCCGATTTTTGGGGTGTTACAAAAAATCTATCTCTAACCATTTGATGAAATATGAATTGATGAAATATGTTATATGTTGCATCATCGTTTGTTCTTGCGAATTATCTCCCGCTAGCTATGTTTCTTTTTGCAGGGAAAGGTCGAGAGAGTGGCCAATGTTTTGGCAAAACGTGGATTCATTTCCATTTCATCAAAATTTCTTGCACTCAATATGTCCATTTTTTACCTACGTTCAAGTCCAAATTTTGTTGCTAACAGTGTGGTTTATATGACAATTATATGCCCCAAGATGAAAGATGATTACTACATTGCTTACTATGTTACTATTTTGTTCAAAGACAGGAAGCTCCCAAGATGTGTTGTGCCTCCGGTGATGGGTGACCACCAGATATGGACATTTCAAGTTAAACGAATGGAGGCAACAACCCGAGTGATCGCAACTTGGAAGATAGGAGATTGGTGAATCTCTATGCTCCAACATGCATGGAGATGCAGGGGGTTACCCTCTTCTTCAAGAAACGTGATGAGTACCGTACTATTAGTTACGACGATGGTTAATGTATGCATATATATATATATATGTATATAAAAATGATGTGTACCATAATATAAATTATGTTGTATGTGCATTTTCATTTCTTATCGGAATCAATGCAGGACACAAACATCATTATGTATATACTGATACAAAATTGTGCTGCCGCCGCAGCATTTCTCGCTGCGATGGCAGCATTTTTTTTGTTGTGTTTGGTCATTTAGTACTGGCATGCGAAACATCCGTTACGCCCGTAATGACCTCTCCAGTGTATGGCGTTGGAAAAGTTAGCACGTCGTAGATATATATGATATTGTCGTCGTGGTGATAACGCCAATGCCATAGGTACATGAAATACTGCTGGCGTAGGCTCCAACGCCACCACTATTTTTTAACTGTGGCACCATATTGCTGGCATCAGGTGTCTACGCCAGCAAGGCCATTTTGGCCACGCCATAGCTAGGCTTTTCTGCACTAGTGAGTCCTCGACGGGCGTGCTACACCTCTTGGCGCGCTTCCTGGAGTCCTCACGAGATTTCTCGAAGCTCCTGTTCGTGTTCTTCCCCCCCGGGGAGCTTTGTTGGCTGGAGCGAGTGCCTCGTCGTCAAACACTGTCACTGCCTCCCAGAAGAGCTTGCCGATGTAGAGGACTATATCTTTGTTGTCAGCGCGGACGGTGATGACGCTCATCGGCCCTGGCATCTTGAGAGTGTTGTAGGCGTGGTGTGTTGCCGCCATGAACTTCGCTAGGGCCAGTCGGCCCCGAATCCCATTGTACGGCAGCGACATTCTCGTGACGTCGAAGACTACCCTCTCTGTCCTGAAGTTGAGCTCACTGCCGAACGTGACTGGCACAATGATCTTCCCCTTGGGCTGAGATCTTCCCGGGTTGACCCCATGGAAGGACCTTGTCGGCTTGAGATCCGTGTCAGGAATCTTTAGCCGATTGATCATGCCGGGTGAGATCATGCTCAACCCGGCCCCACTGTCGACCAGCATCTTCGTGACCTTGAGGTTGCGTATTGTTGGAGAAACCATCAACGGCACGCAGCCGACAGCAGTGATGCGGTCAGGGTGGTCCTCAGCGTCGAAGATGATGGGAGTGTTGGACCACTTGAGGGGTTTCCTCGCCCCTGTCACTGGTTCTGCCGCATTGATCTCACGGGCCCGCTGCTTGAGCTGCCGGTGAGAGGAGTGCAAAGATGCGCCTCCGTCAACGCACATGGCATAGTCAGCTTCCGGAATTCCTGGCTTTGGATTCTTCTTCATCTCCATCGTCATCATCGTCTTCATCATCAGACTTTTTGTCTCGGCCTCTAGCAGGTTTTCCTTTGTGCTACTTGGCCTTTCTCCTTGTCAAGCTACCGTTGCTTATCTTGCTGGAACCACCTGCACCATCTTGGCCTTTCTCCTTGTCACGCCTTTCGTACTCTTGCTTCTGCTTCTCGGCAAGCTGCTCTACTTGGCGGCACTCGGTGATATCGTGGCTCTTAGTTAGGTGGATCTTGTAGTCCGGCCTATCGGTCTTCTTTCCTGCTACGGCCTCGTCATCTCCGGAGCACGCGACAGCGTTCTTGCCGGGCCCCTCGGACTTGGCCTTCTTGCCGGAGTCGGAGTTGTCGTTCTATAACGCCCAAGATGCGGTCCTATCCTTATTTTGGCTCGAGGGCCTCGATAGGGATAGAAGCACATCTCATCGTTTCGCAAGAATGGATATCGTTACAAGTACATGTAAACAGGAGATGAGTATATGGAATTTGCTTACACTCGCCACTAGCTAAATCATGAACATCTCAAATACAACAATACATTCAATCACTACACAGAAGAGCAGGGTCCGACTATGGACGAAATCAAACGATAAAAGCGACATCCATCCTTGCTAATCTCAGGCTGCCGGCCTGGAACCCATCCTATGATCGACGAAGAAAAAGAAGAACTCCAATTCAAACAAGCATCACTCTCACTTCAAAACATCGCATTACCTGTACCTACAACTATGGTTGTAGTAATATATGAGCCACGAGGACTCAGCAATCCCATTTCCAAGGGTATCAACACTAGCAAAGCTTAATGGGTGAGATATCGTTAAGTGGTGAGGCTACAGCAAGCACTAAGCATTTATTTGAGTAGCTAACTTACGAGTACAAGAATAAGAAGGGCGATCTATGCATACTCGGACGTGATCACGAAGTGATATTGAACACCTACTTACGAGTCAATCATAACTCCACCGTGTTCTCTATCGTTTTAGAACTCACAAGAAGAGACGATCACGGTTACGCACACGTTGGTGTATTTTAATTGAGTTTACTTCAAGTTTGCTATGACCGGATGTTAAACAAATTTCCAAGTTGCCACATAACCGCGGGCATGACTTTCAGAAAGATTTAACCCTGCAGGGGTGCTCCAATTCATCCATCACAAACTAGCCACAAGCTGCTTGGAAAACCTCAACAACGAGATAGCCCGTAGTATCCTCGGAATCCCGGTGGAAAACCTCTACCTCGAGATAGCCCGAAGTGTCCTTGAAATCCCGGTGCACAAGACGTTCGAGAAAGGTAAAACAAATCGAGCAAGACCGCTCGACGTGTTGACGAACCCGACAGGAGCCGTGTATCTCGTTCTCAGGACACGGCGGATAAGCGAAGCGTATAGTGGCCTGATAGAAATCTAACGAGTTACCCCAGGTTGGCCCCGCATGGTGCTCTAGTTTTGACCAACACTCATGAGGAGCACTGACCAGGGGGGGGGGGTGATTAATTATCCACGGGGTCCGGAAAGTCCCTATGCAAGTTTTATTTGTAATTAGGCAAATGTAGTACCAATGTTGGGCCTTGCCAGGAGAGTTTTATCCCAAAACAAAAATCAAGGGGGTCCCCATAACAACCCCAAGCATGTTAGGAGCGCTCAATATGGAACATAACACCGGTACAAAAGTAACTAGGGCGGCAAAGGTGGAACAAAACACCGAGCAAAAGGCCAAGCCTTCTACCTTTTACCAAGTATATATGCGCATTAAATTAAATAGCAATGATATTGTGATATCTCAAGATATCCATGTTGTCACATGGAAACAACATGCACCTGCAACTAGCAACGCTATAAGAAGGGCTGAGCAAGCGGTAACATAGCCAAACAATGGGTTGCTGGGATATGGAGGGGTTAGAGGCTTTTCATGGCAATGTTGGGAGGCTTGACATACAAGTGGTAGGTAACAAGACATAACGATAGAAGCGAGGCAACTAGCATAGCAATGATAGTAGTGGTATCCAGGGAAATTGTCATCTTGCTTGAGATCCCGCTCGGAGGAAGAACAAATCCATGAAGTAGACGAACGGGACGTAGACGAACGAATCCTCACACTCTGAACGCCTTCGGAACTCTATCGAGAAGAAGCAATCCGGAAACAATCAATCAACATACGATACACCACAACATATTCATGATATGATGCACACACAAATATGATGCATGTCCATTTAAATACGCAAGGCATGGCAAAGCACAACAATCAAATACTACACATTAAGTGAAGCTAATATGCAATGAGTTGCATATTGAAGAAACTCCAAGTTTGAATCATTTAGTTCACTCTCGTTTATTTACACGGCAAGTTTAAATGTTGTTAAACATGGCAAGAGGTGAAGCATAAATAAACTAGATATTTAGGAAGTTTAAATGAAGGCCGGAAACAACATATAACATTTCCAAAACAACCCCATATGTTAATTTCGAAATTTGTACAGATCTTAACTAAGCATGTTTTATATATGTTAAACTGGGAAACAAAATGCACCATGTCATTCTACACGTCATTCTAAGCGAAGCTACAGTCTAAAAGATATGACCAACACAAGATAAATATGTCATTAACGCAAAATGCATGCAAATGACAACCACAAACATTCCAAATAATGGATGCAACAAGATATTATGAAACTACATGAAATTCTAGGTAAGTTTCATATATGGCATGTTCAAAATGGAGCAATGGTTCAACAATAACAACCAACAAAAGTTCTAGACAAAACTGTCCCAAACAGCAACATGTCATATTGCAACCCACAAAACAACAAACTATAGTAACCTAAAATGCACAATGAAGGCATGGGGATGTAGTATACATGATGCACAACAATTCATCTCATAGAAGCAAATTGAATAGAAACATGGATCAATAGCAAAAGAGCTCACAAGACGGCTATTGGAACAACAATTATGACTTAGTGAAAATAGCAGTTTTTCACAAACAGTGTTAACCTGAAGGCATTTTGACAGCAAGAAAACTATATGCTACAGGACTTATAATGTCATGAAAATCTACAGCATGGTAGTGGGCGTGATGCACTTCAATTCATTCAATAATGGCAAGGTCTAATTATGCACAGAATCATGGCTAGCATCAACACAACATGGCATTCTGAAATAACCAGATTCTCAGACTCAATGAAAATTAGTGTAGACATGAGCAACAGTTTTTATCAGGTAGGCATGTTTGATAGCATAATTAATTATGATGCATAACCTATAAATGAAAACTAATGGCACAACATGATAGAGAATAACATGCTTTACAAAGCTCTCCATGGTGGCAACCACAAAGGAGCTGTAGATCAATAGCAAAACTCATGGCAACATGGCAATAAACTAAGACAGTTTTAGATTTAGAATTATTTAGACCCCTCAAAACAGCGACATTTTTATGACATGTTGGCAGCAAGAAAATAACATCTAAACATGGATTTTCATGGCAAACAAAAATACCAGGGGCTAGTACACATCACAAAGGGCACATCTCGTGTTCAACAATAATTCATATGATGCATGGATTAAATCACACAAAAATTACAAAAGGGCATCACAACAAAAATAGCATGCACTCAAACTTGCTCAAGTGACAAAACTAATTGCACAGATGAATTCTATGGATTTTTCTACCCCAAAATCATATATAACATGTATATGTTGTTGTACAAAAATGTGCCACAAATGATTATGCAAAACCTAGTTATTTTTTTAAACAGAGCATCCTATACTATAACGTGCACCGAGCGTCAAATAGGCAGAGGGGAGGCCTCACCTTGCAGGCCTTGGCCCATTGGTACAGCTTGGCCGTGGCAGAGGGAGCAGCTAGGCCGGCTGGGGCGCAGTTGGGCCGGCCGACGCTGGGCCGGGCGAGGCGCGGCCCACGCAGCGGTTGCTGCGGCTCGTCGTTCTCCTCGTGCGCCCGCACGAGCAAGGGGCCGGCGGCGGGAGTACACCCGATGACGGGCGGCGACACAGGTGGTCGGAGGAGGCCGGGGAAGCGTAGGACGGCAGCACGGGCCGGATCCGGCCGGCTCCTGCCGGATCTGGCCAGGGAGACGACGCGGCAGGGCATCGGCGACCCGGGCCGGCAGAGCTCGCAGGCGGAGGCGAAGACCGACAACGATGGCGGCTCGTAGGGACGACGGCGGGAGGCAGCAGCACGGAGGCATGGCTGCTCACGGGTGTGTGCGCGGGGCAATGTGAGTGGATGCGGAGTTCCGGTGTGGGGGCTCGTCGCCGGCAGAGCTCCGGTGGCTGGAGCTGGCGACGGGGATGGAGCGGATGGCGGCGGGCATGGGCGCCTCAGCCCGGATCGGGCCCGGGGCGAGCCAGATCTGGGCCCGAGCGGGCCTAGCGTGGTTTGTGGAGGTGGGACACGGTGGCGGCGGGTTTTCCCGACACGGAAAATGACGCGCGAGGTGGCGGCTGGGTAGGGGTTAGGGTTTCCTGCCAATTTATGGACGGGGGGGACTTCCTTTTATAGAAGGGGCTTGTTTGGGGGAAGGGGGGGGGGGGGCAAGAAGAGGGTTTTTGAGGCCGTTTTCGAGCCGTTCGTTCTCGGTCGGATGGCTCCAGTCGTAGGGGTTGGCTAGGTGGGTCTAGTGGGCTGGGTAGATTGGCTAGGTGGGGATGAGAGGGAGACTTGCGGCCCGACACATGATTTTTAAACTGTGAAAACGTCAGCGATTTTACCGGCTATAGTGCCGCTAATTTTTATCCGTTGGGGTATCAAACGACCTCTGAATATGATGAAATTTGGCAGGCGGTCTAACTACAATTAATTAAGACCACACGCTAACTTTCAACCCATTCCGAGAAAGTATTCTATACACTTTTAAAAACAATATTTTATCGATGCCGCGGGCGCGTGCGTGTGTGGTTGGTCACGAAACGGTCAACGACAAGAACGGAGAGAACCGGCGACTACGAATGGATGCAAGTTTTGAAAAATGACGGCAATGGAGTGCCGATGCAACGTGGATGATGCGAATGATGTGATGATGAATGCGACAACCAAATGAAACACACGGCAAAACTCGAAATAAATGGAAGGCATCTGAAGCATCGGTCTCTGTCGGTGTACTAAGAAATGGGGTCCTTAGCACCCGGATTTGTGCACCAGACGCCACAGCCTCCAGACCAGCAAGATCTTGCCGGGCACGAGCATTCCTCCAACAACAAAAAACGAAGGCCAAGTAACCCCGGCAAGACGCCTTGTCGGGGGGCTCAAGGGCGCATGCACCCGCCAAGGACTCCCCCGCCAAAGCCCAGCTCCAGATCGCCAGGCTGGTTGTCTACATCGACCAGGTGGCGAGCGGGCAGGCGGATAGGTGGAACCGGCCGGGACGCGTGGCAGCATGGAGGGATTGACAAAAGCTTTATCGACACCCGTCCCATGGCGTGGCGAAAGAATAGAAGGTAGCTGGGCGGATGAATCAGAAGGAGATGCAATCCTTGTGGGGAGACATCGCCACCTTGACACCTCATGGCGCATTTAATGCGCCTGTCCTAGTCCGTCAAAGTTCGGTATGTCCCACTACCACCTGTGCTGACACTCTGGAAGAGGCAGTGTCCATTGTTCGCCAGATAAGAAGGCCATTTTGCCACTGTGGTAACCCCTTTGTCTATAAAAGGAGGCCCATCGCTACTGATGACCCACAAGTATAGGGGATCTATCATAGTCCTTTCGATAAGTAAGAGTGTCGAACCCAATGAGGAGCAGAAGGAAATGACAAGCAGTTTTCAGTACGGTATTCTCTGCAAGCACTGAAATTATCGGTGACAGATAGTTTTGGGATAAGGTAATTCGTAACGGATAGCAAGTAACAAATGTAACAAAGGTGCATCAAGGTGGCCCAATCCTTTTTGTAGCAAAGGACAAGCCTGGACAAACTCTTATATAAAGCAAAGCGCTCCCGAGGACACATGGGAATTTCTGTCAAGCTAGTTTTCATCATGCTCATATGATTCGCGTTCGTTACTTTGATAATTTGATATGTGGGTGGACCAGTGCTTGGGTGCTGCCCTTACTTGGACAAGCCTCCCACTTATGATTAACCTCTCTCGCAAGCATTCGCAACTACGAAAGAACAATTAAGAAAAATCTAACCACAGCATGAAACATATGGATCCAAATCAGCCCCTTACGAAGCAACGCATAAACTAGGGTTTAAGCTTCTATCACTCTAGCAACCCATCATCTACTTATTACTTCCCAATGCCTTCCTCTAGGTCCAAATAATGGTGAAGTGTTATGTAGTCGACGTTCACATAACACCACTAGAGGAGAGACAACATACATCTCATCAAAATATCACCAAATTCACATGATTACTTATAACAAGACTTATCCCATGTCCTCAGGAACAAACGCAACTACTCACAAAGAATATTCATGTTCATAATCATAGGAGTATTAATTATCATTAAGGATCTGAACGTATGATCTTCCACCAAGTAAACCAACTAGCATCAACTACAAGGAGTAATCAACACTACTAGCAACCCACATGTACCAATCTGAGGTTTTGAGACAAAGATCGGATACAAGAGATGAACTAGGGTTTGGAGAGGAGATGGTGCTGGTGAAGATGTTGATGGAGATTGACCCCCTCTCGATGAGAGGATCGTTGGTGATGACGATGGCTTCGATTTCCCCCTCTGGGAGGGAAGTTTCCCCGGCAGAACAGCTCCGCCGGAGCCCTAGATTGGTTCTGTCCAAGTTCCGCCTCGAGACGGCGGCGCTTCGTCCCGAAAGCTCCCTTATGATTTTTTCCAGGTCAAAACCCTCCATATAGCAGAAGATGGGCACCGGAGGCCTGCCAGGGGGCCCACAAGCCACAGGGGCGCGCCCAGGGGGTAGGGCGCGCCCCCTGGCTTGTGACTCCCTGGTGGGCTCCCTCTGGTATTTCTTTGGCCCAATATTTTTTATATATTCCAAAATAATTCTCCGTAGATTTTCAGGACTTTTGGAGTTGTGCAGAATAGGTATCTCAGATATGCTCCTTTTCCAGTCCAAAATTCCAGCTGCCGGCATTCTCCCTCTTCATGTAAACCTTGTAAAATAAGAGAGAAAAGGCATAAGTATTGTACCATAATGTGTATTAACAGCCCATGATGGAATAAATATCGATATAAAAGCATGATGCAAAATGGACGTATCAACTCCCCCAAGCTTAGACCTCGCTTGTCCTCAAGTGAAAGCCGAAATCGATAAATATGTCCACATGTTTAGAGATAGAGGTGTCGATAAAATAAAATACGGACATGAAGGCATCATGGTCATCTTTAGAACAGCAACATATATTGACATATAATTTCTTATGCTAAAGTAACAATTCATTCACAAGGTAAAGTATGAATCAAGAACTCTATTGAGAACCAGCAAACTATGATCTCAGTCATTGAAGCAATTCCAATTTATCATAACGTAGGAAAGAGTCAATATAAGAGCTTGTAAAGCAAATCCACATACTCAATCATCTTTTAGTCTTTCATAATTGCTAACACTCACGTGGTACCTATGAGGTCAAAGCTTCAATCGGACACAGAGAAATATAGGGGCTTATAGTTTTGCCTCCCAACTATTTACCTCAAGGGTAATGTCAACAGAAATAACTCATGCTCACCCACATCCGAGTGGATATATGTGTCTAGATCAGTCCCCAACACATGACGCTTGCCAAGAGAGAAAGGCGAAATAAAGGAGGTGGTGAAGATCACCACGACTCTTGCATAAAGGTAAGTACTAGAAAATAAAAGTAACAGATAGGCCCTTCGCAAAGGGAAGCAGAGGTTGTCATGCGCTTTTATAGTTGGATGTGCAATCCCTTAATGCAAAAGAACGTCACTTTATATTGCCCCTTGTGATAAAGAACTTTATTATGTAGTCCGTCGCTTTTATTTCTTCCATATCATAAGTTCGTATAAAGTTTATTTTCCTCACACTAATAGATCGTACATATTTAGAGAGCAATTTTTTATTGCTTGCACCGATGACAACTTACTTGAAGGATCTTACTCAATCCATAGGTAGGTATGGTGGACTCTCATGGCAAAACTGGGTTAAGGGTGTTTGGATGCACAAGTAGTATCTCTACTTGGTGCGGATGTTTTGGCTGATATGGGGTGGAAACAAGCGTCACATGTTAAAGGATCTAAAACCATATAACTTCTATTCGGACATAAGCAAACATAACCCATTATGTCGTCTTCCTTGTCCAACATCAAATTTTTAGCATATAATATTTTAATGAGTGCTCACAATCATAAAAGATGTCCAAGATAATATATTTGTATGTGAACCTCTCTTTCTTTATTACTTCCTTTTAATTGCAACAATGACCAATCGCTATGTTTGTCAACTCACAACAAATTTCAATCGACATACTTCTTATATGTGAAGTCATCACCCCCCATAAGATCATCATATATACTCTTTGCTTTTATTTTATACTTCTTTCTATTTCTTTTTCTCAAGATCATAGCAAGCAAGCAAAGCCCTCAACTCAAAACAACTCTTTATTATATAACTCTCGGACTTGCTTACATAGGGGGAACATAAAGCAAAACTCAAAACTAGATCACACTAAAGACTTTATTCTACTAGATCAAGATATAACCAAAAGGATCAAACTAAGAAAAACGATAAAAGTAAAAGATGTGATGGTGATACGATACCGGGGCACCTCCCCCAAGCTTGGCACAAGACAAGGGGAGTGCCCATACCCATGTGTTTAGTCGTCTTTCTTCGGAGGTGGCGGTGTTATATTCTTGGCGATGATGCCCCTCAGAATGCGATTCTCCTCCTCAAGCTTATTATTTTGCTGTCTCAGATCCATTATTTCCTTGCGAAGTTTTCCAGTGATGGTTAGAGCTCCCATAACCCATGGATGTTTCATTGCTGCGGGGGAAGAAGCAACACTCTTTTTCATATTTTCATAAGTAAGAAATTTAGCATTGGGAGGGATAACCGAATTCGGAATTGCTGAGCTCTGAAGTTCTTCCAACATGGCTCCAGGTTGTAGACGAGAGGTAACTTCTTGGTTTTCCTCCATGGCATCTATCCTTTTCGAGTCGGCCTCCATCTCTTCCTCCGTGGCCTACCTGAAGTGGTTGGCTTCGCTGAATGCTCCGGGCCCCGGTGTCAGGTGAGAGGCACGGCTCTCCCCGACCAACTCTTGCGAAGACATCTTGCTCTAAATCTGCTGCAAAAATAGCTCAAAACGAAAACAGGAGGTATTGTCATGATACGAAGGTCAAAACCTTCGGGAGATTATATAATGAATTTTTTTCGACCTGAAGGAGTATACCACAAGAAAACGGAGTCCGAAGGGTACACGGGGTGGCCACAAGCCACAGGGGTGCGCCCAGGGGGGTAGGGTGCGCCCCCCTGGCTTGTCGCCTCCTCGTGCACTCTTCGGACTACTTTAAATTTTCCTAATTTATTAAATATTCCAAAACGGATAAAAATTGCTATTGGAAAAGTTTTGGAGTCGGTTTGCTTACCGTAGCACATACCTATTCCTTTTCGGAGTCTGAAACGTTCTGGTAGGTCTCCCTAATATACTCCTCCGGAGTTATGGTATTGATAATATTGGTTTCAACATTTATGGGAGTACCTGAGATATAATGTTTAATTCTTTGCCCGTTTACCACCTTAGGATTTGTGCCTTCGGCATTGTTCATCTTGATGGCACCGGAATGATATACTTCCTCGATAATGTAAGGCCCTTCCCATTTAGAGAGAAGTTTTCCTGCAAAAAATCTTAAACGATAATTTTATAGCAAGACATGGTCACCTACATTGAATTCACGCTTTTGTATCCTTTTATCATGCCATCTCTTAACTTTTTCTTTAAACAACTTGGCATTCTCATAGGCCTGGGTTCTCGATTCATCAAGTGAGCTAATGTCAAATAACCTCTTCTCACCAGCAAGTTTGAAATCATAGTTGAGCTCTTTAATTTCCCAATAAGCTTTATGTTCTAGTTCAAGAGGTAAGTGACATGCTTTACCATAAACCATTTTATACAGAGACATACCCATAGGGTTTTTGTAAGCAGTTCTATAAGCCCATAATGCATCATCAAGTTTCTTAGACCAATTCTTTCTGGATCTATTAACAGTCTTCTGCAGGATCAATTTAATCTCTCTATTGCTCAATTCTACTTGACCACTAGACTGAGGATGATAAGGAGATGCAATTCTATGATTAACATCATACTTAGCAAGCAATTTACGGAAAGCACCATGAATAAAGTGTGAACCACCATCAGTCATTAAATATCTAGGGACTCCAAATCTAGGGGAAATAACTTCATTAAGCATTTTAATAGAAGTGTTATGATCAGCACTACTAGTTGGAATAGCTTCTACCCACTTAGTAACATAATCAACAGCAACTAGAATATGAGTATCCCTGTTAGACTGTGTAAAAGGTCCCATATAATCAAAACCCCAAACATCAAATGGTTCAATAACAAGAGAGTAATTCATAGGCATTTCCTAACATCAACTAATATTACCAATTCTTTGATATTCATCACAAGACAAGACAAACTTACGAGCATCCTTGAAGAGAGTAGGCCAATAAAAACCAAATTGTAGTACCTTATGTGCAGTTCTATCTCCAGCGTGGTCTCCTCCGTAGGCCTCGGAATGACACTTGTGAAGGATCTGTTCTTGTTCATGCTCAGGCACACAACGTCTAATAACACCATCTACTCCTTCTTTATAATGGTGTGGGTAATCCCAAAAGTAATGTCTTAAATCATAAAAGAACTTTTTCTTTTGTTGGTATGTGAAACTAGGTGGTATAAATTTAGCAACAATGTAATTAGCATAATCAGCATACCATGGAGCATTGCGCGAAGCATTTATGACAGCTAATTGTTCATCAGGAAAGCTATCATCAATAGCTAGTGGGTCATCAAGAACATTCTCTAATCTAGACAAGTTATCTGGTACGGGGTTATCAGCACCCTTTCTATCAATAATATGCAAATCAAATTCTTGTAGCAGAAGAACCCATCTAATAAGTCTAGGTTTAGCATCTTTCTTTTCCATAAGATATTTAATAGCAGCATGATTAGTGTGAACAGTTACTTTGGAATCAACAATATAAGGTCTGAACTTATCACAAGCAAACACAACTGCTAAAAATTCCTTTTCAGTGGTAGCATAGTTTCTTTGAGCACTGTCTAGAGTTTTACTGGCATAATGGATAACATTTAATTTCTTATCAACTCTTTGTCCTAGAACAGCACCAACGGCATAATCACTATCATCACACATAATTTCAAAGGGTAGGTTCCAATCAGGTGGTTGAACAACAGGTGCGGAAATCAAGGCATTCTTAAGAATTTCAAATGCTTCTACACAATCATCATCAAAAACGAATGGAACATCTTTTTGCAAAAGATTGGTGAGAGGCCTAGAAATCTTAGAGAAGTCTTTAATAAACCTCCTATAGAAACCAGCATGACCAAGGAAACTTCTTATACCTCTGATATCCGTGGGACACGACATTTTTTCAATAGCATCAACTTTAGCTTTATCAACCTCAATACCTCTTTCAGAGATTTTGTGCCCCACGACAATACCTTCATTAACCATAAAGTGGCACTTTTCCCAATTCAAGACAAGATTAGTTTCTTCGCATCTCTGCAAAACTCGATCAAGGTTGCTCAAGCAATCATCAAAAGAAGTTCCGTAAACGGAAAAATCATCCATGAAAACCTCAACAATCTTTTCACAAAAGTCAGAGAATATTGCCATCACACATCTTTGAAAGGTAGCAGGTGCATTGCATAAACCAAAAGGCATACGTCTATAAGCAAAGGTACCGAAAGGACAAGTAAAAGTGGCTTTTCTTGATCCTCTTTTGACACAGGTATTTGAGAGAAACCAGAATAACCATCTAGAAAGCAAAAATGTGTATGTTTGCATAGTCTTTCTAGCATTTGATCAATAAAAGGTAGAGGGTAATGATCTTTCCTAGTAGCTTTATTTAATTTCCTAAAATCAATTACCATTCTATATCCTGTAACAATTCTTTGCGGGATCAATTCATTTTTATCATTAGGAACAACGGTAATACCTCCCTTCTTAGGGACACAATGAACGGGACTAACCCATCTACTATCAGCAATAGGATAAATTATACCTACCTCCAGAAGCTTTAGTATTTCATTTCTTACCACTTCTTTCATTTTAGGATTTAACCGTCGTTGGTGATCAACAACTGGTTTAGCATCAGGCTCCATATTAATTTTATGCTGACATAGAGTGGGACTAATGCCCTTAAGATCATCAAGAGTATATCCAATAGCAGCACGGTGCTTCCTCAGAGTTTTCAATAATCTCTTTTCTTCATGCTCTGAAAGGTTAGCACTAATAATAACAGGATATATCTCCTTTTCATCAAGATAAGCATATTTCAGAGTATCAGGTAATTGTTTAAGCTCAAACACGGGATCACCCTTGGGTGGAGGAGGATCCCCAAGTATTTCAACAGGCAAGTTGTGTTTCAAAATAGGCTGCTGATCAAAGAAAATCTTATCTATTTCATTCCTTTCATTCATATGCATAACATTTTCATGGTCTAGCAAATATTGTTCTAAAGGATCAGTAGGAGGCACAGCAATAGAAGCGAGACCAATAATTTCATCTTTACTAGACAATTCTTTGTCATGGGGCTGTCTACGAAATTTAGAGAAATTGAACTCATGAGACACATCCCCAAAACTTACAGTTACAGTTTCTTTCTCACAATCTATCTTAGCATTAACAGTATTCAAGAAGGGTCTACCAAATATAATGGGACAAAAATCATCTTGTGGGGAACCAAGAACAAGAAAATCAGTAGGATACTTTATTTTCCCACACAAGACTTAAACATCTCTAACAATCCCAATTGGTGCAATAGTATCTCTATTAGCGAGCTTAATGGTAACATCAATTTCCTCTAATTCAGCTGGTGCAATATCATTCATAATTTCTTGGTATAAGGTAAAGGGAATTGCACTCACACTAGCACCCACATCACACAAGCCATGATAACAATGATCTCCTATTTTAACAGAAATGACAGGCATGCCAACAATAGGTCTATGTTTATTCTTAGTATCAGGTCTAGCAATTCTAGCAGCTCCATCACAGAAATGAATAACATGCCCATCAATATTATCAACCAAGAGATCTTTAACCATAGCAATACTAGGTTCAACTTTAATTTGTTCAGGGGGCGTAGGTGTTCTCGTACAACTCTTACGAACCATAGTTGAAGCTTTAGCATGTTCCTTTATTCTAATAGGGAAGGGTGGTTTCTCAATATAAGCAGCAGGAATAACAGGATCAGCATTATAAATAATAGTTTCTTCCTCAACTTTAATAGGTTCAACTACTTTCACTTCAATAGGAGGTTGATATTTAAACCACTTCTCCTTAGGGAGATCAACATGAGCAGCAAAAGATTCACAGAAAGAAGCTACTATCTCAGAGTCAAGTCCATATTTAGTGCTAAATTCACGAAAAGCATCGGTGTCTATAAAGGATTTAACACAATCAAACTTAAGGTTTATACCTGACTCATTACCTTCGTCGAGTTCCCAATCTTCAGAGTTGCGTTTAATTCTTTCCAATAAGTCCCATTTGAATTCAATATCTTTCTTCATAAAGGAACCAGCACAAGAAGTATCTAGCATGGATTGATCATTACGAGAAAGCCGAGCATAAAAATTCTGAATAATAATTTCTCTTGGGAGCTCATGATTGGGGCATGAATATAACATTGACTTAAGCCTCCCCCAAGCTTGAGTGATTCCTTCTCCTTCATGAGGCCAAAAATTATAAATATAATTCCGATCACGATGAACCAGATGCATAGGATAAAACTTTTGATGAAATTCCAATTTCAATCGGTTGTAGTTCCATGATCCAATATCATCACATAGCCTATACCATGTCAATGCCTTCTCCTTCAAAGATAAAGGAAAGACCTTCTTCTTGACATCATCCTCGGCAAACCTGCAAGCTTAAATAATCCACAAACTTCATCCACATAGATTAGATGCAAATCAGGATGTAGTGTTCCATCTCCTGCATAAGGATTAGCTAGCAGTTTCTCTATCATACCCGAAGGAATCTCATAATAAATATTTTCAGTAGGTGAAGTAGGTTGAGGAGCATCTCTTTGTGCTTCTGGTTGGGGTGAAGATACCCCGAACAAGCCCCTCAAAGGATTATTTTCCATAGTAACAAGTGACAGTAAACTTCAGCACAATATATAAATGTTTCCTTACCAAGTTCCACTCTCCAAAGGCGCTTCACTCCCCGGCAACGGTGATAGAAAAGAGTCTTGAAGACCCACAAGTATAGGGGATCTATCGTAGTCCTTTCGATAAGTAAGAGTGTCGAACCCAACGAGGAGCAGAAGGAAATGACAAGCGGTTTTCAGTAAGGTATTCTCTGCAAGCTCTGAAATTATCGGTGACAGATAGTGTTGGGATAAGGTAATTCGTAACGGATAGCAAGTAACAAATGTAACAAAGGTGCAGCAAGGTGGCCCAATCCTTTTTGTAGCAAAGGACAAGCCTAGACAAACTCTTATATAAAGCAAAGCGCTCCCGAGGACACATGGGAATTTCTGTCAAGCTAGTTTTCATCATGCTCATATGATTCACGTTCGTTACTTTGATAATTTGATATGTGGGTGGACCGGTGCTTGGGTGCTGCCCTTACTTGGACAAGCCTCCCACTTATGATTAACCTCTCTCGCAAGCATCCGCAACTACGAAAGAAGAATTAAGATAAATCTAACCATAGCATGAAACATATGGATCCAAATCAGCCCCTTACGAAGCAACGCATAAACTAGGGTTTAAGCTTCTGTCACTCTAGCAACCCATCATCTACTTATTACTTCCCAATGCCTTCCTCTAGGTCCAAATAATGGCGAAGTGTTATGTAGTCAACGTTCACATAACACCACTAGAGGAGAGACAACATACATCTCATCAAAATATCGAACGAATACCAAATTCACATGATTACTTATAACAAGACTTATCCCATGTCCTCAGGAACAAACGTAACTAGTCACAAAGCATATTCATGTTCATAATCAGAGGAGTATTAATTATCATTAAGGATCTGAACATATGATCTTCCACCAAGTAAACCAACTAGCATCAACTACAAGGAGTAATCAACACTACTAGCAACCCACATGTACCAATCTGAGGTTTTGAGACAAAGATCGGATACAAGAGATGAACTAGGGTTTGGAGAGGAGATGGTGTTGGTGAAGATGTTGATGGAGATTGAACCCCTCTCGATGAGAGGATCGTTGGTGATGACGATGGCTTCGATTTCCCCCTCCGGGAGGGAAGTTTCCCCGACAGAACAGCTCCGCCGGAGCCCTAGATTGGTTCTGTCCAAGTTCCGCCTCGAGACGGCGGCGCTTCGTCCCGAAAGCTCCCTTATGATTTTTTCCAGGTCAAAACCCTCCATATAGTAGAAGATGGGCACCGGAGGCCTGCCAGGGGGCCTACAAGCCACAGGGGCGCGCCCAGGGGGGTAGGACGCGCCCCCCTGGCTTGTGACTCCCTGGTGGGTCCCCTCTGGTATTTCTTTCGCCCAATATTTTTTATATATTCCAAAATAATTCTCCGTAGATTTTCAGGACTTTTGGAGTTGTGCAGAATAGGTATCTCAGATTTGCTCCTTTTCCAGTCTAGAATTCCAGTTGCCAGCATTCTCCCTCTTCATGTAAACCTTGTAAAATAAGAGAGAAAAGGCATAATTATTGTACCATAATGTGTATTAACAGCCCATAATACAATAAATATCGATATAAAAGCATGATGCAAAATGGACGTATCAGCTACCTTCCCAAAGGTCGAAACCCTGTTCATTTTACATGCATAGCTGCACTCCTGAGGCACCTCTTGCCCGGGCTATTGCGCCTTGTACTGTGAACACCCATAATCCACAAGAACACATGATGTAGGGTTTTATGCTCCGGCGGCCCGAACCTGTCTAAACCCCCCGCGTACGCAGGGATCTATGATGCTCTTTGTGCCGGAAACCTACCCACCTGATTACAAAGGGTCCTTGCCAGATCCATAGATCATCGCTTCCCCGACATCTTTGGCACGCCAGGTAGGGGGAGTTTCTAGCCCGAACCTTCACCGGTCTTTGTGCACCTTCACCAGCAGGTTCACCGTCGCCCATGGCCCCCAAGAAGGCCAAGGGTGCGAGGACTCCTGCTACGACCACATCCAAGCTGCCATCTCAGGCGGCCGTCGGCAGCGCCGACGAAGGAGATCGCCGTGCTCACACTGCTGGTTAGCGCAGTCACAACAGCACGCAGAGCTCCGCGAGCCGCGACCCGGATCCTGCCGTCGTAGGGGCACAGAACGCACCAGCGGCGTCAGGGGTTCGGGCCGAAGCAGCAGTGGCCGCGGCGGCGGCGATGACAGCGATGAAGGCGATTGCGCCTCCACCGCGCCCCTCACAAGATGACCACGACCAGCATCCCTAAGGCGGCAAGCCCGGGAAGTGTGCGGACAAGACCCCCGAGCATCCCTCCCAAGGCGCGCAGGGCCAAGGTCGAAAGCAGACTCCTGGAGCTGATGAGCGGCGCAAGACGGCACGGGCAAATGCTACTCCTAACACTGTCAAGAGTAAGAGTGTCACACAGCCTCGCGCCGCTCCCTGCCCAGGACTGCGGAAGAGGCTCTAGCGCAGGACAGTTGCTGCTAAATTTCCCGCCTGCACCAGAGAAGACGAAGTACTGGAGGGTAACCATACAAAGCCTATTGAGCTTTGCGAACCGCGACAAGCCGGAGGGGGCAGGACCATCGCACGCTCACCGAGCGGCCCCGGGAGGTCCAGCCACCGTGCGCGACACCGGCGGGCTGCATACGGTCCAGTCGCCTCCGTAGCGGACTTCCCGCCGGACCGACATTCAAGACGAGGGGTCGTATGCCTCGCCGGACCCGCGACCGGACCAAGACCAGCACCAAATCCAGAAGGACATGCACAAGGAAGATGCCCGCATGACCATCGACAGACGGCGCGAGACTCGCCGCCAATCTGACGGTCACGCAGACCCTGCCATCGACGAACCCGCGCTGGGGGCCCCTGGTTCCCTATCTTACGAGGTGGGATGCCCAGCGTTCACCCGTGAGTTACGGCAGGTTCGCTGGCCTTCCACTAGGGCCTTCAAGCCCGAGCTGCTTGACAAGTACGACAACAAGATCAGCCCCTCGGTGTTCCTCGCCATCTACACCATCGCCGTGCAGGCTGCCGGGGGACGGGACGAGAAGATACTCGCCAACTACTTTCCGCTGGCGATCAAGCCCAAGGTGAGGAGTTGGCAGATGAACTTACCCAAGGGGTGTATCTCTTCTTGGGCGGATCTGTGCAACCAGTTCATTGGCGCATACCATGGGGGCCACCAGCTCCCAGGGCAGCCCAACAATTTGCACGCGCTTCCCCGGAGGGACGGTCAGACCCTCCTCAAGTACATCCAGAGGTTCAGCCAAGTGCAGCACAACATTCCAGACATCCACACCGCTGTCGTGATTGTCGCGTTCCACACTAATGTATGAACCACCGGATGCGGGAAGAGATGAGTATCAACAAGGTACGAGGTGTTGCCAAGCTGTATGCCCTAGCTGACAAGTGCGCACGCGTTGAAAAAGGAAGGAGGCTCCCTGGAGAGGACGCTCGCATGGAGGTCGACTCCGACGACGACGATGCGTCAGCCCCCAAGAAGAAAGACCGGAAGCGCAACAATAAGCGCAAAGGAAAGGGAGTGATGGCTGTCGAAGGGGGCGCCAACCCCGACTCTGCCAAGAAGGCCAAGTCTGAGGGGTCCGGCAAGAACGTTGCCGCGTGCTCAGAAGACGATGAGGCCGCGGTGGGGGAGAAGACCAGTGGGCAATACTGCAAGATCCACCGCACCAAGAGCCACGACATCAACAGTTGCCGCCAAGTAGAACAGCTTGCCGAGAAGCAGAGGTGAGAGTACGAAAGGTGGGACAAAGAAAAGAGTCGAGATGGTGCGGGTGGCTCCGGCAAGAAAGGCAGTGGCGGTCGTGGTAGCCGCCGCGGTGATACTTGTGATCTGCGTTGGGTTTTCCGTGAAGAGGAACCGGTAATTGCAGCACAAAGTGGGTAAGTATTTCCCTCAGTTATGAAACCAAGGTTTATCGAACCAATAGGAATAACAATCCTCAACCATCTTGAGCGGTTGCACACAAATGAACAAACACATTGCACCCAACGCGGGCAAGAGGGTTGTCAATCCCCTTGATCTCGTTATTTGCAAGCAAATGAGTTGTGTAGATAATTGTTGATAAATATAAATTGCAAAACAAAATAAAAGATAAATAAAGGCAGCAAGGTAATTGTAGCGTTTGTAAATATATAAGTGAATAGACCTGGGGGCCATAGTTTTCCCTAGCGGCATCTCTCATTTAGGCAGCATACGGTGGGTAACAAATTACTGTTGGGCAATTGAAGGAAAAGCGGATAGTTATGCGATTTTCACGGCAATGATAATGTGTATATAGTCATCACATCCATAAACAAATAGGCCGACTCCTGCCTGCACCTATTACTATTACTCCACTCATCAACCACTATCCAGCATGCATCTAGAGTATTAAGTAAAACAGAGTAATGCTTGGAGAACGATGACATGATGTAGACAAAGTAAAATCAAGCAATATGAATAAACCCCATCGTTTTATCCTTAGTAGCAACAATACAAAGACGCATCTTGTACCCTACTTTGTCACCGGGATATAGAAACTCGTCATGTTGAACCTACCACAACTCCACAACGCACCACTCCCACGATGAAATATCAATCTACTTGGCCAAAGCAAATCAATAGATCGAAGAGCATTACGAAGCTATAATGATCATGCAATTAATAGACAATATATAACAAAGGTATCTCAAATACTTTTCATGAATAATCTAAACATAAATCCACAATTCATCGGATCCCAACAAACACACCGCACAATAGGATTACATCGGATAGATCAAAGCGAAGATGCGATGATCATTGTATTGAAGATCAAGAGATAGAGAGATTTCCATCTAGGTACTAGCTATAGACCCGTAGGTCTATGGTGAACTGCTCACACATCATCATGAGGGCAGCAAGGTTGATGAAGAGGCCCTCCGTGATAGATCCCCCCTCCGGTAGGGTCCGGAACGAAGCTCCAGATGGCCTCGCACAGAACAGAGACTTGCGGCGTCAGAAAAAGGGTTTCGGGACTGCCTCCGGAGTTTTTGCAATATTAGAGAATTTATCGGCCAGAGAGGGACGTCGGGAGAGCCACGAGGGGCCATCACATATCAGGGCCCCCCCCATGGCGCGCCCTCATGTGTGGTGGGGCCCTCGTGATCCTCCCGACCTCCTTCCGAAGCTTCCAGGTCTTCTTTTGTTCTAGAAAAATTCATCAAAAACTTTCGTGGCAATTGGAGTTCGTTTGGTATTGTAAACCTGAAAAGGCAAAAACATGCAGAAAACAGCAACTGGCACTGGGCACTGGGTCAATAGGTTAGTGATCAAAAATATTATAAATTGGTAATAAGGACCCAAAAAGTATCCTAGAATGATAATATATTAGCATGGAACAATAAAAAATTATAGATACGTTGGAGACGTATCAAGCATCCCCAAGCTTAATTCATGCTCGTCCTCGAGTAGGTAAATGATAAAAGCAGAATTTTTGATGTGACATGCTATCCATTATGTAATCTTGTGCATGTATGCTCATTGAGAAAAGATGAATCAACAAATATTAAAATAGCAATAATGAAAATGTAAGAAACAGAATTATCAATCCTTAAAAGTATACGATCCTTAAGAAGTGTTTACCCCCCCCCTATTCATCTTATTATATTAGCAAGGCATGTCTCCATCTTCACCACATTAATACAAATGTCAAGCACCACGGTGTCCAAGTCAGGCAACTGGATCATACTTTTTCAATATGCATCAACTTTTTATTCTTCATGCAATACATGAGCGTGATCCATTGGACATAGCATTTAAGTGGAATAGAGTAAGGTTGTAGATATAAAAGGGGTAGAAAGTGGAGAAGATAATCTCACATCAACTAGGCGTACCAACGGGCTATGGAGATGCCCATCGATAGATGTCAATGCAAGGAGTAGGGATTGCCATGCAAATGATGCACTAGAGCTATAAGTGTATGCAAGCTCAAATGAAGCTAAGTGGGGTGTGCATCCAACTTGCTTGCTCTTGAAGACCTTGGGCATTTCAGGAAGCCCGTCATAGGAATATACAAGCCAAGTTTCTAATAATGAATAGGTAATTCCCACTAGCATATGAAAATGATATATCATGAGACTCTCTACATGAGGAACATGGTGACACTTTTAGGCACAAGTGTGGTAAAAGATAGTAGCAAAGTCCCTTCTCTCATTTTTTTGAATGGATGGTGGGATCATTTGGCCTCCCCCATCTTTATTTTTTCGTCCGGAGTCTCATCTCAACTTGAGGGAGAATCATCGTCCCCATGATTCTTTCCTCACTGGGACAATGCTCTAATAATGATGATCATCACACTTTTATTTACTTACAAGTAGATATGGAGAACTGCTATGAAGATATGACTCTGTATGAATGCCTCTGGCAGTGTACCAGGATGTGCAATGATCTAGCGTGACATGTATCAAAAATATGATGAACGGTGGCTTTGTCACAAATACTATGTCAACTCTATATGATCATGCAAAGCAATATGATGATGAACGAACTAGTCATGTGAAGTGACGATGGAATTTGCATGGCAATATATCTCGGAATGGCTATGGAAATGCCATGATAGCTAGGTATGGTGGCTGTTTTGAGGAAGATATAATTAGGCTTATGTGCAATAGAGCGTGTCATGTCACGGGGTTTGGATGCACCAGCGAAAGTTGCACCGATCCTCGAGGTGAGAATGCGCTATGCACAGTACCGAAGAGGCTAGCAAAATATGAGAAGGTGAGATTGCGTATGTCCATGGTTTCACATTAGTCATAAAGAAGTCATATACTTATTGCCATAGCGAGGAGGAAGCTCTGACTTGAAAGGTCGCACACCACGCAGTGCAGCTCGGGGGCGAAGGCATGGCAGACACCGTTGCTGCACAGCACACCGCCGGTGAGAGAGCCACGATTCTGGCGCCCGGTCGTGGCGACATCCTGGAGAGTGCGGTTCTGGCGCTCGTGCTGCCGTTCGGGGATCACACGTGCATTGGGGACCATGCGGCGAATGATCTAGCAGCTTGGATCTACGTAGGGCGGCAAAGATGCTCCATGGGACACACCAAAGCATGTGCACCACGACGTGGCGCATCGCCCTTGCTGGGTGCAGGAGGTGGAGGAGTAGCGTCCTGACCTGCCCTTGCGCCCCCTGCGATGGAGGGGGAGGAGGCAGGGAGTGGGTGAGAACTGGGGCATCTCTGGCAGTGTTCACGAGCTCGGTGATGCGTGCGAGCTAGGAGTCATAGCTGGCTGGAGTCAGGTGGTAGCACAGCAGCTCTTGCGCCATGAGGAGTGCGGCCTGCAGAGCCGGCAGAGCATGGCGGCCGTGCGAGGACTCAAAGGTGGTGCGTGCGGGCGGAGGATTCACCTGCACGGAGGGATGGATGGAGGAGGCCTACGCCTCCCCGGCCGCTGGCTGGGTTGTAGCACGAGGGTTCTGGCGGCGAGTGGCGTTGACAACAGGCTCCGTACAGACCATCTGAGCCTTGCACGCGTACCTCTCACGGTGCGCCTTGACCATGTCGATGTCGAGCGGAGTCGAGGAAGAAGATGCATAAGAAGCTCCCCTACTTGGCGTGCCAAATGTCGGAGATCGGTTTTGGGCCTACGGGAAACCTCTCAAGAACCCGGTTCGAACACTAGGGAGCTTAGTGAAATCTACCCATCGACAAAGACAAAGCTACATGCACATAGCATAAAGGAGACACACGAATTTACCCAGGTTCAGGCCACCTTGCGGTATAAAACACTACTACTACTGGATGGATTGCTCTTTGGTTTTGACAAGGACTACCAAGCTTGGGGAGGAAGAAGAGCTCTCGGGGAAGAATGAAGGCCCAAGGGATTTCTCTCTACTATGGTGGAAGCTTGCACCTCTTATCCTTGCCTCGGGACTCTTTCCCCAAAACATTGGCGGGAAAAGGGCGACCACAGAGTGGCAATTCGAAGGGAGACAAGCGCACAGTCTTCCCTGACAAAGTTGGTCTTCATCCTACAAAGGGGCCATCCATGACGCGCTCGTGGGCTCGCCGATGACGCCCGTCCTGGTGACCAGCGTCATGTTGGTCTCCTTGCGTCAAAGAGGTAAGCCTTGGGAATCATCTTGGAGGAGGACAGCTGCTTGCTGCCCTTTTATCACAAACGGGAAAGATTCTCTACATGTTCCCACTAGCGCCGTCCTTATAGCCTCTACCACCCTACCAAGTCACCCACGTGGAGGGCGCGTGATTGTGTGGTCAACACCGCATGGCCCATCCAAGCGGAGAGCTTCACGAGAGGCTGCCATGCGGGGAAAGCCTCATGGGACCTCTTGCAACCTGTTCATAGGTGTCCTGGGGGCCTCTCTCAGAGAGAGAAAGAGCCTCGCGGAGCCGGAGCCTCGCGGGGTGATTCTGTAGTCAGAAACGGGTCGCCCGTCAGGCTCTGCCTTTTTTGGATAGCTGTCTGGGCCGACAATAGATGGGTCATGGTTCCTTGGTTCCACTGGACCGACACACTGCTTATAAGAGCCTCGGTGGAAACACTTTTGGCTTAGTTATAGTTGATGGTTTTTCTACATTTACGTGGGTATTCTTTCTTGACGATAAGTCACAGGTTCAAAAGATCTTTAAGAACTTGGCTCGAAAGGCCCAATATCAGTTTGAAGTGAAGATCTAGAAAGTTTGGAGCAATAATGGATCGGAGTTCAAGAGCACAAATGTGGATACCTTTCTTGATGAAGAAGGCATCTCACATGAGTTCTCGGCTACGTACACGCCTCAACAAAATGGATTTGTTGAGAGGAAGAACCAAACTCTAATAGAGATGGCTAGAACGATGCTCGATGTGTACAAGACTCCATGGCACTTTTGGACAGAAGCGGTGGAAACATCTTGTCATGCAACAAATCGAATCTATCTACACAAGCTTCTCGGCAAAATGGCATATGAGATACTCACCGGTAACAAACCCCAAGTTGGATACTTTTGGGTATTCGGCTCAAAGTGCTACATTCTTGATAAGCATCATCGTTATAAATTTGCTACTAAAGCTCATGAAGTTTTCCTACTCAGTTAGGGATCGAACTCTAACACTTACCATGTCTACAAAAACTTCACTCGAAAAGTTGAAGAGACAGTAGATGTGACGTTTGATGAAAGTAATGGTTCACAAGTCAAACAACTGCCAAATGATGTAGGAGATAAGGAACCTTCGAAAGCCATCCAAGACTTGTCCGTTGGCAAGATTCATCCCATGGAAGTGAAGGAAAGTACTTCATCAACTCAAGTGGAAGCCCCTACCTCACGTCAAGGTGAACCACAAGATAACATTGAGGCATCCACAAGAGGTACATGACAAGATGAAGAGAGTGAAGAAGTACATCAATATGATCCACCTCAACCTCCTTCACCACCTCCACAAGGGAACAACACCTTCAACAACAACGAAGAAGAAGATGATGAGGAGGAAGCTCTGCCATCCAACAAGCAAAATCTACCCCAAGTTCGAGCTAGAGTGGACAAAGATCATCCCGTAGAGCAAATTCTTGGTGACATAAGAAATGGGAGAATCACTCGCTCTAAAACTCGCTTAGCTAACTTTTGTGAGCATTACTCATTTATCTATGGCATTGAGCATATGAAGGTGGAAGAATCTCTCGAAGACCCGGATTAGGTGAATGCTATGCACAAGGAGCTACACAACTTCGAGAGGAATCAGGTTTGGACTCTAGTAGAGAAGCTCAAGGACGAACACAACATCACCGGTACAAAAGGGGTGTTTCACAACAAGAAAGATGAAGATGGACAAGTAGTACGCAACAAGGCTCGTCTTATGGCTCAAGGCTATGCTCAAGTCGAAGGTATGGACTATGGTGAGACTTATGCCCCCGGTGCCAGACTTGAATCCGTTTGCATTCTTCTTGCTTGTTCCAATCACCATGATATCACACTTTCACAATGGACATCAAAAGTGCTTTTCGAAATGGTGAAATTGAGGAGGAAGTCCATGTTAAACAACCTCCTGGCTTTGCGAACCCTAAGAAACCTAATCATGTTTATAAACTTCGCAAAGCTCTTTATGGTCTTAAACAAGCCCCTCGAGCTTGGTACAAATGCTTAACGACATTTATTGACGCAACCTTGTTAACTAAAAGAGTTAATGGGGAATTATTTGTGTACCATATTTTTTTGGATGATATTATCTTTGCATCTACTAACCCACATTTTAGTGAGAAATTTGGAAGGTTGATATACGAGAAATATGAGATGTCTATGATGTGTGAGCTGAAATTCTTCCTTGTTTTGCAAATCAAGCAAACGAGATATGGTACCTTTGTCTCTCAAACAAAGTATACCAAGGACTTCTTTAAGAAGTTCAACATGCAAGAATGCAAAGGTATGACAAACCCCATGCCTACAAGTGGACATATTGACCTCACTAAGGAGGACAAACCGATTGATCAAAAGGTTTATCGATCAATGATTGGTTCATTACTATACCTTTGTGCCTCTCGTCCCGACATGATGTTAAGTGTGTGCACGTGTGCCTGATATCAAGCGACACCCAAAGAGTGTCATCTTAAGGCCATGAAGAGAATTGTGAGATACTTGATACATACACCAAACTTTGGCATTTGGTGTCCCAAGGATTCTACATTTGACCTTTTGGGCTATTCCGACTCGGACTATGCCGGATATAAGGTTG
Organism: Elymus sibiricus; assembly: GCA_039707655.1. Classification (NCBI taxonomy): domain Eukaryota; kingdom Viridiplantae; phylum Streptophyta; class Magnoliopsida; order Poales; family Poaceae; genus Elymus; species Elymus sibiricus. The sequence continues at coordinate 285,656,226 of CM077669.1, read as the reverse complement.
ATAGAAAAGCCACCTTGGGTACTTCTCAATTTCTTTGGAGATCTCTTGTGTCTTGGTCCTCCAAGAAACAAAACTCGGCATCTCTATCTACCGCCAAACCTGAATATATTGCCGCCAGATCTTGTTGTGCGCAATTGCTATGGATGACGCAAACTCTTAAAGACTATGGAATACATGTGAAACATGTTCGATTGTTTTGTGATAATGAGAGTGCTATCAGGATTCCACACAATCCCATGCAACATTCTCGAACTAAGCATATACAAGTTCGTCATCATATCATTCATGATCAAGTTGCCAAAGGAGATATCAATCTCAAACATGTTTGTATTGATAAGCAATTGCTGGATATCTTCACAAAACCACTTGATGAGAAAGTGTTTTGTCACCTAAGGGGTGATTTGAACATCATAGATACTTCAAACTTGTTCTAGAGACTCACCTGGATGCATGAAAGAGCATGAGCTTACATGACTATTCCTTTATACTATTGACATGATACTGTTTCATATCTTGGAAACATATGCTCCCTTGGAGCACATCGAACACTTTTGTAGGTACTTGGATGGATTATTCTCCACAAGATTGCCATCAACTCAAGTTATAAGCAATATTTTCATGACAAAGTATCAACAACCATTCATTTTGATGAAGGAAGAAGACAATACAAACTATATCCTTGACAAACATATGATTCAAAACTTCACTCTTGTCACTCGGACATATTCATGTTTTCCTTGCATGCCTAACCCATTTAGGAGGATATACTTCAAGGGAAGAAGGATAGCTCCAAGCTCCAACACTTGAGCATCCACAACAAGTCACCTACATGCTTTCGTCATCAACATCACACAAAGGTATGTAATCATATCCTTGAAGAAGCTTGACACCAAGTCATGAGTTAAATCAGCATTTCAATGTGATATGAGAACATCAAAATGCTTAAACCAAAAATGGTAACCCCATTTTGAGCTTAACGATGAGTATGACCTATGATCAAGTATTCTTGCTTGGCTCCTAAGTCAATATACTCTAATATAGGTGACCTGGTCGCCGACCATCATCTAGATGAATTTCTTGGATGGTTCCTCTTTTTAGTTGCATGTTTTCTTGCTACCTTTCAATCTTCATCTAGTTGAAAATTCCTTGCAAATCTTATTGAAAATTCCTTGCAAATATTATTCAAAATTCCTTGTGAATATTATTGAAAATTTTCTTGCAAATCTAGTCATGTTGTCTGAAAAATTTCTTTGACAAAGTGGGCAAGAATAAATTTGCCAAGTTTCTGTTTGCAACTCAGAATCTTCGGCAAAAGGAAATCAGCATCACCGATATAGCAGTTTAATTGCATAGTGCGTCTTCGGTACCACCGACTAGAGCCACTTCCGTGCCACTGATATGCCTCTAGGCCTCAAAAGCCATTGTCGGTCTTATCGATTCAATTCATCTCGGAGCCTACGATATTTATTTCACCAAATTTCATTACCAGACTTTTCTTGTCAGACCTTAAACGATTTTTCAAGACAGTTCTCTATGACCCATCTCTCTAGGATCCCTTACCCTCTGACCCTTCATGGAAATTGATGCCATAGGGGGAGAAATATCAAAGCTTATACTAAGCCAAAGGAGAAAATCAACGCTTATGCTTAGTCAAAGGAGAAATATCAAAGCTTATAGCTTATCCTAAGCTATCAACACGAGGAGAAAACATTCCGGGCGAGAGAGAGACCAAATCAAGACTATCTTAAAGGAGAGAGACTATGTGATTTAGATTTTACTGACTATGTGCGTTAGACCTGTGTCACCCTACCTTCTCCCAATACATGCTAAGATTCAGGGGTAGAGGAAGAAAGCAAATTCATACTCAGGGGATAAAGTTCTAAACATTCTTGGAGACATGACAATCTTAAGAGAATACTATTTCTTACATGTCTTCCAGATCTTGGTACATTTTAAATCCCTTGCATTTGTATGAAAGGAACATTATTTTTTTATCTAACATTGTTTTCTCAAGTATGTTTCTCTTGTTAGAATGCTCCTGTATTTCAAGGTAAGTATATGCATCTTCTTCATGTTAAGGACAATCTCTTGCTTCTTGCACATATTGTTTGCAAGAGGGAGTCATAAACATGAAAATACTTCATTCACATATATGATTTATGCATATAGTCATACATTTGACTTGTCATGTATTCTCTACCATGTGTGTGTTCATGCATTCCAAAAGCAATTTTTCCTTAAAAGGAATTACACACTTGTAGGGAGTGCTTTGCTTTAGTCATATGTTTCTCAAAACTATCATATACTACTGCACATCTTAATTTGAAGCTTTGATGGTATGTTGTCATCAATTACCAAAAAGGGGGAGGTTGAAAGCACATATGCTCCCTTGGGGGTTTTGATAATTAATGACAGCATGCATTGTCTCTTGGACTAACAATTTTATCTAGTTTATTTCAGATGAAGTAGAAAGAAAGGAATGGCTGGGAATTGTCAGAAGGATCCCCAAGATGGAAAGGAATGTTAATGGCAAGAGCTTCAAGCTTCAAGACTCTACATTTTATTTTATGTGAGAAATCACAATTGAGTCCATAGGAAAAGCAAATACTATTAAAAGGGGATGAGATATTGATAATGATCTGGTTGCTCAAGTGCTCAGAGATTTGCCACCAAAAGCCTCAACCAAACTCTCATGCAAATATTTTGTCCAAAATCAAAATGTCAAAATCGGTGCCACCAAGTTTTCCTTTTCGGCCCCATCGAGTTTGCCAAGACATAACCCAGAGCCAACACCCTACCATCTCGGTACCATCGATACCTTATTCGGTATAGCCAAAAAGTAGGTGCCAATTCTGTGTAATCGAAGTGTTAAACTTCGGAATTCCCAAGTTTTTCATTTTGGTGCCACCGAGATTTGGATCTGCCCTAGGTCACCCAAATCGGTCTCACTGAGTTGTTCCTATCAGTCTAATGGAGAACCCGAAAGTTGCAACCTTTTGCACTAGTCGGTGTAACCAAGTTTTTACTTAGGTTCCACCAAGTTGGGTAATAATGTTGTAACGGTTGGATTTTTTGAGAAGGCTATTTATACCCCTCCACCCTCCTCTCATTCGTAGAGAGAGCACTCGGAACAAGCCAACACTTCCACCATTCATTTTCTGAGAGAGAACCAACTACTCATGTGTTGAGATCAAGATCTTCCACTCCAACCATATGATTCTTGATTTCTGGCCTCCCCAAGTTGCTTTCCACCCAATCAACTTCTTCCACCAAGCCAAATCCTATGAAAGAGTGATTGAGTGTTGAGGAGACTATCTTTCAAAGCACAAGAGCAAGGAGTTCATCATCTATACACCGTTTATTAACTTCTGGAGAGTGGTGTCTCCCAGATTGGTTAGGTATTTCTTGGAAGCCTGCGGATTGAGTGGAGTTGAACCAAGAAGTTTGTAGGGGGCAAGGAGATCCCTTACTTTGTGAAGATCTACCCCGAGTGAGGCTAGTCCTTCGTGGACGTAAGCCATGGTGGAATAGGCAAGGTTGCTTCTTCGTGGCCCTTCATGGGTGGAGCTCTACGTGGACTCGCACAACCGTTACCCTCCGTGGGTTGAAGCCTCCATCAACGTGGACGTACGATAGCACCACCTATCGGAACCACGGGAAAAATCTTCGAGTCTTCATTGTGTTTGATCTTTGTACTCTACCTTACTTTATGTTTCTTGCAAATGCATGATGTCTACTTTCCGCTACGTAATGTCTAGATATGCATGTATAGGAATCATTGGATGCAACTTAACTTGTGCAAAATATGCCTAATTTTCAAGTGAACTAAAAATCACTCCTTTCTCTTATTAATTGTCTATTCACCCCCCTCTAGACGCCTCTTCTCGATCCCACAGCTCACCAACAGTGGAACCTCCACCACTACAGCGGTGACCACCCCGGCACGACACGCGCGACGAGGCCTCCATGGCGTCTTCTGATCCACGGAGCCGCCCCGACAAGAGCGAAGTCATTCGCGACGCCGCCGCGAAGATGCTTGCACCACCATCGAGCGCCGAATGGGAGGCATGCTGGTAGTCAAACGGTCGTGTGGAACCCTCTGTTGATGCGCCTACGCCCAGGTTCCCTGGGTACCTGCCTTACGAAGTAGGCTGCCCATCATTTACCCATGTGCTGCAGCAAGTCCAGTGCCTGTCCTCCCACAACTTCAAGCCTAGCGTACCCGACAAGTAGGATTACAGGCTCAATCCGTCAGAATTCCTGAGCATCTCCACCATTACGGTGCAGGCTGCTGGGGGACACAACCAAAAGATTCTCGCCAACTACTTCCCGCTGGCGCTTAAAGCCAACATGAGGTCTTGGCTTATGAACCTGTCATAGGGCTCCATCTCATCCTGGTCGGATTTATGCCATCGGTTCGTTGGTGCTTATACTGGAAGGGATAGCCGCTCCACAAATATATCCAGAGAATCAGCAGAGTGCACCACAATATCCCTGATGTTCACCATGTCGCTGTGATCGCGTCGTTCCACACGCACGTGCGCAATCGCAAGATGCGCGAGGAAATCAGCATACAGAAGGTCCAGACCATCAACGAGCTTTACTTTCTGGCAGAAAACTATGCACGAGCTAAGGAAGGAAGGAGACTTCCTAGGGAAGACACTGGCGACAAAGTCGACTCTGAAGACGACAACGCCGCCACCCCAAAGAAGAATAGCCGGAAGCACAACCGCACGCGGAAAGGCAAGGCAGTCATAGCTCTTGAAGGCCCCGGCAACAACAACACTGGCAAGAAAGCCAAGGTCAAAAGATCCGACAAGGATGATGTTGTTGTTGGGTTCTACCGTAGGTGCATCGGATGCAAATTAAAACTTTCCTACGCGCAGAACAACCAATAACATGCTACGAAGATGGATCACAGATCGTTACCACTAGACGCGCAGTGCCGTGCAGCGGAAGTAGAGTTTGGGCAGCGCGTCCGCAGAGTCTGTCTCCTCCTCGTTCGATCTCCCCTCGAACTGCCGGTCACCGGATCCCACGTACAGGTTCGCTGGAGCAGCGCAAGTGCACCGCCTCTAACGGTATCCGCGCGTGCAGGAGGAACACCATGCAGCGGACTGCTAGGTCCGATCACACAGTCGGCAGCGAGTAGAGGTGGCTACTTGCAGATGATGCAAAGCCCTAATGATAGAGCCGAAGCAATCAACTGAATAAGTGTGCCGCACCTCCACTATATATAGGCATCCATCACGGGCTCAACTCTTGGGCCTCGTGCGGACCCAAAAGCCCACTTGTTCCTTCCCGTAAGCACGCGACCCCTTAGGTTCTCGTTCACTTGGTCGCGAGTCAGATCACATCTGGCTCGACTAGTTGGTAGCGGCCTCTAGCAAAGCGTGCCGACTTCAAGTGTCCGATGAAGCTAGTTAGGCGAACATGTACTTCATACTTCTGTTCCCTTTGCCACACGATATATGTTGTCGGGCTTAAGGCGAGTCTGGCATCCTTGTGTTAGACGACCACTTTGTCATTCCAGTGATGTCGACCACAAATCAGATTATGTGATAATTCTTATCGCATGGCCATGCTTATCTTGGTCGGATCACATGAGGGGCCCAAAGTACATCTCTCTTGATCGGAGGGGCAAGTCCCATCTTGCTCGACCATGTCTCGCAACATGGGTCTAGACAAGCCCGAAACCTACCTTTATAACTACCCAGTTACGGAATAGCGTTCGGTCAGCCCAATGCAGGTCTATCACCATCCTGATTACATGTGCCAGCTCAGGTCTTAGGACATAGAACATATGTTGTACTAGAGACTCACAGATGACATATCGCTACGTCTCATAGTTGGGTCTATCCAACTAAGACCTTATCTCAACTCGTATCCGACTACGTCGAATCTGACCAGATCTTTCTGAGTCCATATTATCCGGCTAGAATCCAATGCTACATGGTCAGTGAGACCAGACCATCCACCATGTCATATGCTAGTCTAACTGGTTGCGCGTCCCCACAGCCCTTTCGACTAGGGACCATTTAGGACAGTCATCATACAATGCATAGTCTCACGAACAAGTCACGTACTTTTTAATACACATCATTGATAATGTCCAAGGACTATCTTTATTCATAAACACATAGGAAATATCATCATATATGATTGCCTCTAGGGCATATTTCCAACAGTCTCCCACTTGCACTAGAGTCAATCAAATCACTACTGTAGGATGGTCCAAAGACGACACATCAATCAGAGACCCTTCGACGAAACTGTGTGCGATACATCAATCACAAACGGTATAGTGCAAGCTCCGCCGCCAGTGACGAAAACTGTGTGCGATGGAGGAACCATCAAATACGATTCAAAAAATATTTGCGTGTGTGATGTGTTGCATACAGTTTATTCTTATCAACTATTTGTGATTATGGAATATACCAGGAATGGTTAACAAACTACATACATGTGCGTAGTGCAGCATACAGTTCACTCGGACAAACTGTTTGTGCTGATCCAGCAGAACACAATCGAGTTAGCCTAGGAAGGCGTGTGTGATACCCGACAAACAGTTCATTCATCAGAATTGTTTGGGAAGACCAATAATAACCCAAACGATTCATCCTGACAACCATGTGTGTTGTGGGTACCCGACAAACGGTTCATTCATCAGAATTGTGTGGGAAGCCCAAAATTAACCCAAACGATTCATCCTGACAACCTGTGTGTGTTGTGGGCAGACGATTGCTGCTAATAATTGTATGAGATGTGATTTGCTCTATTTGCACAACATCTATATGGTCTGTCTACATAACACCAACATTATTGTTGCATAACCAACTTGAACATATAGTTACATAAGTGACTACACAACACATTTACATTCCTCGATATAAATACACAAGAAATAGACGATCACCAAATCATACTGTTCTTCTGACGACGGTTGTCGACACTGCTCTGCTTGTGGCTATCCCTCGCCGTCTGCAGGAAGGAGGCACTTCCTCATGTCAATGATCCTCATGTACATCTTGTAGCTTATGTACGCGTCCTTGGCTGCGTACTTGATGTGTTCTTCATCCAGTTCGTTCACCCAGGCCTTGTGCCAGGCAGACTTGTCCTTGTGACACTCAGCCTTCATGTCTTTGTAGTAGGGGTCGATGATGGCCGCGGCGAGGTCAACCAGGGAGTCCTTCTGCTTCTTCTTCTTGCCACCAAAGACCCTGTACTGACCTTGGGATGTTGACAAGCTTCTGGCAGGACAAGCCCAAAGTCTTGAGCACCTTTAGATCGTTGGTGGTGTCCACCATTGCGAACCTGTAGTCGGGGTTGTTGACAAACCTGGTGAAATGCTAGCAAGGACTTGTGGCCAGGCAGTAGTGGTAGACGAGCACGTGATGGCGCACGCACAACTGGGCGACGACAACCTTCTGATCATGCCTGACATGACCGCCGGTGTACGCAAGGTCGAAGCCGATCACTTTGTACTTGTCATCCTCAGCAAGCAGCTGCTCCAACATGTTGATGGAGTTCACCACCACGACCGGGTCATTGGTGTACACCACCGAGAGGTCAGTCTTCCTGATGTGGGTGTCCACTTTGACAATTTTGGCGAACTGCCGCTCGGCGCCGACAGCCGCCAATGGATCCGCACGGGAAGGTTGAAGTGATGAAGAGATCGTGGGTGTGCTTCTTGTGTTGTGTGGCATGATCAGAAGGTGGAAGAGACGAAGTTAAATGGCCGAGGGAATAAATTGCGCCGGACGGCCTGGAATTTCGGCACGTCCGCATGGCAGTTTTTGCTGCACTTAACTGCTTGGTGGCGCCGGGAGCGGCACAATAGCATGCATATGGTGCCCCAAACGTACCTGACCGTTCGCGCGTGGACGCCGGCACAGCGAGCGCGCATAGATGCGAGCATAGCGCGCCGCGGCCGCATCAACCGCCTCATGCGTAGATTAATTCGTGACGGTGCATAAAGAACGACCGTTTGCTTTGTAGTAAAACGCAAATGATTTTTTATTATTAACCGTTGGTGTACTTTTCATTTCTCCCACCTCCGTCCTGTCTTGTCACCGCGTTGCCGCCCGAGGATTCCAGTGCACGCTTCGGGAGCGCGCAGGTTCCCGCGCAAGCTTCCCGCCCGACTCGCCGAAATCCCCCAAACACCCAATGCTACGGGAGCGCGCAACATTTCTTTTGGACTTCCCGTTCCCGCACAACCACGCAGGAACGCGCGCAAGCTTTCTGCCAGGCTTGCCTTGGCCGCCTGCTTTATAAACCCTCAAGGCCGGCGCCTCCACATCGCATTCATCCCCTCCCTGCCCGTAGCTACCCAAGTTTGCTTCTCCCCCAATCCCCAATGCCACCTGTCCATCGTCGTCGCTCCGCCACTCCGCCACTCCGCCAGAGGGCAGCTCCAGCTGGGAGGCTGCACCACGCCGGCAGCGCAGTACCCGGAAGCGTGTAGTGCGTGTGTCGTCCTTTTTGGCTATGCGCATGGCACCCACCACACGCTGCTCCACCTTTGCCCGAAGGCAGCTGCTGCCGGTGACCGCCGTGGCCCCCACCCCATCACCGGCAGCTGTTTTCGCCACCCCACCAACGGCCTCCTTGGCCGCCACCACACCAGCGTCCTCCTTGGCAGCCACCCCACGGTCAGCCACTGGGGCCATCACCCCCTCCGCCACCGTGGCCCGAAGGCGGGAGGAGGAGGCCGCCACCGAAGCCCAGCCGCTCGGCTTTTGCGTTAGCGGCCTAGCACGCTACATCAAGTTCCTACATGAGGAGGAGGAGCGCCAGGTCAAGCACGCAAAGAGGCTCACCGCCGCCGTGGCCGCAGTAGACGCCCCAGCTGTGGCGCGGAATGAGGGGATCTACGCCGAGTCCCGCCGCTTTGAGGAGGCGCGTCAGGAGCGGCAGAGGGCAGTGGCGGCAGCCGACGAATTCGACACCTCCAACTTGTCGGTAGGCAAATCCTCCTCTGGCTCTTACTGAACGCGCTTGGTAGAGGAGAAGGCTACTGGCAGTAGCACAAAGCCCTTTCGGACTAGTATTTAGGGGTTATTTTGTTCGGTTCATCTAACTATAGATATGGTTGAACTGTAGCACCTACTTTAAATTAGCTAGTATATATAGTTGAACTAGCTATTTCAGTACGTGGTTGGCAACAAATGGGCAAAAGTTTGTTCGATTCAGCTGTTGGGTTGAACTATTTTGTACAAAGACCAATGCTTAATCTATGAATGAAATCTATGTTTGTTGAATTTCAGTTGCAAAAGTGCATCGTAATAGTGATATTGTTCCTACAAAATTTGACAAATGACAGTGTTTCCAGTTTAACAAATGAAGATTCACCCAAGTCCACAATGCATTGTTGCTAAGGTCCCTTCATTTAATGATTTAGCAACTAAACGCTTGCATGCATCGGTGAGTTTCCTTCATTTAATAGTTTTGCCAAGGTTCACATGCTTGCCACTGTTCCTTCATGTGATCACCAAACTCATATCTCTCCTCTTAATTACCTTCCCACATCAGATTTTTTTGCATACATGGCAACCTTAGCAGTTAGCACCAGTACAAGGTGTAGCATTGGGAAGGGCACACAGCTCATCATTCACAACCGTTTGCGATGACGCACTGAAAAAATTCCTTTGCGCCAGATTTTCGCTTGGCTTAGTAGGGAAGGAACCAGTCCCCTCCGTCTGCATACGGGTATTCAGTCTGAAACGTCTTTGATGACTGTCAAAGGACACGCCTCCCCGATGAGCGTGCAGAGGACACTGCTCGCACGCCACCCGTCTACTGAAACAGCTGTCCGCACGCTACCTCCTTGCCAATACAGAGAGCGACACATGGCAGCACGTAAATGGTATGTAGAACGTCCACGAATTATAAATAATACGCCCATTTGCGATGGTAACGTGACAAAGTTTTGTTCCAAAATGCCTTTGTTGGCTATTAATAATGCTTGCTCTTTCTCTTAAAGTGGACACAAAAAAACACCACAACATATTTGTGCTTTATATGACGAGGCCCTGCCCAACATAGACCTTGTGATTGTAGCTCATATTTGAATTATGTACATTAAATGCACATAAAAGTCAATTAGTGTATAAAAAAGCCGTACAAACCCTTAATAATTTCATATTTTTGCAGCACACACCTATTGCTTTATGTTGTTTCTAGAAAAATATCAAGGAGAGAGGAGGCATTGGATATCGTTTCACATGCAGATGTGGCATGCATATTTTCCCTATCGGAAGCACGTAGCTTATTGTGTGAGAAGCTTCGGTTTGTAAGAGGCTTGTGACAAAACATGTCGAAGTTGGTGTTATTTTTTTACCACGGCATATGTGTTCCTTGTCATGACACCATTCCTAGTTTCAAGAATTTCTGACGCAGTTTTGGATTTACGAAAAATTAAAAACCAAGTTTCTCGATGTTTGTGGTTGAGCAAACATGTTGAGATGTTTGAAATTCGTTCTCTTTTCTTGCATGTGACCTAACACATGTATCCAGGGACACATATATGATTTTCCAACCCATTTTGCTGCCCCAGACCTTGTTATTGTAGATGAAATTTGAATTATGCACATTAAATAATGCATCAAAAAGTCAATTAATGTATTTAAAAGCCAGATGATCCCTTAATTTATTCATATTTTTGCACTTCGCACGTACATGTCTGTGTTGTTTCTATGAAAAATCAAGGAGAGAAGAGGCATCAGATGTCTTTTCGCCCGCATATGTGACATGCATATATAATATGTTCCCTATCGAAACCACAAAGCTTCTTGTGAGGAGCTCCGATTTGTAAGGGGATTGTGCAAGAACATGTCCAATTTGGATAATTTTTTACCACGGCATATGTGTGCCCTTGTCACAACACCATGCCAAGTTTCATGAATTTCTGACGACTTTTGGATTTACGGGAATTTGAAAACCAAGTATCTCAATGTTTGCAGCCGAGCCAACAAACAATGAGATGTTAGAAACCCATTCCCATTTCTTGCGTAGGACCTAAACATGCATCCAGGGAAAGGCATATGATTTTTTCAACCTATTTTTCATGCATTGGACCTTGTGATTGTAGTTCAAATTTGAATTATGCACATTGAACGCCTAGAATACTCAATTAATGTATTAAATAGGTCTCACGAACCCTGGAAAAATCCATAGTTTAGCAAGACTGTCATGTTGCTCTATGGTGATTCTAGAAATAAATTCAAGGCGAGAAGGGACAGCGGATGTTGTTTCGCACATAAAAGGTGAACTTTCCCTATCGGAACACACGACTTTCTTGTGAGAATCGCCGATCTGTAAGAGGCTTTGTGCCAAAACCTGTCCAAAATAGGGCAATTTTTAACCACAACACACACAACAGGGCAATTGATGACACCATGCCCAAATTTCATGAATTTCTGTCGAAGTTTGCATTTACATGAATTTAAAAACTAAGTTTCCCAATGTTTGCGGTCGAGCCAGGACGATGATATGTTTGAAATTCATTCCCATTTCTTGCGTGGGACCAAAACATGCAGCCAGGGAAATGTGTATGATTTTTTGACCTATTTTCATGCACTGGACCGTGTGATTGTAGTTCAAATTTGAATTATTCACATTACATACCCAGAAAACTAAATTAATGTACTAAAAAGGCCAAACGAACTGTGTAATATTCCATTGTTTAGGATGACACATTCATGTTGCTCTATGGAGACTCTAGAAATAAATTCAAGGCGAGAAGAGACATCGGATGTTGTTTCGCACATAAAATGTGAACTTTCCCTATCAGAACCACATGACTTCTTGTGAGAATCTTCAGTTTGTAAGAGGTTTGTGCCAAAACTTGTCCCAAAGTGAGCATGTTTTTACCACAACACACATGAGCCATGACATTACACCATGCAAAGTTTCATGAATTTCTGACGATATTTGGATATACTAGAATTTGAAAACACAGCTTCTCAAAGTCTATGATCGAGCCAAAATACTGAGAGGTTTGGAATTCATTTAATTTCCATTTCTTGCATTGGACCAAAACATGTATCCAGTGACACATAGATGATTTTCAACCCATTCAGGTGTACTTTAGTATGTGCTTTACTGCAGTTCAAATTTGAAAAAACTCTTTAAATGTTTAAAAGGGCCTAAACAACCATGGATAATTCCATATTTAACAGACACTCCTATAGTTGCACGTTCACTGCAGCTAAATGTTATTGCCATCTAAACACCTTCAATTGCCGATGTAACTTCATTTTTCGTTTCAAAGCAATATGAAAATCAAATACATCGCGAACAGTTCTTGATCATGAAACGTGTGTGATGTAGTATAAAAATATCTTGGGCCAATTCCCATATATGGCTTCGACCGGAAGCTTCAGTCCACCGCCACACAGTCACACTTGTTCCCCCAGACCACTGTACTGTTCAAGCATCATCGGTGAAAGATGGGGATGTGGATCCGCGTCGTGAGGGCAACTTCGGTGGCCCACTCCGGACCGAGCTCGGCTGAATCAGTCATGAACGCGCTCACAACATCCTTGAGCGCAGCCGCAAGCTCCGACAGGGCGGGTGCAGCCGCCGAAAGGGCAGCTGCTGCTTCTTAAATGGCGGCAGCAACATCCGCGACCGGGATAGCAAATGGCGAGAATAGCACAGCAGCTGTCCGTTCCTCGACGGCCGCCATATACCTGATGGCGGCTACCCACGCCTATGCCGAGGCCGCCCACGCCCATCTCTTGTCGGTCATCGCACGAATAGAAGCGGCCTTCACCGACAACGGTCGGCAACCTACGTCCGAAGAGTTGGCAATCGCCGAGAGCGCTCAGGCAGCCGTCCATTCGTCGGCAGCCTCCCTTGTCGAGATGGAGGCCGTCAATGCCCGGACCGCGGCTGTCCACACCAGACTCGTGGCGGCCTTTTCCAAAGAGATGGCGGACGGGGACTGCGAGATGCTTGCAGAGTATGTGGCGATGGATGCCATGGAGCCCCTTCCCCTGGAGGTCGTCGAGCGCGATCTAGTCATGGAGGATGTGGCGGAGATCGGCGAGCGTCAGGCGGAACATTAGTCTTTGTTTAGAGTGCTGGTCTTTGGTTAGAGTAATGTTTAGGTCAACTAGCTCTATTTAATTGCTCGATTAAGTAAGTGTGCGCTGTGGTGTAGGCTCTTTTGTGTACCCAAATTAGCAATTGATGTTAAATTATGCGACAAGTTGGATGACCACTGTAACCAGGGAAATTCGGACCAAAAGTTTGTTGCCATATGCCCATTCCATCTTCCAATTGAAAATCAAATTGAAGTTCATCACACACAATTTTTGGCACGAACCGTGTGATATGTAGTACCTAATCTTATGTCGGAAGCTTGGAGACAAACATTTGCACGTCCAAGTTCATCACACACGGGGTATAGCAGAGGCTTCGTTGGTGATGTGTTGATATCGAGAACTATTCTGAAAAATTTGCACGTTGAAGTTCATCACACACGGGGTACAACATAGGCATCATTTGTGACGTTTTGATATGGCACACGGTTCTAAATAAGGGATTGTATCCGATGGTGCTTTTCGCGCCAGTTTTCGCTGCACCGAATGAAAAAAAATTGGATGTCGCGGAAATATCTACCTCCCTCGCCCCCCGGTACCAATCAAATGCCACATTTCCCCCTTTTCCTCTACCTTTCCTAGTTCATACCTTCACTGCTTGCTTCCAGCGCCTCCTCCTCGCCGGCGACGCTCCTTCCTGCTGCTCGGCCTCGTCCATCTAGTCAGGTAATCGACACCTCCCCAATTCCCACTCACCCCCTCCTCCTCCATCTCACATGGCCCAACTGCCGGCGCGACACCTTCCACCCAAATCACCGCCCCATGCTCCAAATAATCGCCGCCAAAAGCCATGGTGCACGCAGTATAGCCAGGATCTCAAAGAGCATTTGGCAGCGGAGAAGCAAATCGCGGCTGCACGCGCAGATGAGGCAGCAATGGATTCCATGCGTGCCGACCCCTAGATCTTGGAGGATCACCTCACCGTCAAGGACACCATTCACACCTCGCGCGCTGACGCAGCCACGCAATTGGCTGCTATAAATGAAAGCTCGTGGTCTTTTCTCGAGGGCACCGCCGGTGCGGTCGACGAAGACTTTGATGTGTTTTCTCAGCTTGCCCGTGCTTACCTCAACTCCATAGCTGGCATGTTGGTGTCAGGGCAGGATCAAGCCACTCACCAGTACGAGGGGTGCACCCACGGTGTGGAGGCCTGGCCCTCTTCCAAGTTGAAGGAGCCCATCATCATCGATATCTCTGACGATGAGGAATATCTTGTTTTTCTTAGTTTTATCACTAAGGACCTATGTTCACCTACCTACACCGGATAAGCATGTTTCGTTTACCTATTCCGTCTCCCGCTACTGCCTTTTATTTAGAAATTCTAGTCAAATTTCCAATGTAATGCTACTGCAACTTGACCTTTTAGTATGTTCTATTGTGCAATGTGGTGCTTAGTTAACTGTTCCGTTCATTTGTTGTGGTGATTATTTAACTATTTAGTTCAATTCTGCAATGCGATGTTCGATTGTTGTTGGTACAATTTTGTATTGTTATGCATGTGATGAATAAATCGAATTTAGATGTACTAAATACATGTGAAACATATAGAATTGCTATATTTCCTAGTTCTTAGCACGCATGGTTTAGATAACTGGCTTTTCCATGTGGCTCAAATTAATCTGTTGGATCCGCAATGTGTTTATTTTCCATTAACATATTTCACTGATAGTATGCCAAATATCACTTATAACCAGATCAATATTTGTCTTAAATATGTTGCAGGGGGAAACAACGGGGGACACTGAAGTTTACCATCGAGGTTTGCACATTGTGGGGAACCCGACTCATAAGTCGAGATCATCAAATGTACGTGCACATTGTTCCTAGAGGTCAATGCTCACTGAACACACAGAAACTGAATAACAAGTCTTACATCCATTACGTACCATTTTACTCAAAAATGGCCTTTATGGCCAAGCCTTCAAAAACTCGCAGCGGAAATCTTCAATGATAGCGTGAACCCATGCCATCTGCCTTAACCCTACAGGCATTCTGACTGGGAAGCGTCCTAGCTCGCATGTTCGTCACCAACGAAATCATCACCACATTACTGCCCTTCCATGCCTGGCCAATTAAATAACCAGTGGCAAGCCAATGAG
Organism: Elymus sibiricus; assembly: GCA_039707655.1. Classification (NCBI taxonomy): domain Eukaryota; kingdom Viridiplantae; phylum Streptophyta; class Magnoliopsida; order Poales; family Poaceae; genus Elymus; species Elymus sibiricus. The sequence goes on along the minus strand of CM077669.1, from coordinate 285,641,018 downwards.
TACTTTGAATGTACTCGCAAGCAACCCATGTTTGGAACAAGGTATGACAGAAGCATGATATAGCACTAAGTAGGCAATTTTGCAGAAAGCTAATTTTTGGAATGCAATGACATGTTCTATCATCTTGTAAGCATGCATCATGAGGTCACAAGTATCCATAATGAACGGGTTACAGATATCAATATAACAAGTTCTAAACATCCCATGTTCAATCATCACGTCGATTCATCCGAGTCAACCGAAGTATCTTCCTTTCTCCACACACACACAAAGTTTTGTAAACAATGGACATTGTTTAAGCAGCACCACCCAACTGTCCTTGACCGTGGACACGGCTATTTGAATAGTTTACACTCTGCAGAGGATGCACACTTTACCCACAAGACTCGGGGAACTTCCGTGTCAAGCCACGACTCGCGGTATATCACATACCCGAGGTAAGCACCCGAACAATGCCTTTCCCTTGATGACACTAAACAAAGAGTCCACTCGTTGGTACCCAGCCCTCATGATGTAAAATCCACGAGCCTCGCTCAAGATCGTAACATCCATGAGGGGACACAACGGTGTGCCCAGTGCCTGTAAAAACAGCCCATGATCGTCCTTTCTGGCACAACCCCGTATCGAGACTGACCACGTCACTCCCACCACTAGTAATGTGGGCTCTCTTCTAGTACCAACCATGGTAATCAACAAAGCCCCGTCCCATAAGGGGTATCGTGGTTGTACATGTAAGGTTGGGACGGTCGACAAATATTAAATCTAATCCATTTTCGAAATCACACACACACAACTTGCTCCGGTACACCACTTCTTTCTCAAGTGGCTACCAAACTCATCTTCTCCCTCGGGCATTAGTGTCACCCGATGGGGTTTTCGAGAAGTCTTTGAAAGTACTATTGTTTCCGTCACCATGCATATCCCCTTCCCACTTTGCGTAGCACTACTGAGCATCCTACCTATTTTATCAACCTAAGTATTCCCACCCGCATAACCCTCATAAGGAGGTAGGGCCATGCACGATGCAAGTATCAACGAGAAAGTAACGAGGCATCCACCAAAGTGGCCACCACATCATCATGATCAATTCATGGAAACATAAGGTGCTATATGACATGCATGAAAAAGTTTGTTAGGCATGGTCAAGGAGCTGCTTGCCTGGCTTAGCAAAGTCTTCGAGGTCTTCACAAGCTTCTCGTCCAACTCTGAGCACTCAGTCTACTTCGTCAACTGCTGTCGGAAACAACCATAATAAGCAACACAACAAGGAGGGAAAAATAAAAATGCTCTATAAATAAGAATTTTATTTTTCTTGGACATCTCTGGTCATAAGAAAAATACCTAAGGTGGCTCTACTGGAGTTGGATCAATGAGGCTTTCTGAATGGCGGAAATGGAGGAAATGATGATCCCATAAGGAGTCTATAGAAAACATTTTTATAAAAATGAGTGAATGCACCTACTAAATAGGGCATGATTTAGAAACATTTAGGAAGTGGTTTCACTGGATTAGGAGTTGGGATGATTTTACTATGAGTTTTCTAAGATGGAAATAATGAAAAGGGGAGCTATTTATTTGGTACCGCAGAGACTAGGCATGGAAGAAATGTTAACCATGGCTGGATAAATAGGGCATGATATTTATAGCACCTAGAAATTGGAACCACTCCCATTGGAGTTAAAATGATTGCTCCAGAGATTTTACAAGGTGGCTTCTAGTTTTTCAAATTTGAATTCAAATTTGAACAGTACAAAAACTGGTGGTGGAAAAATATGAAAGTTCCACCAAATAATAGGTAGCACTTTTAGGAAATTATAGAAACTTGAATCATGGCATTTGTAGTTATATTCAATTATGTGGAATTTTTGGAAGTTGCTGGAAAAAGACAAAGAAAAAGGGCTACTGTGCACATGGGCCAGAAGGGTGCCAGCAGAGCCGGCCCATGAAGAAATCAGCCCAGGGCACTGCGCCAGCGATGCGGCCATGTCCAAGACGTAATCTGGGAATATGCCAGCGCTCGAAGCAGTGCGCGCTGCCCGCGGGCGTTTGAACCTGACGACTGGGCCCTAGTCGTCAGTGAGAAGTGTGACGGAAGAGCGAATGACAAGCGGGGCCTGCTTGTCATCTCCTTCCTCACGATGGGGGAGGCAGAGGGGCTCACAATGGGCGGTTCCGACAATGGTGAGGCGAACTAGCGGCACCGTAGTGATCGGGGTGATGCCGCAGGTCGGGGGTTCCCGGAGTTGGTCGCCGTGGATCCTTGTGTCGCCGACGACGATGATAAAGGGCGGCGGTGCTTTGGACCGAGCTCGATCCCATCGCCCTGAGCTGCAATTGAAGTAGGAAAGAGGGGGGATGGGTTCAGGGAGCTGAGGAGGTTCTAGAGGAGGAAGAAGGAGGGTCGTGAATCCTTGTACCATCCAGTTGTCGCCGACCCAAGACGGCGGATCACGAGCTCGAACTGGAGCTTGGGTGCTCCGGAGGGTGCTGGGATGGTTCAGGGACACAATTAGGAGGAGGAGGGAGCGCGAGGAGAGCAGTGGGGGGGGGGGCTCGGGATGGCCTTTTATAGGCGAACCACAGAGGCAGCATGCGGCGTGCGTGGGAGAGCTCGGGGCGGAGCCCTCGGACTGCTGTGGCTGGGAATGATGGCGCGGATGTGGCCAGGGGACTGCAGGGGATCCTATGGAGGTAGAAGACAAGAGGAGGGGCTCAGGGTGCCGCGTGTGCAAGCTCAGCCATTGGGGCTCTTGGACGGTGCCACGCGCACGCGAGGGGGGCGGCAGGAGGGAGAGAGAGGAGGGGGACAGGGCCAGGGCGTGTCCCAGACGCCGAGGGGCCTCGAGTGGCACGCGGGGGAGACCCAAGGTGGTCATAGGCATGGCGTCAACACTCGGATGCGCTGCAGCGCGCTCCAAAGCGGGCTTTTGGCCGGCATGGGCGCGTCTGCACGCGCTCTGGCATGGCCACTTATATGTTGACACCTGATTTTGGCACGATGCAAAATGCAATTAGGATGGCCTCAAATGAAAAGGTGTTCAACGTGAAAAAGTTTTACATCGCCAAATGAAATGGCTTTCATGTTTAGTTCATAGCTTTCCAACCTCATCTTAATGGCCGAAATTACACTCGAAGTGTCAGAATTTAACTTCCCGAGTGCTTTTCGGCCGATTAAGGTCCCAAGACGACCTCGTATGAGAAAATGTTCTACACGGGTTGTCTTCGTCTCGTCGAAACGATCGATTTTGATATCAAAATCATCTTAATCTGAGTTCGTATGCAAAAGTTAGAGCCATCGGAGTGCAGCCCTACCACGAGGTAGAAACTGGCGCAAGGGATCACACACTCACCGAGGTGATGTCTGATGGGTTGCGTAAGCTATTCTGCTCTCAATACGGCTTCGAATGGAAAAACTTACAACATGAAAAAGTTTCGCATCGTCGAGCCGATCGATTTTGATAGATAATTCATCTCAATCCGAGGTTGTATGCGACCTTGAGAGGCAAAACAAGATCAGGCTGAAGTTTCAGTCGGGAAATCCGAGTGAAAAGTTTACCGGCCGAGTGACAAGCTGTCGGCCGAGTGAAAAGTTATTATCCAAATGAAAAATTGTATCCGAGTGAAGCAATATGGCCATACAATCCGAGTGAAGGATCCTAATATCCGACTGAAGAAATTCAAATCCGGGTGTTATTGGCAGATCGAGTCAGAAGCTGAAGATTGGCCGAAAAGGTTATCTAGATGCTTTCGGATGGAAAAGTGTTCAACATGAAAGTTATGCATATCATAGAAACGGTCAACTTTTCTTTTGGATTCATCGTCATCTGAGATAATATGCAACCTGCATAAATGATATAAGATTCGAATAGTCCAGTCAGCTGCAACACCGAGTCCGACTAGAAGTTGAAGATGGCCTCGTAAAGTGTTTAAGATGGCTTCGGTTGGAAAAGTGATCAACATAAGAATTGTTCGTCTCATCGAAACGATTGATTTTGGTATAAATATCATCTCAATTGAAGGTCATATTCAGATTCTGCAGCCCGCACAAGGAGCAAGACAGAAGTTTGGGCCAGATTCGGGCTGAATCCAAGTTTAACTAGAACTAGGACTCTAGGACGTGACTTGGTGTAATTTTCTTGTAAGGAAAACCTAGATGAATCCTTTGCTTGTACGGAAAGTCCAGCCGCCTCTTATATATATTGGAGGTGATGGCCGATTGAAAAAACGCACACAATCGAACAAATCAATCTATACCACTTTTTCACCTACATTTTATCTCTCCATCGTTTTTCTCTATCGTTCTTCGCTATTCCTTGAGGTTGAGAGCTGCGAATCCCGAGGATCTAGGGGCGAGCGAATCGACCTAGAGCAGCCCATAGCCGCCGCACTCCCTGACGGGGTCCCTCCCGGGCTTGCGGGGTTTCGGGTCTGGAAAAGTGCTCGCCGGCTGTCTTGCGTATCGCGCTGTCGGACGGACCTCCTTCGACGTGAGCTGCATTGCATCACCCCCGGCATCGAGGGTACACAGTGACGTGTTCATGTGTCAACACACTTTTTGGCGACTTCGTTGGGGACCAAAGATCAATCATCATCAACAACCATCATGTCTGATCTTCCCAAGCCATCCGAAGTAGACATCGATAACATCATTAAGCCAAAAGCTTGATGAACTATCGGCCGATCATCGCCAAGCTTATGAGGATTACAAGAAGGCGCGTGAAGAGAAGGAGTTGTAGGAGTTCCTTGGAAACTTCAAGAACGATCGCCAAGGCAATATCATTCCGATTGGAGAAATCAAGTTCCCTCCTCTTCAAGCCGAGCAGGTTAAACCCCCTATGAGTACTACCTTTTCTCCTGAGCAGTGGGCTGAGATTGAGAGTCGTATTGCTGATGGTAACAATCTGGTCTATCAATCCTTTTTAGAGAATACTAACACTCAGAAAAATATGCCTCAATCATCTACTCATAGTGTTGGTGTGCCTACTAGCGTAGAAAGCCCTAATCTGTCTTTACCTATTTCATCGGTGCCTCCCATGCCGATGAATTATTATCCTACTCAAACAAATCAGATTGTGTCTGCACCAATTAGTCCTATCATGAGCATGCCAAGTTCAGTCGCAACGCCGAACCAAGCATTACATGTAGGTGCAAACGCTGCTAGACCACTACCGAACTATGGTTCGTCATACGTGCAACAGTTCCTACCTGCAGCTAGTAATCCCACTCCTGCTATGCCACTGCAGCAAACTTCGTCGTCTACTACGGACGATGCTCTATCTAATTTTAGAGAGGAGATGGCTAAGATGTTTCAGAAATTTTTTGGTGTTGAGTTACCTAGGAATCAGATATACCAAAAATCGTATCCTGAATACTTTGATGCAATCCAATGCCCTCCGGGATATAAAATTCTAGATTTTGTTAAATTCAATGGAGAGCGCACAAAAACCACATGGGAGCATGTTAGTCAATACTTAGCTCAGTTAGGTGAAGCAGGCTCGTTAAATGAATTGAAAGTGCGTTTATTTCCTTTGTCCTTAACTGGTACCGCATTTTCATGGTTTTCTTCTTTACCACATGGTTCTATTCGTGTGTGGTCGCAGCTAGAACAGAAATTTCATGATCACTTCTATAGCGGCGACAATGAACTTAAGTTGTCAAATCTTACATCGGTTAAGCAGAAGCATGATGAATCAGTCTCCGATTACGTCAAGAGATTTAGAGATACAAAAAACCGGTGTTATAGTTTGGTGATAACCGAGAGAGACTTGGCAGATCTTGTGCTTAACGGTTTGAGAACTCACATAAGAGAAAAGTTAGAAGGCTATGAGTTTTTAAGTATCAACCAAGTTTTGCAAAAAGCTTTGGCTCAAGAAAGCCGAAGCAAAGATCTTAAATAAGTGCATACATATAAAACTGATCGTCCAAAGATGAATACGGTCGAATATGATAGTGATCGCTCGGACGATGAGGGTGATATTTATGCTACTGAATTTGTTTGGCCATCAAAGGTCAAACCATTTACATGCAATGATCTGAAACCGATTCATAAGAATCGTGATGAAGAGATGAAGTTTACTTTTCACATTGCTAAGTGTGATAATATATTTGATGCTTTGTTGCAAGCTAAGATTATTAGAATATCTCATACTTTACCACTGTTTGAAGAGCTGAAATGGCGTGCTTATTACAAGTATCATAATTCTTTTTTTCATGCTACTAATGATTGCAATGTTTTTCAACGACAGATACAATCGGCCATTAATGACGGACGATTGAACTTTTCTGAGATGCAAGTTGATAAACAGCCCTTTTCTATGAACACCATGGATATGGAGGAGAAGAAGCTGCTCATTCGGCCAGAGGTAGCCGAATCTGCTAATAACTCCAATGTTGTAGTAGGTGAGCCCAGGAAAAGCAAGGAGGGCGACAAGGTCTTGGGGAGACAAGTTGTGCTTGACAAACAACCCGGTGGCAAGGAGATAATTAATATCACCATCAATAATCCTACACTCGGGGGGCAACCGCAAGCACAAGAGAACACTCATGTCAAATTTGTTAAGCCCAAGAGTCCAAAGATTGGCAGGTGGAAGACAAATGAAGCTAAAGTGCATCGCAGGAGAATCAAGGCAACTTTTGATATGTTGTTGTCCAAATATGCCAATCAAGCGACCGGTTCTAGCTCTAACCGGTCATCAAATTTGAAACGTTCAAGATCGCCTCCGAGGCAAGAATTTCAGCAGGGTCGTGGGCACCAGGACCATGGATGGCGCCACCCCCTTATTCGCCATGCCACGTGGGAAACTTCAATGGAGGATGGGGGCAACCCCCTATGGCCCCTTATGCATTTCATCCAGGGTGGGCAGAACCAAGAAGGCCCATTCATGAGAGGCTTTCTTACCCCGTACGAGGCCGTTTGAACAATGGTGTTAATCGGCCAATGCAAGATAATCAAAAGGGGGTCATCAATCAAGTGTGGTGTGCTAAGTCACCTAGTACTGCAGCAGCCGAGTCAAGAAAAAGCAAGGAAAAAATCAATGCCGACTCACTCATCTTGGGTGCCAAAACATTTACCATACCGCAGCCGACTGTGCATAGCAACCCGACTAAGATGATACTTGCTATCGCGCCAAAGCACTCGGCTAATGACCATGAAGCAAGCACTAGCCAAGCAAAGCCACAAGACAGTAAATACACTCAGCCGAAGTGGTGTCCTCCAGGGCTAACAAAGACACAAAAGAGGAAACTACAGAGGTTGAGGAATCAAGAGATGGCAGAACAAGAGGCCAAGAAACGAAGAGATAAATTATTCAATGACACTCGGCCCATGATTCCTACAAAACAAGTGTGGAAGCCTAAACAAATACAAGATGCAGTGGCTTCTACATCTATCACAGCAACACCTACACCACCAATAGAGGACGGTGCAGCTATGACATCGTCGCCATCACCTATTACTTCCTCTACACTCAAACATATTTCAGATTCCATGGACGCACCCGAGGAGGAAGATGATATGTTGGACTATGGGTCAACACCAGTTCATGAAGGTATGGATATCAATATGGTGTATTATTTACCCGCTCAGGTTCGTGTTGTAGACAAAGAAGGAGAAGTGGCTCAGCTAGATTTTGGTCCTAAAAATGCTATCTTCGAGAAACCAAAAGAGTCGGTGACGCACTTGAAACCATTGTACCTCAGAGGTCATATTAACGTTACCCCTTGCTCGGATGCTTGTTGATGGTGGTGTTGTGGTGAATCTTATGCCCTATTCGGTCTTCAAGAAGTTGGGCTTGCTCAACGAAGAGTTGATAAAGACCAATATGGTGCTTAATGGATTTGAAGGCAAAGAGAAAACTGAAGCCAAAGGTGTGATGTATGTGGAGCTTACAGTCGGAAGCAAAACTTTGGCCACTGCATTCTTTGTCACCGAGGTGCAAGGTAACTACAATGTCATTTTAAGCCGCGATTGGGTTCATGCAAACCAGTGCATGCCATCTACTATGCACCAGTTTTTAATTCAGTCGGTTGATGATGAAGTGGAAATCATTCATGCGGATAATTCGGCTTGTGTTGGTTTGTCCGATGCATCGGTGGATTGGCAACATCCCAATGCTACTTGCTTGATGGGGCGTGAACTATCAGAGTTTGATTTTCTCAGTGCTACAAAGAATGGTTTTGTGTCCGTTTCTTTAAAGCTGGTTGGTGGCAATCGGCTCCAAAACATAATGTATTTAAATGGATCCTAATTCTGAGTGGTTGCAAAAGAGACTTACCGAATATCGGTCCAATGAGAATGATACGTATGACTCCATAGAGGAGTTAGATGATATGGATAAACTAGGACAGGGTTTCACGTTGGTTGATCCATTAGAAGAGATAAATATAGGAGATGGTTCAATTCCTAGGCCGACATATGTAAACAAAAATTTAAAAGTCGATCATAAAACTAAGTTGATCTAGTTGTTGAAAGAATATGTTTGCTGCTTTGCATGGGAGTATCATGAGATGCCAGGTTTAAGCCGAGAGCTAGTGGAGCACCGGTTACCTATAAAGGCCGGTTTTAGACCTTATAAGCAATCGACCAGAAAGTTTAATCCAAAAACATATGACTGGATCAAGGAAGAGATCGGTCGTTTGCTCAAAGCTAATTTTATTAGACCTTGCAGGTATGCCGAGTGGATTTCTAACATTGTACCCGTAGAGAAGAGAGGCTCCGACAAGTTGAGGGTGTGCATTGATTTCAGAGATTTGAATAGAGCTATGCCCAAAGATGAGTATCCCATGCCTATAGCTGATATGCTTACCAATGATGCTTCTGTACATAAGGTCATTAGTTTTCTGGATGGTAATGCAGGGTATAATCAGATTTTTATGGCCGAAGAGGACATGTCCAAAACGGATTTTCGATGCCCCGGTTTCCTTGGTTTATTTTAGTGGACAGTAATGACCTTTTGATTAAAAAATGCTGGTGCCACATATCAAAAGGCTATGAATTTGATTTTTCATGATTTACTCGGTGTTATACTTGAGGTTTATATTGATGATATTGTTGTCAAATCGGATGCTTTTGAATCTCATCTAGCCGATTTTCGTTTAGCCTTTGAAAGAATGAAGAAGTATGGTCTGAAAATGAATCCTTTGAAATGTGCATTCAGCGTGTCAGCTGGCAAGTTTTTAGGTTTCATTATTCATGAAAATGCTGTAGAGATTGATCCTAAAAAATAGAAGCTATACAAAAAGTGGAGGCTCCAACATGCAAGAGAGATATGCAAAAATTACTTGGCAAAGTCAATTATTTGAGGAGATTCATAGCCAACTTATCAGGGAAATTTGATGCATTCACTCACATCCTTCGGTTGGAGAACGATGCCAATTTTACTTGGGGGGCAAAACAGCAAGAAGTATTTGATACGATCAAGAATTATTTGTGCACTCCTCCGGTGATGAAAGCACCCAAACATAGGGAGTCGTTTAAGCTTTACATTGCAGTAGAGGAAGGTGTTATTGGTGTTGTTTTAACTCAAGAGACCGAAGGAAAAGAGCATGCCATTACATATCTCAGTCAACGTTTATTGGATGCCGAGACAAAGTATACATTTATTGAAAAAGTATGCCTGTGTTTATATTATGCTTGCACAAAACTAAGATATTGTCTAGTGTCGAGTGCTTGCATAGCAACTTGTCTAACCAATGTCATTAAATACATGTTGCATAGACCAATTCTTAGTGGTAGAATTGGTAAATGGGCTTATGCCTTAATTGAATATGATTTGGCCTATGAATCTCTAAAATCTATGAGATGCCAAATAGTTTCTAATTTTATTGTTGAGCATCGGATTAATGACAAACATAGTGTTGATATAAATAGTGTCTCTTTAGTACCATGGAGATTGTATTTTGATGGTTCAGTTTGTAGCAATGGCCAAGGTGTTGGTGTTGTTTATATATCTCCTCATTGTGCTGTTTTTGAAGCCTCATGCCGCTTAGAATATTTTTGCACAAATAATCAGGCCGAATATGAAGCATTGTTATTCGGCCTAGAGATGCCGCTGGCTATAGGTGCTACACATATTGTGGCTTTTGGTGATTTGTTATTAGTGGTAAAACAAATATCCATAGTTTTTCAATGTTTTGACGAATCACTTAATGTTTATCTTGATAAATGTCTAGATATAATTTCTACTTTGGATTCTTTTACCATTGCTCATATATCTAGACATGACAATTGGAGAGCAAATGATTTGGCACAACAAGCATCCGGCTATCATGTTGATCATGGCATGTTTCATATTTCTCAAAAGACGATGTTTATCTTTGTCAGTATGGAAGAGGCCGAACCAGAACACACCACTTCGGCCACTAACAAAACATCTAGTGCAGGTGAAAATTTAGACTGGAGGATGCCCATTATTGATTACCTGCGTGATCCGAGTGAAAGGGTGGACAGGGCTGTTCGGCGTATGGCTTTCAAATATACGATGAGGGATGATGACCTTTATCGCCGAACGGTTGATGATATTCTTTTAAAGTGCCTGGACGAAGACCAAGATAGAGTTTCCATGGGAGAGGTACATGAAGGTATTTGTGGAACTCATCAGTCGGCTCCCAAGATGAAGTGGTTGTTGCGACGTGCTGGGTTTTATTGGCCGACGATGATTAATGATTGCTTCAGATATTATAAAGGATGTGTAGCTTGTCAAAAGTTTGGTGATATTCAATTGGCTCCTGCTGCCATGTTACATCCTATTATCAAATCGTGGCCTTTTAGGGGTCGGGTTTAGACTTCATTGGATAAATTCATCCATCTTCCTCAAAGGGGCATCGGCTCGTGTTGGTGGCAACAGATTATTTCACTAAAAGATCTGAAGCAGTACCTCTCAAGAACATGACACATATGGAGGTAATTCAATTCATAACTGAGCACATTATTCATAGATTCGGTATTCCTCAAACATTAACTACAGATCAAGGTTCATCTTTCATGTCACATCAAGTTAGAGAATTACTGAATCTTATAAGATAAAGTTGCTCAATTCCTCTCCCAATTATGCCCAAGCTAATGGACAAGCTGAGTCTAGCAATAAAATATTAATCAAGCTCATCAAGAAGAAGATTGAGGATAATCCAAGGAAATGGCATGAGCTGTTGTCTGAAGCTTTGTGGGCACATAGAATCTCAAAGCACGGTGCTACAAAGGTAACCCCTTATGAGCTAGTGTATGGCCAGGAGGCCGTTTTACCAGTGGAAGTGAATTTGAGTGCTTTGAGAATAGCCAAACAAAATGATTTATCGGGCGTGGACTTTTATAACTTAATGATGGATAATATTGATGAAGTTGCCGATAAACGTTTGGCTGCTTTAAAGGCCATAGAAAGAGACAAGTTAAGAGTAGCAAGAGCTTATAATAAAAAGGTCAAGTTGAAGAATTTTCAAGTTGGCGATCTCGTATAGAAAGTGATCCTGCCGATTGGTTCAAGAGATAGAAAATTCGGGAAGTGGTCTCCAAACTGGGAAGGTCCTTTTAAGATTGCAAGAGTAGTTCCTGGAAACTCATATTTGGTAGAATCAATACAAGGGACAATGTTACCTCGGGCTTTCAATGGCAAATATTTGAACAAAGACAACCCGAGTGTGTGGCAAGAAGCCTAAGTAGGCAATGGCCGAGATACAGTGATCGCCCTTAGCATAAAAATGGCCGATACATAATTATCACCCTAATAAATACAAATGGACGATGGAGTGTTTACATCGTCCTTAGAACAAATACATTGCAGATTATCTTTCGGCATACAAGTTTTGCAGAAAAACAGGGGGCATGTGTTGACACCTGATTTTGGCACGATGCAAAATGCAATTAGGATGGCCTCAAATGAAAAGGTGTTCAATGTGAAAAAGTGTTACATCGCCAAATGGAACGGCTTTCATGTTTAGTTCATCGCTTTCCAACCTCATCTTAAGGGCCGAAATTACACTCGAAGTGTCATAATTTAACTTCCCGCATGCTGTTCGGCCGATCAAGCTCCTAAGACGAGCTCATATGAGAAAATATTCTACACAGGTTGTCTTCGTCTCGTCGAAATGATCCATTTTGATATGAAAATCATCTTAATTTGAGTTCGTATGCAAAAGTTAGAGCCATCGGAGTGCAGCCCTACCACGAGGCAGAAACTGACGCGAGGGATCAGACACTCACTGAGGTGATGTCCGATGGGTTCCGTAAGCTATTCGGCCCTCAATACGGCCTTGAATGGAAAAACTTACAGCAAGAAAACATTTCGCGTTGTCGAGCCGATTGATTTTGATATATAATTCATCTCAATCCGAGGTTGTATGCGACCTGGAGAGGCAAAACAAGATCAGAATGAAGTTTCACTCGGAAAATCCGAGTGAAAAGTTTACCGGCCGAGTGAAAGTTGCTGGCGGAGTGAAAAGCTATAGGCCGAGTGAAAACTTTATTATCCAAATGAAAAATTGTATCCGAGTGAAGCAATATGGCCATACAATCCTAGTGAAGGATCCTAATATCCGACTGAAGAGATTCAAATCCGGGTGTTATTGGCAGATCGAGTCAGAAGCTGAAGATTGGCCGAAAAGGTTATCTAGATACTTTCATATGGAAAAGTGTTCAACACGAAAGTTATGCGTATCGTCGAAACGGTCAACTTTTCTTTTGTATTCATTGTCATATGAGATAATATGCAAACTGCATAAATGATATAATATTCGAATAGTCCAGTCAGCTGCAAGACCGAGTCCGACTAGAAGTTGAAGATGGCCTCGTAAAGTGTTTAAGATGGCTTCGGTTGGAAAAGTGATCAACAGAAGAATTGTTCGTCTCGTCGAAACAATTGATTTGATTTAAATATCATCTCAATTGAAGGTCATATCCAGATTCTGCGGCCCGCACAAGGAGTAAGACAGAAGTTTGGGCCAGATTCAGGCTGAATCCGAGTTTAACTAGAACTAGGACTCTAGGACGTGATTTGTTGTAATTTTCTTGTAAGGAAAACCTAGATGAATCCTTTGCTTGTACGGAAAGTCCAGCCGCCTCTTATATATATTGGAGGTGACGGCCGATTGAAAAAACACACACAATCGAACAAATCAATCTGTACCACTTTTCACCTACGTTTTATCTCTCCATCGTTTTTCTCTATCGTTCTTCGCTGTTCCTCGAGTGTCAGAGCTATGAATCCCGAGGCTCTAGGGGCGAGCGAATCGACCTAGCACAGCCCATAGCCACCGCACTCCCTGACGGGATCCCTCCTGGGCATGCGTGGTTTCGGGTCTGCAAAAGCGCCCGCCGGCTGTCTTGCGTATCGCGCTGCCGGATGGACCTCCTTCGACGTGAGTTGCGGTGCATCACCCCCGGCATCGAGGGTACATGGTGACGTCTTCGTGTGTCAACATTATGTCCAACAGATGCAAAAGGAATAAAATAGGAGGGAGGGAGCATTGGATGCTCTAGAAACGGCCATGAGTGAGAGAGAGCAGAGAGAGAGGTGGAAATGGAGCTGTCTAGAGAGGGAGAGGGGTCTTCACCCATGCAATCATGGAGCTAGCCGTTGGGGTTGCTACTGGAGGTTGTGGGTCTTGGTGGACCTGTGGTAAAAATTGGAGGTGAAGGAGAATAGAGAAAAAGGTCAGAACTAAAGTTTTACCAAATCACCAGAAGGTGTTTGATGCTGATTTGGGCTATTTAAAAGATTCTACTTGTCATGAGATTTACCAGAATCAAATGGTGGGTATAAATAGGGTTGTTCACCAAGTTTGAGCTTATTGGAAGAAAGTTGCTAATGCAAACTTTATAAACCCTAGAAATAGGCAGAAGTTATTTTATTTAGATCTACCTAAGATAACTTCCTCTCCCTAATGCACCAGTTGGTTTGGTGTCATCATTAGTCTATTAGAGCATGCCCAAAATGTTTGGGATCAAATGGGGAAACCTGACAATGCAATACTACCCAATTCTAGAAATCAGCAGAAATGGTTTGGGGGGATTTGGGCAAGTGGATCTGTTCTCCTTAGTGCACCACTTGGTGTGGATGCATTATTAGAGGATTAGAACATGTCCACAAAGTTTGAGCACAAATGGAAATAATTGACAATCTAAAGTTGATCAAGTTTGGATCTGGACAGGAATGGTTTTGGGATATTTTGGTGAATCAAAACAATTAGGATTGAGATGGAACTTGGCAAGATCATCACATATATCATGTGTGACTTTCTAGAATTTTCCAGGAATTATTTGAGAATATTTCCTATAGAAATATTTCGAATGCTTTAAATAGGCAGAAATGGTTTTGGAGGGTTTTGTCTAATATTTTGAACATGACCATGTGTTGAAACTCATATATATGGAAAATATATGTCCACTGAATTTCCCTAAATTTTCTCAAATAATTTGAAAGCATAAAAATATTTTCCCCCTATAAAAGACCATTTCTGTCCTTAAGAAAAAGCCTTTAAATAAAATAGGAAAATAATGTTACAAAATAATATTTGGTGGTTTTGGGAAGTATTATATATAATAGGTTCCAAATAATGTCTTTGGGGCAAGACAATCCTCCCAATTTGAGGACTTGTAGTACAAACCTCAATTCAGGGGTTTTGGAAAACCTAAATTGAATAAATACTTTTTTGGCGAAAATAAATTTGTATAAAAATAGTTTTTGATTCTATACACATGGCATGATCATTGGGCAAATACTTGGATCAAGGAGATGAGTTTTGAGAGTAGGAGGGATTTTATGAATTAAAACACAAGCAAGCAAACATGCAATCAGTAATCAAGTCAAGCATCACAAGCACACAAAAAGTTTTTGTTGGCCCTAATTTTTGAGTCATGTTAACTTAGTCATGAGGCAAAACACATGGTGTGACAGACCTACCCCCTTACAAGAATCTCGTCCCCGAGATTCCTAGGCTAGGCGTTGAAAAGATACGGAAATTCAAGTCAGAGGTAGTCTTCACGTTCCCATGTTGCTTCTGCTTTGATGTGGTTGCTCCACTATTTCTTGAAGTGGTTGATGATACAGATCCGAGTGCATTGCTTGGCTTCATCTGAGTGTGATTGGGGTTCCTGCGGTATGCTAGGCTTGCCTAAAGGTCAAGGGTTTGGTGAACGAGGTTTAGGCAAGGGCTTGGCTTGTAGGTGTACTCCCAAGTTGGAATACGTGGCAAGGTAGTATGTCTGCGTGTTGTTCCTGGGTTTACTCACATTGGTCAGTGACACCTAGATGTCTCGTGTTAGAATGGAGAGGTCAAGGTTTTGGTAAAGTTTCCTATCAAAGGGGAGGTCCTTGACTTCCTTAAAATAGGAGATTTTCAGTCGGAGGTGGTCTCCATACTTGCGAGTGTCGAAGCGCGTCATCGTAGGCTTCTCGTCGAGATCTTCATCTTCGGCCATTTTCCTCCGTCGTCACGAACGCACGTTTTTGGCGGGTCTTTGAGTGTTTAGTCTACTTGTTTCTACATAGCCATTTCTGGCAAGGTTTGGTGTGACACCCTGGATTCAGTGCTACAGTGAGCATTGTAATTAAGCTACAGTGATCACCATGCTCAAGCATGATTATTTTGCTAAACAGGACTTGGTCACTTTTGAATTTCATATCTCATTTCAAATTCCACTTCAAAAGGCCCTTGAATTTAATTGTGATAAAATAAAAGTCCAAACAGCAAGAGAAAATTGTTGCACACTTGTTAAAAATCACAAAACAAATGTTGTTAAGGAAAACAACATCACCTTGATGTTGGTGTGGACCCCACCATCCAAAGCAGAGCTTTAAAGCATTTAAAAGTGCCCTTTAATTGCATGGATAATACAAACAGATTCAAATAATCCCCAAACTATGTGTGGCCATGCAGTGTATTGAAAGATATTTATTGGAGCATGTCACACATTTTTGCTATAGAGAATTAATGCAAAAAGTAAATGAAACAAAAAAGAAAAACAGAAACTGAAAAAAGGGCTACTAGGCACTGCAGCCCATGTGCTACAGTCTGGCCCGGCCCAGGGCGGCCAGACTTTCTCTTTCCTCGCGCCTACGATAGGAGAAGGCCGGAGCGCCATGGTGACCGACACTCGCAGACGGCCATCGAGCACCCCCGCGAGGATAAGAACAAGCCCTCCTCGATTTCTCTCACCCCCGCAACCCTAGGACCCCCCTGTAGCTCCCTCTGTCCCTCCCCCCCACTCGGTGAGCTCGAGGCCACAACCCTCCTCACTCCTCTCCGTCAAGTCCAGAAGCTCCACATTGTCTTCCTTGACCCCCTGGAGAACTGGATCAAGCGGGAGTTGCACGCTAGCGCCGCCATCGACTGGGTCTTCTTCCTCGGCCGTCGTCGCCATTATTGATCTGCAGCTCACCTCCGACCACCTCCGGCACTCCTAGACCTCTCCCCGTCACCGCAGTGAGCTCCGCCTCCGGTCCCTCCCTCTCTCTAACGCCATCCGTGGCCGTAGCGTCCTGGACGACATCGCCTGCTCTGACCACCGTCGGGCATGGTCGATGCTGACAATGTAGACTGGCCCTGCTCCGTATGCTTGCACCAGTGGACGCGGCGTTCTGCGCTGGGTCTATTCCCGCCAACCGTCGCTCGTTTTGATCGCCGGAGGGCAACTCCGGCGAGCCACCGCCGCGTCTGACTCGGCGCCGGCGTGTCCCAGTGCGCGAGCATGGTTTAAACCACTGGCTCTCCCACTGACCAGTGGGGCCCGCACTAATTAACTTAATTAGCGCTAATGATTTTTTTTTCTGAATAGTCATTGACTACTGGACCCCACCGCTTTAATTAACTCGAGATTAAAAATAACCCTCTGATTAGGTTACAATCACTAACTGGTGAGGCCTATCCTCTGTTCCAGTGGATAGGCCCGGCCCAGTCAGCATGCGGACTCAGCAGACTGGCCCACCTGTCATCCAATGTTGACTGGTCAGTTGACCAGTCAACTGGGGCCCTCTGGTCAGCCCTGCAACCCCTTTGGGTGTACTGGACCGGGTGCAACCAGCAATTCTTTTGATTTTTTTTCGAATTAATATTAAATCTGTAAATTTCATAATATTATTAAAACTTAGAAAATTTATATAAAATAATCTGTAAGTCAGTTAAAAATATTTTATATATGAAAGTTGTTCAGAAAAATTCCACGAACCCGAATACGCAGTCCGTTCGTCTGTCACGCGCTCCTATCATAGCGAACATGGAACATTTTCATCGTTTTCGTCTATCCGGTAGTAGCCCCAGACCCGGAAGATATTGCCAGATATTCTTCCGATCCGTCCGCGACGTGTAGTACTACGTTAGTGCTTGCCTAGCTCTGTTAATTGCCATGTCATGTAGCGTGTTGCATCTGTGCATTATATTTATTGTTTCTTCCCCCTCTTCTTACAGGTAGACCCCGAGACTGACGCTGCTGCCGGGTACGACTACGCGACTGACGATCAGGCCTTTGCCGCAGAGCAGCAAGGCAAGCAACCCCCCCTTGAGCATTCCGATATCGCCTAATTCTTTCCCTCTCATTCTTGCATTAGATTTTGCTACTGTATTAGTTAGCTCCTATTTCTGATGCATAGCCTGCTTTTGATAAACTGCTACTTTACCTGATGTCATATCAACTGCTTAGTATAGGTTGATCAATGAGTCCCTTGTGACCCCTAGTCTCAATTGCCCCGCTTTAAATATCAGTTACTCGATTTTCATGATCGACGAGCCAGGCCCGTCACATCATCGCACACCCCCTTAGTTGTACGAGTCTGCGGAACTACCATCGAGTACCGAGGGTGACACCTCGTGAAGTACTCATGATGCTAGCTCTGTAGTGTAGCTAGCCGGTCGTGGTAATCAGAGGGTGATACCTCTCTGCCACTCCCGATATCGACTCTGTCGTGCAACCCCCTCAAGTGTGGGACCCCCGAGGGTGATTCCTCTAAGTCCACCTTGATGGATTCATCAAGCAGGAACCAATGAGGGTGATTCCACAGTTTCCGCCTTGATGTTTTATACACACGGTTACTATGACTTGGCTACAGAAACATGTTGGTGATGGGTCGGCCCTAAAGGGTACCCACGGTTTGATGACGACGAGGCGTGGCCGGGCAGGTGAGGCCCTTGCCACACATCCTCGAGACGAGGCGACGGGACCGCACATCATGGGTCGCGCTCGTCCCGCATTAATAAAATGTTAATGGGTTGGGTATTTGATCTGAGTTGGTCGTTTGACCTTTTTCGCACTAAACCTTCACGTGGGACAAGTTATGGGTACTCATCGTCGTTGTATCAGCCGAACCTCTTCGGACGTCAGCAATGGAGCGGCACGCACCCGAGTGGTCCGCGACGGCACAGATCTTGTATTAGAGTGTGCTAGGACTGATCTCGGCCGCCCACGCATCGTGTAGGAGTGCAAAGGGTGAGTGGGCCCATGACCCCTACGTGCTTAGGATTTAGACCGGCGGGCTGGCCTCTCTGTTGAGCCTAGGTAGGGTGATGACGTGTTGATATCCCGAGGCTGGGCATGACCCAGGAAAGTGTGTCCGGCTGGAGGTTATCAAGCGTGTTAGAAATGTGGTGCACCCCTGCAGGGATGAATTCAACTATTCGAATAGCCGTGTCCACAGTAACAGGACGACTTGGAGTTGTACCTTGATCTACTACAACTAAAATTGTGACTTAAATTTGCTACAACAATATTGCTATATGTGAGATACCAGTCTACTCTCTTCTAATGCTGCAAGATGTTGAAGATGCTAGTCTTCGATAGGACTAGGCCTTCCCCCTATTCTTGCTTTTCTGCAGTCAGTCCAGATACATCCCCACTCTTTGATACTAATGCATATTTTAGTATAGTTCTGATGTCAGTCTTGCGAGTACTTTGGACGAGTACTCACCGCTGCTTTGCTTTCTCTTTCCCCCTCGATACGATTACTACGTTCAGATGATGTAGCCCAGGAGATGGAGTACGCCGGAGACGACTACTATGCCACCACCGGAGCCTACTACTACGTGGAGGCTGCCCCCGACCAGCAGTAGGATACGAGGTTCCCAGGCAGGAGGCCTCGCCTTGTTCGATCCGTTGTTATGTTTGTGCTAGCCTTCTTAAGGCAAAACTTGTTTAGCTTATGTCTATACTCAGATATTATTTGCTTCCGCTGACTCGTGCTTCTTGAGCTTTGTATTCGAGCCCTAGAGGCCCCTGGCTTGTAATATGAAGTTGTATGACTTTAATTTGTGTCTAGTGTTGTGTTGTGATATCAATCAGTGAGTCCCTAATCATGGTCGTACGAATTGCCTGTATGATTAGCATACGGTCAAAATTTGGGGTGTCACATTTGGGCTGAGTCTCGTCCGTAAGACTAAGCTTAGAGATTTGACGCGGAAATGGTTCCTACCACCTAGGAAAGTTTTTGAGGGGGTCTTAGATGAGCTGGTTACCCAAAAGTATAGTCCAGCCATCCGATCCCCAAGGTCTCAGGTTTGGCAAGTAGGGTGAGGGGTGCTATCAGCTCCTCGGTTCCTTCCTAGTCAGGAACTAATAGGTGGCTACTTAAAACAAGGGGCTCTTTTTAATTTCTCTTGATGTCCAAGGTCTTCATGGTGCTTGAATGTTGGTGCTTCTTGATATAGTCAACCTGATGTAGCCAGGAGAGGAGTGGTGGCCGACTTCTCTTATTTCTTCTTCTTCGTTAGGATTTCCCATCTGTAGTAGTTCTTCATCTTGCCTAGGTAAGAGTGTCTTCTACTGTAGGGAGAGTGCTTCGGGGAGTCCAACTTCTTTAAGGTAAAACCTTATACTTGAGAAGCATGGTAATTTTTGTTTCTGGGGCTTATCCATATAGGATTAAGGTGTTCATTCTCTTATTGGGTAAATAAGTACGTCATCCATGAGGACAACAATGTA
The DNA here is from genome assembly GCA_039707655.1 of Elymus sibiricus. Classification (NCBI taxonomy): domain Eukaryota; kingdom Viridiplantae; phylum Streptophyta; class Magnoliopsida; order Poales; family Poaceae; genus Elymus; species Elymus sibiricus. Next base: position 285,621,121 of record CM077669.1, on the reverse strand, counting down.
TCCCTCCAAGTATCACCTAAACACATTGCTCATGGGATATGTGAGAGGAGCGGGCATAAGCCAACCTAAAAAGGACTTGACGGTATCCATTAACCATGAGGCGTGGACGGTGTGGTCTTGGGGTGAGACTCGGGAATGGCTTTTAGACTGAAGGCATTTTGATTCATCTTCCTCTCAAGGAAAGCTCGGGAACCAATCTTTAGCCAGTTAGTCTTAATCTTCTGGAAGCCGTATTTGTCCCGGGTGGTTACTTGTCCATGGCTTTGGGGGTCCTTTGCGGCCAAATTCTTCGAGTCCACCTTCCTTATGGATAGGATTGGGGGTGGTCAAGGTGGAGTCCTGTCCATAGTCTTTCGACTTAGAGCTAAGGCTTATGGTCATAATCCGATCATGCTATGGCTCGGTAAGGCATAGGGGTTTCGAGGATCTTAGGATGCGAGTGAACGTCCATCATCTTATCCTTGAGCACGGTCCTTAGATGCTAATAGTCCTACCTATTACTCCAACAAAAAGCATCCTATATCATCGAGGGTATCATCTCATATAAGTCAACTCCAATATCACTCATGCTATTCATATCTCCATGGTTTTGAGAGAAGGACTAAACCAAATCACATACATACTTATAGCTAACTCAAGTGTATCCCTATATGAAAATCCTCGGGAAGGCATACAAGCTGCTATGCTTTATTGTGACACTACAAATCCAAGTGATCCACTAATATGTCCAAGGTCTAAGGTGTTGCATCTCTACGCTAAGGAAGCACATAATATATCAATCCAAGATCTTGTTTCCTTCCTACAAATCGAATTTAATCGATCCACGAATACCATCCAAAATCACATGATCCATTACTGCTACAGATCCAATACCAGTGATTGTCCCACATACCTCCTAAAGTTCCTATAGTCCACAAGTCATTGAAGGGACTACTATAATAGTATATCCGCCAATTTCCACTATCATGATCAAGTGAACTCCAATGTCAGATGCATATAGATCCTCGAATCAAATCGGACAACAATCCAGTGTTCCTAGTTTATCTTCCACCAAGAATCATGGTATCAAGATCAACATCATCGGACTAAACCCAAGTTACTCTGAACCATGTAGACCTTCTCAACATCTATACTCCACCAGGTTCACCCATTTAATCCAAACCCCATGTCCTTTGAGAAATCCTACTTGTTCCCCCAAGAATCTTAGCTTGTGATTACAATTGTCCTACTAAATCCAATTTACTCAAGGGAGGAGTAAGTTATGCTACTCTATTAACTTGGTCCACCAAATTCACCTATCATCATGGAAGTCTCGTAATCCCCCAAGGGTCTCAACTACTTCCTCAAGATATCTATTATAGCCACGTCAAATCATTAGTCTACTAATCATTTATCCTCAAAACTATCTTCCCTATGGCATCATCGGTTCAAGTGTTGGATTAGGGATACAATGTGTTTGTTTGCTATGATCACTAGTTCCATAACGAACCCAACGCTAAGCAAAGGTTGCTGAAGCCAACTGATTCTCTGGAAAATCCGTGTGTTAAACACGTGATCGGAGGTTTGAGCTGGGGTAGCTTGTGAGGTCTAGGCTGGTCTAGGGAAGGACTCCTATTGTTGAGGGAAGAGCATCGCTTCTATGGGGTTTCACTTGGTCGAGTAGGTTGTCGTCATGAGTCTTCAGTTCTAGTTGATTGTTGAGGTGGATCCTTGGTGCGTCTTGTCTTGCGGGTCTTTAGTTGATGAGAGAGGTGAGAGGAAAGAGTAGCATAGAGGGGAGTGCCTGAGGGGGTGGTATAGCGCAAGTGCAATCAAACAAGTGCCGTAAAGGCCAAACACAACCAGTAAGATGAGGTAGGTGATACACTCGCGTACTTGTTGCCTATGGAAAAAGTGCAAATTTCACCAAAACACAAACAGACAAAACAAGAAGCACATAGCATGGTTCCATTCGAACCGTCACACAGACTCGACTTCGCATAGGGGATACATGACTCATCCTACCCTAGGGGTTCTCGGACTCAGTAGTCGTGCTTGCTTGGTGTCTTGGAAAGGAGTCCGCTCAGTCTTCTCGGCCCCCTTCAAGTGTCGATGTGTTTCTTGTTGTTGTTCGTCGAAACGATCCGGGTTGTGCTTGAAGAGTCCTTGACAACTTTGCATCTGGTGAGTTGACGATGAAGGTGGTTCCTTGTGGTTGCCACTGACTCGGTCTTCTGCTGTCTCCGTAATCATGACTATGTCTTCTTGCCTTCTAAGGCATTGAGGGTTCCAGGTAGGCAATCCTTTATGCGATGTCATTAACAAGGCATGGTAGAGGTCCAACCTGTCGGTTATGTTAATGACAACATCGACGCCAAGAGCGGGGGATGAAGAGAACCGTTTTCCTACTCACTATGGTGATGCGGACCAAATGGCGAGGTTCTCATCCACCGGTGGTTGCCGACAAAACAACAAAAATGGCAGGGTTGCTCTATTAGCGACGCATATCATGATCTTGCATATATTATGCCTTGATCATCGCAAGCCAAGGTTGCATCATCCTGGGGCTGTGTCGAGGGTGTCACCATCTTCTGAGTCTTGATAACCTCACCCCTTGAGAAGGTATCTTCTGTTGGTATCGTCTTGTCATGGTGTCGCCAACCTTCTGTTCAAGGGATGTGGGCAATATCTAGCAAGGTGGTTTCCTTCAGGCTATTCACAAGGGTTTCAAGGAATCCCGTGGTCAGGGGCATATGGGTGCTAGCGACCGTTTGCAAATTTTTGAAATAGCAGATGAGGAGAGCCAAGAGAAAATAGTGGAAGTGGTAAGGCAAAAAAAATCGATTTCTTTTGAAACTTAGAAGAGGTAAGAAATATAAAGGTTTTTGGTAGTGGTCTGAAAGGTCTGGAAAAATATTTTGTCCTAACTAACGTCCATGCCAACTAAGGCTTCCTACAGTCAGGATGGCTCTGATACCAGCTCTGTGGGGAACCTGACTCATAAGTCGAGATCATCGAATGTACGTGCACAGTGATCCCAGATATCAATGCTCACTAAACACACAGAAACTGAATAACAAGAGTATTGCATCCATTACATACCGTTTTACTCAAATATGGTATTTATGGTCAAGCCTTCAACAACTCACATCGGATATCTTCAATGATAGCGTGAACCCATGCCATCTGCCTTAACCCTACACGCATTCTGACTGGAAAGCATCCTAGCTCACATGTTTGTCACCAATGAAATCTTCACCACATTCCTGCTCTTCCATGCCTGGCCAATTAAATAACCAGTGACAAGCCAATGAGTACTTTGAATGTACTCGCAAGCAACCCATGTTTGGAACAAGGTATGACAGAAGCATGATATAGCACTAACTAGGTAATTTTCCAGAAAGCTAATTTTTGGAATGCAATGACATGTCCTATCATCTTGTAAGCATGCATCATGAGGTCACAAGTATCCGTAATGAATGGGTTACCGATATCAATATAACAAGTTCTGAACATCCCATGTTCAATCGTCACGTCGAGTCATCCGAATCAACCCAAGTATCTTCCTTTCTCCACACACACACACACACAGTTTTGTAAACAATGGACGTAGTTTAAGTAGCACCACCCAACTGTCCTTGACCATGGACACGACTATTCGAATAGTTTTACACTCTGCAGAGGTTGCACACTTTACCCACAAGACTCGGCGAACTTCCGTGTCAACCCACGACTCGCGGTATATCACATACCCGAGGGAACCACCCGAACAATGCCTTTCCCTTGACGACACTAAACAGAGAGTTCACTCATTGGTACCCAGCCATCATGATGTACATCCCACGAGCCTCGCTCAAGATCGTAACATCCACGAGGGGACACAATGGTGTGCCCGTCTAGGCTCCAAAGTATGTCTAGATGGGGGGTGATTAGACTACTTGACCAAATAAAAATCTATCATTTTCCCATTTTTAGTTGTGGGCAGATTTTAGGAATTCGCACAAGTCAAGTTCACCCTACACATGCATGTCTACGAGTATTGTAGCGGAACGTAAGGACAAGCATTTGTAAAAGGATAAGGGTAGGAAGATCAAACGCAATTTGAAGACATGAAGATTTTTCCCGTGGTTCCGATAGGTGGTGCTATCGTACGTCCACGTTTATGGAGTCTTCAACCCACGGAGGGTAGCGGTCGCGAGAGTCCATGGAGGGCTCCGCCCAAAAGGGTCCACGAAGTAGCAACCTTGACTATTCCATAACGGCTTCCGTCCACGAAGGACTAGCCTCACTATGGGTAGATCTTCACGAAGTAGGCGATCTCCTTGCCCGTACAAACTTCTTGGTTCAACTCCACAACACGAAGTAGGAGGCTCCCAAGCGACACCTAACCAATCTAGGAGGCACCACCCTCCAAAAGGTAATAGGCTCGAAAGTAACGATGAACTCCTTGCTCTTGTGTCTCAAATGATAGTCTCCTCAACACTCAATCACTCTCTCACAGATTTGGCTTGGGTAGAAGAGATTGAGTGGATGGAAAGCAGCTTGGGGAGGCTAGAAATCAAGATCCATATGGTTGGAGCGGATGATCTTGACCTCAACACAAGGGTAGGTGGCTCTCTCTCAGAAAATTGGATATGGCAAGTGGGTGTGTGTTCTGAGTGCTTCTCTTGTGAGTAGGATGTGGTGGAGGGGTATATATAGGCATCTCCAAAAATCCAACCGTTAAAACATTATTGCCCAACTCGGTGGAACCGAAGTGAAACTCGGTGGTACCGACTTTTTCAAAATGTTGCAACTTTAGGCTTTTCGGTAAGACCGATATAGAATACTCGGTGGTACCGATATGGGTGACCTAGGCAGTTTCCAAATTTCGGTGAGACCGATTCCTCAAACTCGGTGGGACCGATTTGGAGAAATGGGTTAACAGAGAGTTCACCCAACTTCTCGGTGAGACTAATTTGCAGAACTCGGTGGGACCGAATCAAGGAAATGGCTAACCAGGAAGTTGGTCACTGGTTTCGGTGGCACCCAAAGGAAATGTTGGTAGTACCGAGTAGTGGGTCTTGGCTAGGGTTTTTGTCTGAGTTTTAGACTCGGTGTAGCCGATATGGAAAGTTGGTGACACCGATTTTGAGTGTTAGGCTCTATGACAGAATATTTGTGGGAGAGCTTGTGGGTGTTTCTCGTGACTAAGACTTGATCACTTGAGCATTTCATTCACCAATATTACCTCACCCCCATTTGATAGTATTGGCTTTCCTATGGACTCAAAGTGATTTCTCACAAAGTAAAATGTAGAGTCTTCATGCTTGTAGCTCATCCAATCCTATTCCTTGCATCTTGGGGTCTCCTCACAATCCTTTGCCAATCAAACATTGAACTTTTTCCTGAAACATACTTAGTGGAAACATTAGTCCAATGAAATATATGTTGTTATTAATTACCAAAACCACCTTGGGAGAAGTTGTGCTTTCAATCTCCCCCTTTTTGGTAATTGATGACAACATATAGATCAAAGCTTCGATGAGAGATATAATCAATGAATAGCATCGTCGCTTTGTGAGGTATGTGATAAGCAAGAGCTCCCCCTAAATTTGTGCATTATTTTAAATTTGCATTTGAATGCAAATGCACAATCGATTAGGATCATGGGTCACTCTTTCATGTCACATACAACTTGGTGGTGCGCTAAAATTAATAAGAGTGAATAGCAAGCACAACACACCAAACATTAAGTGAATGATCATCAAGATATATCTCAAAGATAGTAAAGTAGTAGCAACACATGAGAGTATATGATCAAACAGTAACAAAAGTTTGCAACACCAAACGATAAACCAAATGTTTTTGAAAAGCAGAGAGGGATCAAAAACAACACTCTTTCTCTCTCGAAGCCCTATGATCTATGACCTCTCCCCCTTTGGCAACAAGTTACCAAAAAATTCAAAGCCATAGAGCTAATCGTTGCTCTGGGCATGGTCTCTGGTGGCTGTTGATGGAGTCGAGAGAAGAGCATCCGCGAAGTCTTCAGCTGAAGTCCTCAGAGGTGGTGGACTAGACACTAGAACTGATGGAACTTATGGAGCTGTAGCAGGTGCTCAAGAAGATGGCCTCATCTCAGGAGCAAACATTGTAGGAGTTCTGGCTTGAGTCTTGAACTGAGTGCTGGTCTGGAGAGGTGGACTGTCATCATCATCAGAATCTGTGGAGTGGGGAATGGCAGCTTCATCCACTTCCTTCTTAAGTTCATTTACAGTCTTAGTCAGCTCATCCACTTAGTTGTTCAGCGTGGAAAACTTATTCTCCACAATCCTCACAAGACCATCTTGATTGAGCTGAATGGTCTTCATGTCCTTCTGCATGCTATGAATGGTGCTGATAAGAAGATCCATTTGCTCATTCCTTGTTCCACGAGCCTGAGCACTGGTGGCTCTAGCTGCTTCAGCCTCTGCCTATGCAGTAGATGAAGTGGGATGACTAGGGTCCATCACCATGACATTATCCTCTAACTCTGCCTGGAGTGGCAAATGGGGACGATCAAGTGCATACATGTAACAGCCCGAGACCGACGCTCCAGAAGATTCCCCTTTTATTCCATTGTCGTCGTGTGATTCGTTTGGTTGTCGCATTCATCATCGCATCATTCGCATCATCTGCATAATATCGTCACTCGTTTTCGAAAAACTTGCATCCGTTCGTAGTTGACGGTTCTCTCCGTTCGTGTCGTTGACCGTTTTGAGACCAACCACACCCGCATGTGCCCGCGACACTGCAATTATTGTTTTTAAAAGTGGGTATAAAATATTATTGGATTGGGTCAAAAGTTGGCGTGCGGTCTTTTTTATTGTAGGTAGACCGCCTGCCAAATTTCGTCGCAACCGTAGTTCGTTCGATAACCGAACGGTCGACCGTAGCGGCGCCGTCTTTGGGTTAAATATCGGATGTTTTTTTTAGGTTTGTAAAAGTTCATTGCCGGGCCGCAAACCTCCCTCTCTCCTTAGCCCAACCACCCAACACAGCCCAACCCACCTAACCTAGCCCCCCCTCCGACCGGAGCCGTCGGATCGCGATCGGAGGGCTCCGAAACCCCCTGAAACCCTCAAACCCTAGCCCCCTTGCTATTTATACCAGCTCCCCACGTCCAATTTTGGGCTAACCCTAGACCTTGCCTCAATTTTCATGCCAGCCAACACCTCCACCAACCTCTAGCCGCCTTGGAATCCGTGCGCCGCAGCCCAGCCACGCCACTTGGCGCCGTCGGGGTAGCCCCGCCGCCTCCTGGTCGCCCTGGCCCGCGCCCCGGCCAACAGGACGCGGCCACGTCGCCCCCCAGCTTCCCACGCCGCCGCGGCCCGCTAGGGCCCGGGCCAAGCCCGCCCCGGGCCCGAGCCGGCCCGAGCCTCCCCGCTCGCCCTGCCTTCCAGCCGCTCGAGGCCGCCTCTCCGCCACCAGCCTCCGCCGCACCGGCTGGCCGCCGCACTGCTGCGCTCCGCCACCGGCCGCGCCAAGCCGCCCCGCCGCCGCTCGCCTCCTGCGCCGTCCCGCGTCATCGGAGCCAGCCGCCGCGGTCTTGACTTAGATCGGGACGAGCTGGCCCCGTTGCCGCGTCGTGATGCTCCGCCCGCCGTCTGTGGCCCTCGCCCGTCTCTGGCCGAATCCGAGCCGGCGTCGCCCGTATCCGCCAGCCCCGCTCCGGCGTTGACCCGCCGCCCCGCTGGCCTCCTTGCGGGCATGGCCTCAGGCCTCCTCCGAACTCAGATCGGGACAGCCCCGTCCCGCGGACCGCGCCAGCCGAGGAGCCAAGCGCCCCGACCCAGATCCGGAACCGACCCATCCCACTGAGCTTATGGGTATTTTGTGGGGCCTTTATTTTGCAAACCGCGCATCGGATCTAAAAGTTTTGTATATGAAAATTGATCTACAAATTGTGCTCTACATCATGTTTGCATTTCCATGCATGATAGGCTTAATCTGTTATTTTGTTTGATTTTGTGGATGATTGCAATTAAACCGTAGGTCTTTTGCATGAGGTGTCTTCATGAATATTTCCCTATGTTATGTCTACTTTGATGCCATGCCTTTGGTTGTTAGGTAGGACTTCATCATCATGCTCATTTCTTGCTCTAAAGTGGCTTTCGTGTTAAAACTGAAATCTGTTAACGAAGAGTTACGTTTTGCGAGCATCATGTTAAGCAAACCATGACTATTTTGAAGTTGTGATAATGGAATGATTTGAAGTGTGTCATGTCTTCTTGCTGTTAGTGTCCTTGCCATGCTCATAAGTGATTGTTATGCTAGTGTTATTGCCATGTCTACATGCCTAGTCAAACTGCTGTTTTGGGAGATAGTTAAATTTTCACCAAGTCTGAAACTGTTATTTTGTTGCCATGTTGCCATGTGATTTGCTAGTTTTCTAGGACTCTTTTGTTGTTGCCACCAAGGAGTCTTTTGTAAAGCATGTTATGCTCTACCATGTTGTGCCATTCGTTCTCATGTACAGATTTTGCATAATAATTAATTCTGCTGTCCAACATGTCAATCTGTTAAAAACTGCTGCACATGTGTAGTCTATTTTTCAGTAAGTCTGAGAATCTGGTTATTTCAGAATGCCATGTTGTGTTGATGTTTGCCATGAATCCGTGCATAATTTCATGTTGCTATAATGGAATGAATTGTAGTGCATCATGTCCTCTACCATACTGTTAAGTTTCATGTCAATATATGGCCTGTAGCATATAGTTTTACTGCTGCCAATATACCTTCGTGATAAAAACTGCTCAGTTAAAAACTGTTATTTTCACTAAGTCCTAAACTGTTATATTTTATTACCGTCTTGTGAGCTTATTTCCTAGTGATCCATGCTTCTACTCAATTCGCTGTGATGATATAAATTGTTGTGCATCATGTAGGCTACAGCCCCATGTCTTGTTTGTGAATTTTAAAATCTTGTAGCTTATAATTTTCATGTGTGCAAAATGCCATGTCGCTGTTTTGGGCAGATTATGTCTATAACTTGTGTTGCTTGTTGTGGTTGAACCGTTACTCCGTTTTGAACATGTTCTACATGAAGCTTGCTTAGAATCTCATGTAGTTTCATAATATTTTGTTGCATCCATGATTTAACATGTTGGTGGTGGTCTTTTGCATACATTTTGCATTCATGACGCATTCATCTTGTGTTGGTCATATCTTTTAGACCGTAGCTCCGTTTCAAACGTTCTATATATGTAAAACGACTAATATGACGAGTAGAATCTGATGGTGCATTTGTTTCCCTGTTTAATAAATATAAAACATGATTAGTTCAGATCTGGACCAATTTCGAAATTAACACATGAGGTCTTTTCAGAAATGCTATATGTTGTTTCCGACCTCATTTAAGATGCCTAGAAAGTGTAGTTTAATTATGCTTCACCTCTTGCCATGCTTAAAACATTTAATAGTGTTGAGTAAATAAACGAGAGTTAACTAAATGATTCGAATGTGGAGTTTCGTCAATATGCAACCCGTTGCAAATTGAGCTTCACTTAATGTGTACAATTTGATTGTTGTGCTTTGCCATGTCATGCATAACATGTATCATATTTGATGTGCATAACGTCATGCATATGTTGTGGTGTTTATCATGTGTTGATTATTGTTTCCGGATTGGTTCTTCTCGATAGAGTTCCGAAAGTGTTCGGAGTGTGAGGATTCGTTCGACTATGTTGGTTCGTCTTCTTCATGGACTCAATCTTCTTCCAAGCGGGATCTCAAGCAAGATGATCATTTCCCTGGATCCACTACTATCATTGCCATGCTAGTTGTCTCCTTTCTATGGATATGTCTCGCTACCTACCACTTGTTTGTCAAGCCTCCCAAATGCCATGATAAGCCTCTAACCCTCCACATCCCAACAAACCATTGTTTGGCTATGTTACCGCTTGCTCAGCCCTTCTTATAGTGTTGCTATTTGCAGGTGCATTTGTTTCCATGTGCAACATGGATATTTTGACCTATCACAATATTAATGCTATTTAGTTTAATGCACATATATACTTGGTAAAAGGTGGAAGGCTTGGCCTTTTGCTCGGTGTTTTGTTCCACTTTTCCCGCCCTAGTTACTTGTGTCCCGGTGTTATGTTCCATATTGAGCGCTCCTAACATGCTCGGGGTTGTTATGGGGACCCCCTTGATTTTCGTTTTAGGATAAAACTTGTCCGGCAAGGCCCAACATTGGTACTAGATTTGCCTAATAACTAATAAAAATGCATAGGGACCCGCCGGCACCCGCGGATAATTAATCAACAACCTGGGCCAGTGCTCCTCATGAGTGTTGGTCCAACCAAGAGCAGCTTATTAATGCTACCCGAGGCAACTCGGTGATTGGCGTGGTAACCATCGCTCATCCGTCATGTCCCGAGAACGAGATACGCGGCTCCTATCGGGTTGTTCGACACGTCCGGCGGCCTTGCTGGATTTTATTTACCTTTCTCGAACGTCTTGCGCATGGGATTTTGAGGACACTTTGGGCTATCTCGAGGTTGAGATTTTCCAACGAAATTTCCAAGGAGATCACGGGTTTCGTGGTCGAGGTTATTCCTGTGGCGTGTGGTTAGTTTGTGATGGATGAGTTGGAGCACCCCTACAGACTTAAATCTTTCATGAGAATCGTGCCCGCTGTTATGTGGCAACTTGGAAACTTTGTTTAACACCCGGTCATAGCAAACTTAAAGTAAACTCGAATAAAATACATCAACTGTGTGCATAACCGTGACTGTCTCTTCTCGTGAATTTCTGATCCGAGAGAGAACACGATGGGGTTATGTTTGACTCGTAAGTAGGTGTTCAGGATCACTTAGTGATCATTGCTAGTACACGTCCGTTTGTGCGACGATCATCCCCCCTTATTCTTGTACTCGTAAGTTAGCCACTCAAATAAATGCTTAGTGCTTGCTGTAGCCTCACCACTTAACCATACCTCACCCATTAAGCTTTAATAGTCTTGATACCCTTGGAAATGAGATTGCTGAGTCCCCGTGGCTCACAGATTACTAACACAATAGTTGCAGGTACAGATAATGCGATGATTTGGCGTGAGAGCGATGATTGTTTGATTTGGAGTTCTTCTTTTTCTTCTTCGATCATAGGATGGGTTCCAGGCCGGCGGCCTGGGATAGCAAGGATGGATGTCATTTTATCGTTTGTTTTCATCCGTAGTCGGACCCTGCTCTTCTGTATGATGTTTGGATATGTTTTTGTATTGATGTGATATTCATTTAGCTTGTGGAGAGTGTAATCCAATTCCATATACTCATCTCTTCTTTACATGTACTTGTAATGATATCCATTCTTGCGAAACGACGAGATGCGCTTCTATCCCTGTCGAGGCCCTCGAGCCAAAATAAGGATAGGATCGCATTTTGGGCGTCACAATACACATTCTTCTCCAACTTGGAGTTAATGAGCATATGAATGTATGGTGCATATCCACATGATCTCTTCTGGTCTGCAGCTGTCCTCTTCACTGTCTCTACAATCAAGTCCATCACTCTTATCCTGGTATGGAAGTCTATGTGATGTAGCATGTTGATGGAGTACCCCCTTATCATCTTATCATCTCTAGATTTGGGCATCAACGTATGCCTCAAAATTGTGTTAATGGTGGGTAGTCCTGCTTGCAAGAAATAGACAGACCCAAGCTTATGTGAATGCACATGTGAAGTAGGGATTTCCTTGTACATATTTGCCATGGAGTTGTGGTTCATCTTGGATTTAGAGTAGACATCCAAATCTCCCTCTCGTACCGGTGGAGATCCTAAGATGGTAGCCCACTCATCAACTGTTGATTGGTACTTCTCTCCTTCTATCATCCAAACAATCCTGCCATCTGGATAAAAGTGTGAAGTGGAATAAAACTACATGATCATCTCATCATTCCAAGCTAAACATTCTCTGCCAACAAAGTTTGCAAGATCAATGCACTGAAAGTTGTCTCTGACACTAGGAAAGAAATCTTCATTGTCCTTGATGTAGTCCCGGTCGACATATCTCATGTCACTAACAGCTAGGATCTTGTCCAAAAGGACAGTCTCATAAAAGTCATGCCGTTCCTTGGTGTGAAATATGGCAGCCACAGTAGTCCTTCTCCTAGAGGCATAGGGATCAGCAACTCTCCATGTCCTCAGCCCTGAGTCTTTCCTCTTCTTCATATCTTCTGCAACTGGGTGATCGCCATTATGAATGGGCAAATGGGGCCTCAGCTTCCTCAAAACAGATATGTCCTCGTCTTCCTTTATCATGGTGGACTTCTTGTTATTGGCAGCACTAGGAATGTCTCTGGTAGACTTCTTTGATTTGCAGGCTGCAGCAGTCTTCTTGGGAGGAGACATGGTGTTCTTTGCTAGAACATCCTTGGGCATAGCATCTATGTCACATCCCCAGCTTGTTATGCACCTAGGTTCATGTTTGTGATTGCATCATGTTTAAAATTTCCTTAAACTTGAAATGGGGATGACAAAACCCTAGCACTATTTGAATTCAAATGGGGATGTAGTCCCCGCGAGAGGTGTCCGGATCGAGCCGGCCTTGCCATTTGCCCCTCCCCTCTCTGTCCTCTCTTTCTCCCTGCTCGCTGCAGAGACGCCATGGACGCGCCGCCGTCAATCGCGTAGCCCGGCCACGCCTAGCACTCGCCGTCGTGCTCCATAGGTTTGCCGCGACGCCGTCGACCTCCCCTTCGAGCCACGCGAGCCCGGACGCCCTTCATCGCCGCCAGCGCCTCCATCTTCAAGCTTCGCACCCGCCGTCGCAGCCGTCGATTCGCTGGCCACAGAGCGTCCCCGACTGCGCCGTCAATGCCTCTGCAACCGCGGTGAGGACCTGGTTCTGCTCCCCCTAGCCCCGTCGTTGATCCCCTCCTCTAACCCCCTCTAGCCGCCGAGCCGAGAGGTGCTCGCCGCCGGCCATGGCGCAGCCATGGCCACAGCAGCTATCGCCCGCGTCCGAGCACGGCCACGTGCTCAGTGCCTCTCCAGGAGGCCATATCCACCTCCAGTGCCTCCTCCCGTGCCCCTAGCGTCATGCGCCTTTTGACTCGAACCCCGGCCGCCGTAGCCGTCATCGCCGGCGATGCTACGGGTCACCCCGAGCCGTCCCAACTGCTGGAATGGAAGCGGCATGCTCCCCGCTTCCAAACGTGTCGCCCCTCGTCCCAAATGGAGGCCGGAGGAGCAATTCCGGCGAGAAACCGCCGTCGGCATGGTCGCAGCCGGCCAAGCTCCGGCGGGATGACGTGGCTCCTCCATTAGCACTACTGCCCTGCTAATCCCCCTCCCTTAGAGGCTGACAGTGGGCCCCGCAGCTGGTCAAACCCAGTTAGCGCGGGATTTGACCCTGCTTAGCCACTGGGTCACTGACCAGTGGGACCCACTGGTCAGGTTTGACCCAGAGCGGTCAGCTAACCAGGCTGACGCGTAGCTGATGTCATAATGCATTTTTGAGTTTTAAATAATTCTAGAAATTGCTAAAAACTTAGAAAATTCATATAAATTAATATGCAAGTCAGATGAAAATAATTTATATATGAAAATTGATCAGAAAAATCAAATGAACCCATCTGTATCATTTTCATGCATGATAGAGCAACCTAAATAGGAGAACTTGGACATTTTGTTCAAATACAATATGTGATCTCACATATGAAGTTGAATTTGAACCTTCGGTTCAAACCTACTTCATTCAAATCTGTTGCTAGATGCATTAGCTCAATCACATCATATTTCCATGTCATATTCATGCATCATATTGTCGCATTTGATGTGTATTGATTTGTCCCCCTTCGATGGTTGTTCTTCGTGTTAGGCACTGTTCCGGAGGATACGGTCGAGTATCCATCTGAGGAGCAGTAACGTGTGGACGTTTTATCAGGCAAGCAACCCCCTTGAACATCTCCGATACAATCCTTAAGAACTGAGTCCTGTGTATGTTATCCAAGACTAGCTACTACTGCACATTGGGATCCTTAATTGACTCTCTAGACTTATTAATCGCCCTGACCTCTGTCCAGGAGTTGCAATTAGTTTTTGATGTTTGTAGGCTGTGCTAGTAGTCTACCGAGTTGCACCCCGTACAGGTGGGCTTGGGTCAGACTAGGCACCGTGGCCCGGTGTACCAAGCGTAGTTCCATCCGTTGAGGTGGGCTTGGGAACCCTGCACACATCATTTGGGACCATGATGGAAACCTCTCCCGGACTTCCGTTGCGGGTTCAGTCTCAAATAGGCGATAAACCTGGACTAGAGTCTTGTGTGGTTAGTCAGGTCATGGCCGACTCCCTCGCTAGGCTTCCGCTTGAAGGTTGCCGAGGTGCCTTTTTACGTGCACGTAGCGATAAGTGGCGGGAGCATGTGTGACGAAGTACAACCCTGCAGGGTAATCATCTATTCGAATAGCCGCGTCCGCGGATATAGACTACTTGGAGACTTATATGGTTCATAGACAATTTTAATGGTTACTCATAAAAGCCTCAAGACAAGTGTGAGTACCATGGATGGCACTCTCGTAGGAAGACGGGAGCGGATCCATGGTGGTGTATTGTTGTGGTGATAGTGGACTCGTGTGCACTTTCTCAAAATTATTCAAAGTACTGATAGTCGTAGTACATGATAGCCTAGAGTCAAAGCTGGCTTGCTGCAATGAACCCCACAACCCCCTTGTTGATATCGAAGCATATGTAGTTAGTTTTGATGTAAGTCTTGCTGAGTACCTCCGTACTCGCCATTGCTTTGTTAATGTTTTTGCAGAGGAGACACCAGTCTCGCGAGTGGATTCTACAATAAGATCGATGTCGACCAAGTAGCTTGGGAATCCCAGACAGAGGTTTGGTTCCTATGGAGGGTCTTGTAGATAGACAGGCTCCCTCAGCCTTCTTCTTTTCTAGATGTCTGTACCCAGACATGTTATGCTTCCGCTTGTTGCTTGTATGACTTGTGTGTTGGGTCATGTGACCCATGCTTGTAATATCACACTATGTTGGCTCTTATGAGCCTTCTAAATAAATGTTGTGTTGTTGTATGGTTATGTTGTGATGCCATAGTTGTATCTATGCATATCGGGCATGTCGTGCGTACGTGTGACGTGCAACGGTATGTATGGGATTCGACACCTACTTGTGTGCCTCTAGTAGTACTCTTTACAGGGAAATGCCTCTTTGTGCTTCCAACGAGCCTTGGTAGCTTGCTACTGCTCCGGACACATTGATTGACCGGCGTGTATCCTTCTTGTTGTTGTGTCTGTCCCTTCGGGGGAATGTCTCGCAGTGTAATGGAGTCCATGTAGCCTGCTATGACTCGTCTACGCGCAGTTGATGAAATTTATGTCCCACGGCGTAATGGAGTCCATGTAGCTTGCTATGACTCGTCTACACACGCTGATGACCGACACCTGCATTGTTGGCTTACGTATGCCTGTACCTGTATGGATGTGCCACTTGGGTTCTACAACTAGTCATGTCGACCCGGGTTCTTGGACATTTGAATGCTAGCGACATATTCACATTCGTGAGCCAAAAGGCGCAAACGGTCCCGGACCAGGTAAGGTAGCAGCCGTGGAGATAACCGTGCGTGAGGCCACAAAGTAATGTGAAGTGTTACATGCTAGATTCTTATGGCTTAGGATCGGGGTCCCAACAATCTACCATCAATTTCTTCTTCTTAGCTGAAGGGGCTTTAGCAACTGGTTCCTCCTCCTCCTCTTGTTCCTCAGCTTCTACTGGATCTTCATACATAGAAGTTGGTCTGCCAACAACATGTATGATCCTCTTCCTGATCCACTTCTTGTCTCCTGCCTTCTTGGACTTAGAACTCTTTGCTTGTTCAACAGAAATAGAAGAGTTACCCTTGGCACTTTCAGGAGCTCTTCTAGCATCAGTGCTAGCATATTCCTTTATGGCAGCTCTCTTTGTAGAAGTGGCCTCTGCAGTTGTGCTCTTGGGAGCTTTGTCTTTCTGCTTTTTGGCCAAGTTTTCTTCTGTCACAAAATCAGTATCTTCCTCATCAGAGTTCAACTTCTTCCCTACCCGGATGGCAGCCTTGGGCAGGTCAGGTGAACTAGGCACATCATCATAAGAAGATGAACTTACTTCGGGGCTTGTGCCTGCATTTAAGTCCACATCTCCTTCTCTCAAGTTGTTCTGACTGTCATCTGAACCAGACATGCTGACCCTGTGAATAGAGTATAGAAGAGCAGATAGGTTGAGCATCACAAAATATTGGAGTTTTTTTATCAAAATTTGAACTCAAATTCTTAGTTCTGAATTTGAGCTAAGTGGGTTTCGTTACCACCAAGTTAGAAAAATCGGAGCCACCGAGACAGACACTCTCCTGTTACAGGAACTTGGTAGCCCATTTCGGTGAGACTGAAAAATGGCACCGGTTCCACCGAGAGCGTTCTTGGTTGCCCTAATTTGCATATCGTAAGACCGATATTTTCAACTCGGTGTCACTGAGACACACATGGCGGAGACTCAACCCTAAAAAAATTCGTCCTTCTACTCTAATGGAGGTTTTTCGAGGATGGATCAATCTCATACTATGGCTTATAGATGAAACTACCCTAATGCGCTAGAATTGGATAGTGGAGCGCAAAGGGGATCGGATTCTCACCCTAATTCGGTGAAAAGTCCACTAAGGCGAAGACGGCGGTGAAGATTCCGTCGATGGCGAGGATCCCAACGGCGAGGGTGCATGGGGAGTCAAGGGCGACGACCAGGGGTCCACAAGCGGCAGCTAGGGTTTGGAGGAATCGGATGTTTGAAGGATTAATTTCAAAAGTCGGGTCCGCCAGAATATATACCTTTGGCTGTCGCTGACAGCGGTTCAAAATTATCGGTGCCACCGAGTTCCTCAACTGTTAGTTGACAGGGAAACTCGGTGAAGCCGAGAATATGGAATCGGTGTTACCGGGATGGAAAAATCAGATTACCCCTAGTTGATACGGGGCACACCCATGTGTGTTGATCTATCACGAATTGGAGGTGGATTTGTGAATGAACACGAAGGGGAAATCACAAGAGAAACACTCAAAAGCAAGTCCAATCACACATCCACTATGCTCACATACACACAAGATCCACAAGGGTACAAGAACAACAAAGGGAAAGAGGATACATGGTAGAGTTCATCCCAAATCCCATAGGGAGATGAGGCCTTGGAATCCCGGACGATCTTCCCGTGCAAGGGGCCTTGACATCCACTAGGGCTCTTCTATCATAGAGGCATCTACTCCATGGGATAGGTAGTGGAAGGATAAAAGGCTCATCTATCTATGAGCTAAATCATTGCTAACCCTAAAATGGAGCAGGTGGAGGAGTATATATAGTCTAGGATGAAGTGGGGCTGAGAAAGGGGTACATGGGCCTCGGGCCCGAGTGGCTGCCCGCACGCACGCCGGAAGTTCCGGGCTGGGCCAGAGATTCCAGGCGCCGGAACTTCCGGGCAGGTTCCGGCCGGGTTCCGGGCCTAACAAAGAGTTGGCACGCCTGGGGTGCGCTGAGTCGGAAGTTCCGGGCAGGCCGAAAGGTCCGGGGTCCGGAGGTTCCGGGTGAGGTCCGGACAGGGTCCGGGCTATCCAGAGATTTGGCGCATGTGGGAGCTGCGCTGGTCGCCGGAGGCCGGAAGGTCCGGGCAGGCCGGAAGGTCCGGGGTCCGGAGGTTCCGGGCAGGCCGAAAGGTCCAGGCCTTCCAGAAGGTGTCCTTGCTTCTTCTTCCTTCTCTTCAAAGCTTCCCTCGCGGATGGTGTAGTCCTACTATAGGTGTTGGCACTCCTCCTCGTCATCCGTGAAGCTCTGACAATACCTATGCATGCACACGAGAGGAGTATCAAGTACTATACCATCCTCGAAGGGGTCAAGTGAGCACGTGTAAAGGAGATGATTCACCTTTATGTATGTGGAGTAGACGTGGCACGTGTCACTTTCCAAACGGACTCTTGTCATGGTGATGTCCGTAGGATGCTCCGCATCATCCCCCCCCCCTTTGGGAAAGATCCGTCCTCGGATCAAAATCCAAATCACCATGGAAAGGAGATGGCGTCGCCGAGTAGAAGTGGATGATCACCAAGCACTCATCATCATCAAGCTCGAAAGGGGCACTCTCCAATGTGTCACCGCCTATGAATTCCTTCAAAAGGAGAAAATACTACAAACACTTGGAAAAACAAATGTGGTTAGCGTTAGTGCAAAACCAAGCATTCAAGTGGTGAATCACCGCACAAGTGTTGTCATCATACATAACATATGGTGTGACAAGGGATTGTGTCATGGCATGTAAGTATACAAATTGAGCACAAGCAATGCTATCATGGAAACAAGTATACCTAGATGAGGTAGGGATGCCAATATGTGTGACAATATAACAAGCATGCACCTCAAGGTCATAGCACGCATGCACAAAGCAATCAACGAAAGGTCTATGGTAGGCATATGAATCATTCACAACACCAAGTAAAGTGGAGTGTGTAAACACATGGAGCAATCCAAAGTGAAAGGCAATCCAAGCATAATGTGCATATGATGTAGTGAAGATAGGGTGGCACTCAACACAATATAAAGAGCAATTGGTCATCATGTGTGAGGCAATCAAGTCAAGCATGTAGCAAGCAATCGGACATAGCATATGTGAAGAAATGACATTGTTGCAACCAAGCATATGATAAGAGCAAGTAATCCACAAGTTGGATGCAACACACAAGGTATATATGTCATGAGGCATGGAAAGATGGCAATCAAGAATGGAAGCAACATCACTAACATGTGTGCAAGTAAGTGGTCCAAGATGACCAATATATGTCATGGTACAAGCAACACAAGTAGGATGATCCACAATATCCATGCTCAAGAAGGATTTCTCCTTGAAAACTTGTCCTTGTGCGTCCTTCACAATGTCGATGCGCAAGAAAATGCGATGTAGAATCGCGTCGGTGTAGCATGGCTCGCTCTCAAGAGCTCGAATGGTCAACTCACATGAAATGGAAGTTGACATGTAGTCGAAGTATCCTACACATACACACAACAAAGGAAAGAATGTATGTGCATGGTAGACAAACACATCATCCATCATGATGGTTCTCTTCTCTTGCCCATAAGCGTTAGGATCACAAGTGCATGAATAAAAGGATGCAACAATGGCAAAATTCATGGCACTAGGCATATGGTGCAAAGAAGGAAGGAAAGCATGCTTCACATGAAAGATGTCAAAAGCTCTAAGAATATGAGGGAAAGCTATGGGGGCAATCTCATTAGCAAGATCAAAAGCAGTGTTGCACTCAATACATGGCAAAGCATCGAGCATGAGAGAGGCAACATATGGAGACATATGACAATAAGCAATATCACTCATGTGCAAAGCATGGCAATGGTTGTCATCAACCGCATAAAAGAAGCACATCGGTGATGCAACATAAGCGAGCAGAGTGATCATGTCGTGCAAGCTAGTAGTGCAAAGATGCAACATACTAGAGAAAATTATGGCAATCATGTCGTATGAACAAATAGTGTACATAACTAGTGCACATGACATATCGCGAGCACGAACACAAAGCAAGATCAACGTGTCATCATAGGCATGGGGCACAAAGAAAACATGGCAATACCAAGTAATATCTCCACCAAGCTTGCAAGTACACATACGAGTCGTATAATCAAGTGTCATGTGACATGCAAAGCATGGGTCACAATTGCATGGCAAGGGCATCAAAATGAGCATATCATGCAAAGTGAACATGGCAATATGGGCAAAATACGTGTAATGAGCAAGAAGCCATAGCCATGTGAGAGCCATGTAGAAGAAATGCGCGAAGTATTTGCGCAATGAGGGTGGGTGGAGAGTAAGCACTCCATGGTGGCGCACATCTTCGTTCCTCTCTAGAGCTCTTTTCGTCAACTAGTGCGCTTGCGAGGTTAACGAAGAATCATGTGTACCTACACAAGAAGGAGACACACGAAACAAGGTGTGTGCGTGGTAAATGTACACATCATCCATCATGGTGTGTATGTGTACGTGAGAGTTAGGACAAGATAAGCAATGCTCAAAGAAATTTGAGGCATGGTATAGGAATATGTCATCCATCATGCAACGATAGGTATTATGCTCAACATGTTGGGACGCAAATTGTAGCAAGTATGTGGCACAAGCATATTATTCATATCAATGGCAAGCATATTGTGCACACAATGAGTGGGATCATGAAATGGATGGGATGGAACAAAATCTCCTATAATGTATGAGGAAACTATGGGGGTTTCCTCATGTGCAATAGTGGAAGCATAATATGGAGAGTATGGGCAACATCCAAAACAATGCACATCCAAAGCCTGGTGGTCATGGCATGGCAATAGTGAACAATTACTCAAATGATGCAAAGGAAGCATGGCAATATCATCACAAGAAAAGCAAATGCCAATAACCATGGGCTTGTCGTCTATGCCTTATGAGCAAATGGTATTAATTTTTATGGTATATGCATAGTCGCTACGGTGAGATTGCAAAGATGCAATATGGGAAATTTCACGCATAGCATATGACAAGTTTAGCGGGATGTCGACATAATGTGACCAATAGAATTTTCACATGATATCCTATGGAGTATAGCATCACAACTAGGAAAGTCAACATGCTCATCCTCATATTCATCCAAAATGGGTGGCACATCTAAGCATGAAGAAGACATAGCATGTGGTGTATCCATAAGGTGATCAACATCATGCAAGCAATCAATGGCAAGATAGTCCACTAGTGGGACAAGCAAAGAACTTTCACCTATGTTACCTTTAGAGCTCCGCTTATGTGATGTAGGTGAGGCGGGAAGTACCAACTCGTGGTCGACATCATGATGGAACCATGTGAGGGTGCATCATATTCCACCATGGCCATCATCATTCCCATTGGAGGGATGGAATCGTCGAGGGTAGGCACGTCGTCATGTAGGGGACCTAGCACCAAAGAGGAAGACACAATAGGAGTAGAGGTTAAGTTGTTTGAAATCATAGTGGCCTCACGTGCCCTCACAACTACCTCACTCACTAAGTGTTGTGGCTCACTCACTCCATCTAGGTAGTTGTAGTCATACTCACATATGGTGGAGTCACTCATCTCACTCAAGTGGTGGGGGTTGTGGCTCTCCTCACATGGGAATTGGGGCAACTCATCATATATGGGGCTAGTGGGGGTCACGCTCATCCTCTCATAGGAAATACACTCAAAGTCACATATGGTGGAGTCACTCATGTCACTCATGTGGTAGTGCCTCTCCTCACATGGAAATTGGGGCATCTCGTCATATGTGGGTGTCGGAGATATGTAGGTGCAAACGTCTCCATGCTCAACTCCTTTTGCCTCCTTGGTTGAAGGGATGGTCCCATGCTCAACCGTCTCGTCGTCGTCGTAGATGAAGGCCAAAGATGGCACATCATCACTCGCCTCCATGACCGAAGGGAAATTCCCATGCTCGGCCATCTTCCTTGGGATGCTTCCGAAGATTGAAGGGTCATCCATACGTATAGTCGGTCAGGTTGGTGTTGGTGTCAAAGCTTGTCCTGGGTGGCATTCTTGGTCTTCGTGCACTTGTTTCTTGGAGGTGGCTTGCCCTTCGCGATGATGTAGATCACGACCGTGATGGTTGTTGTGGCGGTCGTCTCAAAGATGAGGACGTGGCCGACTTGTGCTTGCATCGGATGGGCGCTCCGAAGATGTGCGACTTGAGCGTCTCCGCCTTGAAGATGAAGAAGGGGAAGAAGACTTGTTGTTGGCCAACACATGTCGAAGTTGCTCCATGTGTGCGTCCAACGTGTTGTTGATGTAGTCTCTTTTTCGAGCTTCGGAGTGTCGTATGTCGATGGCGAGTCGCTCGAGTTTTTGGTTGATGTGGTTGTTCATGTAGATGTAGTCGTCGAAGACTGAAGATGTTGTGCTTTGCCTAGCCATCACAAGACTCGAGCAAAGGTGAGTGGGAAATGAGATAAACAATACCAAAATACCGTTTCCCAAAGTTGAGGATGTATCCCGTTTCACTCAATGTGAAATGAAAGAATAGGGTAATTGGTACCGGACTTGTTAACTCACACCTACAATGTAAAGCTTATCGAGTGGCTCGGTTAGGACAAGTGGCACAAAATTAAATCAAATATCAATCCAAGATATCGAAAATGTTGAGGAAGATTCACAAAATTGCAATGCAAAGCAAATAGATCAATAGCTATGGTGGCACTAGGAACACACACACGGATAGATATATGGGATCCCCGCAACCAAGGAATGAACATAAAATGAGAGAGACCCGGGACAAGCTCGTGTTGCACGGATACTAGAAGAGATAATAGCTCAATTGCTCAAATGGGCTTGATACGCGCTTGTGCACCAACCTAAAGGAGTAAACATGCCGTCTTCAATCCCAAGTATGCTATGTATGTATGATCCAAGACTATGAACTATGCAAAATGGCTCAATGCTATTGCTATTACTTATAAGCTCTTTTGTATCTCCTCTTTTTCTTAAAAGCTTTTTTTATTTTTTGATACTATGCTTGATGCTTGAACCAAGATATGAGACAAGTAAGATGGATATGCATGGGAGAGACTTATGGCACAAGGTAGATAACACGATGTTTGCACGCTAAAACTAGCTATGCGGCATAAGAGTATCACTACGGTGCACAAGTAGCGTGGCCCGGCAATTCTCAACTCGCTAGTCTCAATGGCTAAGGTACGCAATAGGCTCGGAGCGATCAATGCAATGGCAAGGAAATGGACAATGATGTCGTCGAGATTACCGTCCTTGCTTACGTTTGGGGTGCCAAAAGGCAAAGTGGCCAAAGTCGATGTCGAGGCCAAGGAGATGATGGGCGGCAGTGTTGTCGATGAAGAACCATCCCTAATTATCCGAAACACCTTAGGAAACGGAAACCGCAACTCAAAATCTCAAACAAAATTGGGTTAGAATGGCGGAAGTTTATGGTGGGAACGCTATGCGGAAGTTATGGTGGTGCCCTAGGCAAAGATGCCAAAATGGGGAAATTGATGGAGTCAAATGGTTTTGGAAGTATTTTTGTGGGATGGAGGGTGTGAATAGCTACAAAATGAGCTAAAGAACGTCAAAATCGGACTCCGGATGAATTAATTATGGCCAAAACGGTGAAAAGGCTGAAGCTGAAATCTATGCATAGTTTCTGGTTAGGCCGGAAGTTCCGGGCCTAGGGCCGGAAGTTCCGGGCCTAGGGCCGGAAGTTCCGGGGGTGTACCAGAAGTTCCGGGGGTCACGGGAAAGTGTGGGGAAAACCGGGGATTTTTGGTGGAAACTTTCTGGTTAGGCCGGAAGTTCTGGGCTAGGGCCGGAAGTTCTGGGTGATGCCGGAAGTTCCGGTCGTCGCGAAAACAACTCCGGGACGAACCCTAGTTTCCGGATCTGAGAACGGGGATGGAAAAAATCGATTTCATGGGTCAAAATTGATGGGGGAAAAGAAAATTTGGGGGGACTTCATGGTGGGAAAGCTAGATCTACTTGCCAAACACGAATTCCACGGATCAAAATCAACAAAATCTCACAAGAACCAACAAATTGCAAAAAAAATCGTGAGGCTATTTTTGGTGGGGATTTTCAAATTGGGACAAAAACACACAAAATTAGGCAACAAAACGAAGGGGAGGACTCCAAATTCGTGAGAAACGTGGCTATTAATACCAAGATGATACGGGGCACACCCATGTATGTCGATCTTTCACGAATTGGAGGTGGATTTGTGAATGAACATGAAGGGGAAATCACAAGAGAAACACTCAAGAGCAAGTCCAATCACACATCCACTATGCTCACATACACACAAGATCCACAAGGGTACAAGAACAACAAAGGGAAAGAGGATACATGGTAGAGTTCATCCCAAATCCGATAGGGAGATGAGGCCTTGGAATCCCGAAGGATCTTCCCGTGCAAGGGGCCTTGACATCCACTAGGGGTCTTCTCTCATAGAGGCATCTACTCCATGGGAGAGGTAGTGGAAGGAGCAAAGGCTCATCTATCTATGAGCTAAATCATTGCTAACTCTAAAATGGAGGAGTATATATAGTCTAGGGTGAAGTGGGGGTGAGAAAGGGGTACATGGGCCTCGGGCCCGAGTGGCTGCCCGCACGCAGGCCGGAAGTTCCGGGCTGGGCCAAAGGTTCAGGGCACCGGAAGTTCCTGGCAGGTTCCGGCCGGGTTCCAGGCCTAACAGAGAGTTGGCATGCCTCGGGTGCGCTGAGACCGGAAGTTCCGGGCAGGCCAGAAGGTCCGGGGTCCGGAGGTTCCAGGTAAGGTCCGGACAGGGTCCGAGCTATCCAGAGAGTTGATGCATGTGGGAGCTCCTCTGGTCGCCGGAGGCCGGAAGGTCCGGGCAGGCCGGAAGGTCTGGGGTTCGGAGGTTCCGGGCAGGCCGGAAGGTTCGGGCCTTCCTGAAGCTGTCCTTGCTTCTTCTTCCTTCTCTTCCAAGCTTCCCTCGCGGATGGTGTAGTCGTACGTAGGTGCTGGCACTCCTCCTCGTCATCCGTGAAGCTCCGACAATACCTATGCATGCACACGAGAGGAGTATCAAGTAGTATACCATCCTCGAAGGGGTCAAGTGATCACGTGTAAAGGAGATGATTCACCTTTATGTATGTGGAGTAGACATGGCACGTGTCACTTGCCAAACGGACTCTTGTCATGGTGATGTCCATAGGATGCTCCGCATCACTTGTGCATCGGTGAGACCGAGATTTTTGTGTTGGTTCCACCGAGTTGCACTTGGGAGGTTTTGGTGGTCAGCTCTTGACGAAAGGAACTCCGAGTGCTCCTCACACAGAGGGTTCGAGAAGTGCTTCTTCAAGTTTTGTGATGAAGCAAGAATGGTGCTAGAGACAAGAAAGCATAGATATCTAGAGAGGTGTCCTAGGCATTCTTGTACATCCAATTGGTCAAAAGAAAAACAAGAACCAAATAGCAACAATTGGATGTCCTCGAATGAGAAAAGATATGCATACCAACCTGCTCACACAATAAGATGTCCAATGAAATCATGGCAAACGTGCAAAACCACTCTGGCATCTAACAAGCACTTTGGCGATTTCGGAGTCATCTATATATGAGTATATTGACTTAGGAGTCAAGTAAGAATACTTGATCATAGTTCATACTCATCGTTTAAGCACAAGTGGGGTTACCACTTTTACATAAAGCATTTAATGTTGTCACATTCTTAAGAGATGCTTTAACTCAAGTCTTAGAGTAAAGCTCCCCCTTGATGTGACATCCCCCCTAAGAGGGATAAACTAACCTTGGGTTTTGTCGTAGAAGACTTCATGTGGGTGATGTAGTGGTGGATGCTCATTGTTAATGAAGATCATCTTGAGTTGGGAGCAATCCTCATTGTTTCTTACTCTTCTCACCTACATGGGTTAGTCCCAAACAAGAGACACATACAAGGATATCTACGGACATGGAGTACAATGTATACATGATGATGTCCATGGATTATTTCATTACCTTGTCTCTTGCTTACCTCTGAGGGAATGTGTGACTCCTTGAGCTATTGCATAGAGTTGGAGTTGATTGCAAATAGCTCTTGCCAATAATGAATGACAGTGAATTTCATTGGCGGAGTCACCCCTCAAGAACTTCTCTAGTTCTTCTTCTTGGGTACCCACATCAAGTTGATGGGGGTCATTGGTGTTGAAGTGGTGTTAGTTGAAGTAGAACTTGGAGTAGCCTTGGGAACCCACTTCACCATGGATAGGGACTCATCGTCAAGTGTGTCAATGTCATCATGAAGCTTGCCCTTGCCCTTGTGGTTGTCAACTTGAGAGCTTGTTCCCTTGGGAGGAGTAGGTTCATTCTTTCCCTTTGAGGAACAAACTTAGGCTTGGGGTATTGACCTTCTTCCCATTCAACTCCATTTGCGTTGAAGTAGCCAATGCCATGGTTCTTCCGGTGTCCCCCATGCTTGCGTACAATCTCTTCGAATTGCTTACATCCGGCAAGACTTTTGTAGACACCTTTCTCTATAATTCCTTTCAATAAATTGTTTTCTTGCTCAAGTGTAACTTCGCTAAGAGAATCGTTAGTGGAATCAATAGAGCTACTAGAAACAACATCATTTGATTTATCATTAGCTTTGGTGTTACTAGATGAAGAACCTTTCTTGCCTTTGTTACTAGATTGCTTAGTCTTAACGTGTGGTATAAATGTAGACAAGAGTAGTCGTTTGGCTAGATAAGAAGAAGTCTTCTTTCAGAGATCGTCATTGATTGCTTTAAGAAACTCATGTTCTTGCTCTAAATTGAACTTCTCGAAGCGTAGCTTCTCATGAGTTCTTACAAGCTCTCTATGATCTTCTAAAGTAGATTCATGAGGTAACATAAGAGTGTTAAATTCTTTAGTTAGTCGTTCTATTTCCTTCTTATCATCATCACACGACTTATCTTGACTAGCATGATCATTGTCTAGCTCATTTTTACTAATATCACTAGTTTTATCAAATAGCAAGTCATCATCTCCAAGTAAGTCATCCTCATCACTATGAAGCCAATGTATTCTGGGTGTGATACCTTGGGGCCTTTAGCCATGAAGCCACTTCCACTCCCTTAATTTGGTGAATCAAATATGTCGTAGCAGTTGGAGATCACGAGTGCAAGTCCGGCAACACCTTCATCTTGACTATAGTCGGAGTTGGAGTGATAGCTTCTCTCGGATTGGTTGTTGGCGGAGCCGGAAACCCATTCACCAACATGAGCTTGATGTCTTCTTCTTGTGTACCTCTTCATGTACTTGTCCTTCTTCTCCAAGTCCCTACTTGTCCTTGAGGGTCTTCGTTCATAACGATCATCTCTACTCCTTCTCTCTCTTCGAAGTGACTCGTCTCTAGAGCTTCGTCTTCTAGGTGATTCTTCTCTTCTCTTGTGGGGGGCCATGCACTCACTGAAGTAGTGTCCAGGCCTTCCACAATTGTAGCAATTTTGATCACGACTAGATGAACGCTTCTTTTCATATCTTGAATTGGAGCTTCTCTCTTTGCCTCTACTCTTGTAGAACTTGTTGAATTTGGCTTATCTCTTCATTGGTTACAAGGTTATCACTTGATGTAGCGGGAGTGTCACTTGTAGCTTTGTAAGCACCGCTTGACTTGGTGTGAAGTTCTTCCTTATCTTTGAGTGACATCTCATGAGCAACAATCCTTCCAATGACTTTCGTAGGCTTGAGATCTTTGTAGTTTGGCATCATTTGGATCAATGTGCACACGGTGTCATACTTTCCATCCAAGGCTCTAAGGATCTTCTTGATGATGAATTTGTCAGTCATTTCTTCGCTTCCTATGCCGGCAATCTCATTCGTGATGAGTGCAAGCCCATAGTACCTTTCCTCAACTCCTTCACCATCCTTCATCTTGAACTTGTCAAGTTGACTTTGAAGCGCATCCAACTTAGATTCCCTGACGGATTCGGTACCTTCGTGCATATCAACCAAAGTGTCCCAAATTTCCTTTGCATTCTCAAGACGGTTGATTTTGTTCAATTCTTCGGGGCATAGGCAGTTGAATAGAATGTCCAATACTTGAGCGTTGTATTGCAACATCTTCAATTCTTCCGCGGTCGCTTCACCATCCGGTTCCTTTCAATCACCAAAGAATTCACCTTGCAATCCAACACGAACAACAGCCCATACGGTGGGGTTATGACCAAGAATATGCATTTTCCTCTTATGCTTCCAACTAGCAAAGTTTGTACCATCAAAATATGGACCTCTACGGTGATAGTTTCCCTCACTAGACGCCATAATCTCCTAGGTTGTGAAACTAATGCAATGGAGACCAAAGCTCTGATACCACTTGTAGGATCCAAAGTATGTCTAGAGGGGGGTGATTAGACTACTTGACCAAATAAAAATCTATCCTTTTCCCAGTTTTAGTTGTGGGCAGATTTTAGCAATTTGCACAAGTCAAGTTCACCCTACACATGCATGTCTACGAGTATTGCAGCGGAAAGTAAGGACAAGCATATGTAAAAGGATAAGGGTAGGAAGATCAAACGCAATTTGAATACACGAAGATTTTTCCCGTGGTTCCGATAGGTGGTTCTATCGTACGTCCACGTTTATGGATTCTTCAACCCACGGAGGGTAGCGGTCGCGAGAGTCCACAGAGGGCTCCACCCAAAAGGGTCCACGAAGTAGCAACCTTGACTATTCCATAACGGCTTCCATCCATGAAGGACTAGCGTCACTATGGGTAGATCTTCATGAGGTAGGCGATCTCCTTGCCCGTACAAAGTTCTTGGTTCAACTCCACAACACGAAGTAGGAGGCTCCCAAGCGACACTTAACCAATCTAGGAGGAACCACCCTCCAAAAGGTAATAGGCTCGATAGTAACGATGAACTCCTTGCTCTGGTGTCTCAAATGATAGTCTCCTCAATACTCAATCACTCTCTCATAGATTTGGCTTGGGTAGAAGAGATTGATTGGATGGAAAGCAACTTGGGGAGGCTAGAAATAAAGATCCATATGGTTGGAGTGGGTGATCTTGACATCAACACAAGGGTAGGTGGCTCTCTCTCAGAAAATTGGATATGGAAAGTGGGTGTGTGTTCTGAGTGCTTCTCTTGCGAGTAGGGTGTGGTGGAGGGGTATATATAGGCATCTCCAAAAATCCAACCGTTACAACATTATTGCCCAACTCGGTGGAACCGAAGTGAAACGCGGTGGTACCGACTTGTTGAAAATGTGGCAACTTGAGGATTTTCGGTGAGACCGATATAGAATACTCAGTGGTACCGATATGGGTGACCTAGGAAGTTTCCAAATCTCAGTGAGACCGATTCCTCAAACTCGGTGGGACCGATTAGGAGAAATGGGTTAATAGAGAGTTGGCCCACCTTCTCGGTGAGACTGATTTGCAAAACTCGATGGGACCGAATCAAGGAAATGTCTAACCAGGAAGTTGGTCACTGGTTTCGGTGACACTAAAAGGAAATGTTGGTAGTACCGAGTAGTGGGTCTTGGCTTGGGTTTTTGTCTGGGTTTTAGACTCGGTGTAGCCGATATGGAAAGTTGGTGACACTGATTTTGAGTGTTAGGCTCTATGAAAGAATATTTGTGGGAGAGCTTGTGGGTGTTTTTGGTGACTAACACTTGATCACTTGAGCATTTCATTCACCATCATTACCTCACCCCCTTTTGATAGTATTGATTTCCTATGGACTCAAAGTGATTTCTCACAAAGTAAAATGTAGATTATTCAGGCTTGTAGCTCATCCAATCCTATTCCGTGCATCTTGGGGTCTCCTCACAATCATTTGCCAATCAAACATTGAACTTTTTCCTGAAACATACTTAGTGGAAACATTAGTCCAATGAAATATATGTTGTTATTAATTACCAAAACCACCTAGGGAGAAGTTGTGCTTTCAGCTCGGTGTGTGTAAAAACAACCCATGATTGTCCTTTCTGGCACGACCCCGTATCGAGAGTGACCACGTCACTCCTGCCACTAGTAATGCCGGCTCTCTACTAGTACCGACCAAGGTAATCAACAAAGCGCCGTCCCATAATAGGTATCGTGGTTGTACATGTAAGGTCGGGACGGTCGACAAATCTTAAATCTAATCCGTTTTTGAAAACACACACACAACTTGCTCTAGTACACCACTTCTTTCTCAAGTGGCTACCTAGCTCATCTTCTCCCTCGGGCATTAGTGTCACCCGACGGGATTTTCGAAAAGTCTTTGAAAGTACTTTTGTTTCTGTCACCATGCCTATCCCCGTCCCACTTTGCGTAGCACTACTGAGCATCCTACCTATTTTATCAACCTAACTACTCCCACCCGCATAACCCTCATAAGGAGGTAGGGCCATGCACGATGCAAGTATCAACGAGAAAGTAACGAGGCATCCACCAAAGTGGCCACCACATCATCATGATCAATTCATCGAAACATAAGGTGCTATATGACATGCATGAAAAAGTTTCTTAGGCATGGTCAAGGGGCTGCTTGCCTGGCTCAGCAAAGTCTTTGAGGTCTTCACAAGCTTCTCGTCCAACTCCGAGCACTCCGTCTACTTCTTCAACTACCGTCAAAAACAGCCATCATAAGCAACACAACAAGGAGGGAAAAATAAAAATGCTCCATAAATAAGAATTTTATTTTTCTTGGACATCTCTGGTCATAAGAAAAATACCTAAGGTGGCTCTACTGGAGTTGGATCAATGAGGCTTTCCAAATGGCGGAAATGGAGGAAATGATGATCCCATAAGAAGTCTATAGAAAACATTTTTATAAAAATGAGTGAATGCACCTACTAAATAGGGCATGATTTTAGAAACAGTTAGGAAGTGGTTTCACTGGATTAGGAGTTGGGACGATTTTACTATGAGTTTTCTAAGATAATGAAAAGGGGAGCTATTTATTTGGTACAACAGAGACTAGGCATGGAAAAAATATTAACCATGGCTGGATAAATAGGGCATGATTTTAGAAACAGTTAAATTGATTGCCCTAGAGATTTTACAAGGTGGTTTCTAGTTGTTCAAATTTGAACAGTACAGAAACTGGTGGTGGAAAAATATGAAAGTTCCACCAAATAATAGGTAGCACATTTAGGAAAATATAGAAACTTGAATCATGGAAGTTGGAGTTATATTAAATTCTGTGGAATTTTTGGAAGTTGCTAGAAAAAGACAAAGAAAAAGGGCTACTGTGCACATGGGCCAGAAGGGTGCTAGCAGAACCGGCCCAGGAAGAAATCAGCCCAGGGCACTGCGCAGCGCTGCGGCCACGTCAAAAACATAATCCGGGAATACGCCACCGCTCGAAGCGGTGCGCGCCGCCCGCGGGCGTTTGAACCAGACGACTGGGCCCCAGTCGTCAGTGAGAGGTGGGAGAGAAGAGAGAATGACAAGCGGGGCCTGCTTGTCATCTCCTTCCTCATGACGGGGTAGGCAGAGGGGCTCACCGTGGGCGCTTCCGGCAACGGCGAGGCGAACTGGCGGCACCGTAGTGATCGGGGGGATGCCGCAGGTCGGGGGTTCCTAGAGTTGGTCGGCGGGGATGCCTGTGTCGCCGGTGACGATGATGTAGGGCGGCGGTGCTTCGGACCGAGCTCGATCCCGTCGCCCTGAGCTGTAATTGAAGCGGGAAAGAGGGGGAATGGGGTCAGGGAGCTGAGGAGGTTCCAGAGGAGGAAGAAGGAGGGTCGGAGAAGCCTTGTACCGCCCGGTTGTCGCCGACCCGAGATGGCGGATCTCGGGCTCGAACTGGAGCTTGGGTGCTCCGGAGGGTGCTGGGATGGTGAAGGGGCACAATTAGGATGAGGAGGGAGTGAGAGGAGAGCAGAGGGGGTCTCGGGATGGTCTTTTATAGGCGAACCGCAGAGGCAGCATGCGGCGTGCACGGGAGAGCTCGGGGCCGAGCCCTCGGACTGCTGCATCTGGGAATGATGGCGCGGGCATGGCCAGGGGACCGTAGGGGATGATGTGGAGATAGAATACAAGAGGAGGGGCTCAGGGTGTCGCGTGTGCGAGCTCAGTCATTGGGGCTCTCGGGCGGTGCCGCGCGCACGCGAGAGAGGGCAACAGGAGGGAGAGAGAGGAGGGGGATAGGGCCATGGCGTGTCCCATACGTCGAGGGGCCTCGACTGGCGCGGGGGAGACCTGAGGTGGTCAGAGGAGTGGCGTCAATGCACGGGTGCGCTGCAGCGGGCTCCAAAGCAGGCTTTTGGCTGGCATGGGCACGTTTGCACGGGCTCTGTCGCGGCCACTTGTGTCCACCAGCTGCAAAAGGAATAAAATAGGAGGGAGGGAGCATTGGATGCTCTGAAAACGGCCATGAGTGAGAGAGAGCAGAGAGAGGTGGAAATTGAGATGTCCAGAGAGAGGGAGAGGGGTCTTCACCCATGCAATCATGGAGCTAGCCACTGGGGTTTCTAGTGGAGATGGTGTGGGTCTTGGTGGAGCTATGGTAAAAATTGGAGGTGAAGGAGAATAGAGAAAAAGGTCAAAACTGAAGTTTTACCAAATCACCAGAAGGTGTTTGATGCTTGTTTGGGCTAGTAAAAAGATTCTACTTGTCATGAGATTTACCAGGATCAAATGGTGGGTAAAAAGAGGGTTGTTCACCAAGTTTGAGCTTATTGGAAGAAAGCTGCTAATGCAAACTTTATAAACCCTAGAAATAGGCAGAAGTAGTTTGGTTTAGATCTACCTAAGATAACTTACTCTCCCTAATGCACCACTTGGTTTGGTGTCATCATTAGTCTATTAGAGAATGCCCAAAAAGTTTGGGATCAAATGGGGAAACTTGACAATGCAATACTACCCAATTCTAGAAATCGGCAGAAATGGGTTTGGGGGATTTGGGCAAGTGGATCCGTTCTACTTAGTGCACCACTTGGTGTGGATGCATTATTAGAGGATTAGAACATGTCCACAAAGTTCGAGCACAAATGGAGATACTTGACAATGTAAAGTTGATGAAGTTTGGATCTTGACAGGAATGGTTTTGGGATATTTTGGTGAATCAAAACAATTAGAATTGAGATGGAACTTGGAAAGATCATCACATATATCAAGTGTGACTTGCTAGAATTTTCCTGGAATTATTTGACAATATTTCCTATAGAAATATTTCAAATGCTTTAAATAGGCAGAAAGGGTTTTGTAGGGTTTTGTCCAATATTTTGAACATGACCATGTGTTGAAACTCATATATATGGAAAATATATGTCCACTGAGTTTCCCTAAATTTTCTAAAATATTTTGAAAGCATAAAAATATTTTTCCCTATAAAAGACCTTAAGAAAAATCCTTTAAATAAAATAGGAAAATAAACTTTAAAAATAATATTTGGTGGTTTTGGGAAGTATTATATATAATTGGTTCCAAATAATATCTTTGGGACAACACAATCCACCCAATTTGAGGACTTTTAGTACAAACCTCAATTCAGGGGTTTTGGAAAACTAAATTGAATAAATACCTTTTTTGGCCAAAATAAATTTGTATAAAAATAGTTTTTGGTCCTATACACATGGCATGATCATTGGGCAAAGTCTTGGATCAAGGAGATGTGTTTTGAGAGTAGGAGGGATTTTATGAATTAAAACACAAGCAAGCAAACATGCAATCAGCAATCAAGTCAAGCATCACAAGAACACAAAATGTTTTTGTTGGCCCTAATTTTTGATTCATGTTAACTTAGTCATGAGGCAAAACATAGGGTGTGACACACATCCATGGTCGTTTGGCTAATAGCACATTATTGTGTGCAATTGCAGGAACCATTGTAATATTAATGTTTTTAATAATTTGGTCTTGCACATGTAGGTCTTGCTGTAAGAGTTTTAGACCCACTCTTCGACCCTTTTTGCATGTGGGGAAATGAGGTGTCCTTGAATATGAGTCAAATCAAGAAATTCGGAAAGATTGTTAAGATAAAGAAACTAGCTACAAAAAACAACAAGATGTTTGTCTGCACAATGAAGAAGACATGAGTCAACTATAGGATGGTACCATCTCTTTCACATTGTCCTTTTCCCTTCGTGCCATTTCAAATTTTAGAAAAGATATTTATGCATATGTTTGTTTTCAATCCTTCTCAAGGGAATTCATCGATGATTACATCTCAAACCACCTGTATGATCAAGAGGCGAGGAAGGTATTCATACAGCACCCACGGTATAATCTTGAAGTCTTCCTCAAGAGGATGAAGGATGGGCGGGCAATCATCCATGGGCACTGGCCTAAAGTTCCGAGGACTTTCAACATCATTGAAGGCTCAATATTCGCCTTCCGCTTTAACAGCTTTCTAGATGAGACTCATCTGTCTATTTACTGTCTATGATGATACTTAATTTCCAAAGGTTTTAGATGTTGCATTTGAAACTTTGTCCTGTTGTGCAATTGGGTAGCTAGGCAGTATATGCCTATATGATGTTGTATCCTGATGTAATTCAATTATGAAATCTTGGTTGTCGTACTATGAATAATAAATATATTTTGTGCTTGATATGAAATGTTAATTTGATTACTAGATGGATTATAAATAATAGAGCAATCAGGCTGATTATTTGGGTTCCCTTTCCAGACGGTTTCTAAGACTACACCATGGACGATGACCTCAACAAACCTAAACGGTTTATAGAAAGTTGGCGTGTTGGATCGGTGAGCAATCACACATGAATTATGGTCGACAACTGTGTGCGTTAGGACATCCAATCACAAACGTTTTCTCATAGCAAGTGTGTGTGATGGGCAGCCCAATGCCAACAGTTTCTTCTAGACACCGTGAGTGATGTTTTGAATAATGCAAACGACAGAATTATAACTATCGTGTGTGATGACCAGCCCCATCACAAACGATGTTATGCAGAAAATTGTGTGTGATCTGCAATACGAACGGAGACGTAACCTTGGGATTCTCTGTGTGGGATGATAAGATCATCTCACACGTCTTCCCCAATATGTCTATTTGTGATGGCCCTTCGAATCGCGAACGATATATTTTTTCCCATCGTGTGTGACCGGGTGCAAGCATCGCTGACGGGTTTTCCCGGCCGTGTGGGATAGCCCGCCCCCTATCACCCACACATGCAAGGCGGCGGTTTAAGACTACGTCACGGAAAGGGGTTAAAAACCGTTTGTATAGCACGCGGCTGCACTAGTGAATAGACATCGAATGTGCATAGCTCTAACGTGTACCTTATGCTTGGGTTGTGGAAGCGACTTAGTCAACGAATCTGCAACATTTTCATCTGTATGAATCTTGCATTAATTAGTATCACCATTCTTTACAAGCTTTCGTATCAGGTGATACTTTCGATCTATGTTCCTGGTCTTGTGGTGTTGTCTCGGCTCCTTGGCCTGTGCGGTGGCACCTGAATTGTTGCAATATAGGTCCAACGGTTTGGCCCAGCCCGGGAACAGACCAAGATCCTCCAGGAACTTCTGAATCTAAGCACCTTCCTTTGCGGCTTCACAAGCCACAATGTATTCGGCCTCTGTTGTGGAGTCGGCCAGCGTATCTTGCTTGGAACTCATCCAGCTCACTGCTCCTCCATTCATGACATACACGAATCCAGTTTGCGATCGACAATCATCCCTGTCAGTTTGAAAACTAGCATCAGCATAACCCTTTACGTAGAGCTCCTCCTCACCTCCATAAACTAGGAACATCTCTTTAGTCCTTTTCAGGTACTTCAGGATAGTTTTCACCGCTGCCCAGTGACTCTCACCTGGGTCAGCTTGGTATCTGCTTGTTAAGCTTATTGCATAGGCAACATCAGGCCGAGTACATAGCATGGCATACATTATGTATCCTATTGCCAAAGCATACGGAATCCTACTCAATCGGTTTCTCTCATCAGAAGTCGTAGGACTCTGAGTGTTGCTTAGCCTTATACCATGTGAGATGGGCAAGAACGCTTTCTTAGCCTCACTCATGTTGAACCGCTTCAACACTTTGTCAATGTACGTGCTCTGGCTTAAGCCGAGCAGCCTTCTCGATCTATCGCTATAGATCTTGATGCCTAAAATGTACACTGCTTCTCCAAGGTCTTTCATCGAAAACTTACCATTCAATGATTCCTTCACTGAGTTCAGCATCGAAACATCATTTCCGATCAGCAGTATGTCATCCACATACAGGATCAAAAATACTACCGAGCTCCCACTAGAATTCTTGTATAAACAATAGTCCTCTTCATTCTTGATGAAACCAAGGTCAATGATTACTTCACCAAAGCGAATGTTCCAACTCCGAGCTGCTTGCTTTAATCCATAAATGGATCTCTTGAGCTTGCATATTTTACCAGCGTTATTTGGATCGACAAAGCCTTCAGGTTGTATCATGTATACATCCTCTTTTAAATTTCCATGAAGGAAAGCCGTTTTGACATCCATCTGCCATATCTCATAATCGAAATATGCAACTATAGCTAGTATGATCCTCACCGACTTTAGCATCGCAACTGGCGAGTAGGTCTCGTCGTAGTCAATTCCTTGAACTTGTCCATAAACTTTAGCGACAAACCGAGCTTTGTGGATCTGAAAATTTCCATCCACATCGGTTTTCTTCTTAAAGACACATTTGCAACCAATGGCAATTACACTAGGTGGCGGATCAACCAAGTCCCAGACTTGATTATCATCCATGGACTTTAACTCGAATCTCATGGCCTCCACCCATGCCTCAGAATCTGGGCTCACCATCGCTTCCGCATACGTGGCCAGCTCGTCGCTTTCTAGCAACAACACATCACGCACTCTGCGCAATCTTTCTGACCTCCGTGGCTCCGGTGCCGATTTCACTACGGTTTCCCTGACCAACTCTGGTATGATCTCATCACCAGCCGAGTCGTCCCCGAGTGGCTCTCGAATTTCTTCGAGTCGCGCCGTTCTCCCACTGGCTTCCCGACTGAGAAACTCTTTCTCTAGGAAAACCCCATTTCGAGAAACAAACACTTTGTTCTCTTCTCGGTTGTAGAAGCTGTATCCCAAGGTTTCCCTCGGATATCCCACGAATATGCATTTATCCTACTTGGGTGTAAGCTTGTCCGACATGAGTCGTTTGACAAATGCTTCACAACCCCAAATCTTTAGAAAAGACAAACTAGGACTCTTCCCACTCCACATCCCATGTGGTGTCTTATCTATGGACTTTGATGGTACCATATTAAGTGTGAAAGCTGCAGTTTCGAGAGCATATCCCCAGAATGACAAGGGTAAATCTGATTTGCTCATCATCGATCGGACCATGTCCACCAAGGTTTGATTTCTCCGTTCTGACACGTTGTTTCTCTGCGTCGTACCCGGAGGTGTGAGCTTAGGTACTATACCTCGGCTTTTCAGATGATCATCAAACTCCTGGCTCATGTACTCACCTCCACAATCTGATCGTAGAAGCTTTATTGTCTTGCCTAGCTGATTTTCAACCTCGTTTTGAAACTCTTTGAACTTTTCAAAAGTTTTCGACTTGTGCCTCATCAAATAGATATATCCAAATCTACTCAAGTCATTAGTAAAAGTCACGAAGTACTGATAGCCACCTCTGGTTGTTGTGCTCATTGGACCACACACATCAGTGTGTATTAGCTCCAACATCTCGGATGCCCTTTCGCAACTCTTTGCAAAAGGAAACTTAGTCATCTTGCCGAGCAAGCATGATTCACATGTCTCAAATGACCCGAAGTCGGACGAAGTTAGGAGTCCATCATCATGGAGCTTCTTTATGTGTTTCAAACTAATATGTCCAAGCCGGCAATGCCAGAAGTAAGTCGGATTTATCTCATCAGGCTTATGCCTCTTGAGATTCATGTTATAGACTGGTTTCGTTTCCAGATTCAAAATAAATAGCCCGTCTACAATGGGTCCATAGACATGGAACATTCCATTCAAATAAAATGAACAACCATTGTCCTTTAAATTGAATTCATAACCTTGACTCATCAAACATGAGGCAGAAATAATGTTCCGACTAAGTGCGGGAATGTAATAACAATTATTCAATTCCAAATTGAATCCAGAAGGAAGTTGAAGCTGCATCGTGCCGACCTCCAACGCAACAACTCTTGTTTTGTTGCCGACCCTGATGTCAATCTCCCCTTGTGCCACACGCCTAGTTCTTACTAGCCCCTGCATCGAGTTGCAAATATGAACAACTGATCTGGTATCAAATACCCAAGAGCTACTAGGTATGTCAGCAAGGTAAATGTCTATAACATATGTAACAAGTGTACCTTTGCTCGAAGTCGTACTTCCAGCCTTCTTGCCATGCTCGGCAAGCCACTTGCTACAATTCCTCTTCCAGTGACCAGGTTCCTTGCAATGAAAGCATATGATCTTGGAGTTTGGTCCCGACTATGGCTCCGCCGCAGAGACAACCTTCTCCGTGCCCTTAGCCTTTTTCTTGGACCAACTCTTCTTGAACTTAGCCGATTTCTGCACCATCAACACTTGATGCGTGCCTTTCTTAATATCCTGCTCTGCCACCTTGAGCACCCCATGCAATTTAGTGAGCTTCTTATCCATGTAGTGCATATGACAGTTCGAGATGAACGTCCCATAGCTAGGTGGAAGAGAACCCAAAATTGCATCCGTGGACAGCTCGTCCCCAAGTGGGAAGCCTAACCGATCCAAAGCTTGCACGTACCCGGTCATCGTGATCACATGTGGACTCAGTGGATCACCCTCTTTCAGCTTACAATCCGTCAAGGATAGCCAGACATTGAACCTTTCTGTCCTCGCCTGCACCTGAAACATGCTCTTGTGACTCTCGATCATCTCTAAAGCCTCAATGTTTTTGAAATGCTGTTGCAAATCGGGCTCCATACAAGCCAGCATGAGGCAGTTGATCTCGTTTGATTCATCAACGATTTTCTGGTGTGCATTCTTGGTTGTGGAACTAGCATTCTCGGCAGGTTCCTCTGGAAGTGGGTCCTCTAGAACATTTTCGTTTTTATCGTGCTTGAGAACAATTCTCAAATTTATATACTAGATGGTAAAGTTTGTTCCATTCAGTTTATCCTTTTCCAGAATTGATTTCAATGCAAAGTTTGGTTGAGCAGGTGGTGCCATTGATCTACAACAGAAAATATGCAATCACTAAGCAATGTGTTTATGTAGAGTAATTCAAGCCTTAAACAGAACTACTCCGACTAAACTCATCATCCCTCCACAAACTCTCAGTGATTCAAGATCCGACTAGCGCAAGCGACTAGTGAGCTTTAGCATCACTCCTAGCAAATTGCCTATTCGGTAAGCAACTCCTTCTAATCGTATCTCTATACAAATCTGTCAGGCTCCTAGGACAGGGGTACCCAGGCCCGTCTGCCTGAGACCCAAGATCCGACGCATGGCATAGGCCCAGTACATCCCATCGAGGGTTTCTCGAAGGAGGCCCTCGCGAGGGTCCCTGCCTCGTGAGGGTTTTGGCCTGGGGTGCTCCAACCGGCCTCGCGAGGCCGCCTCCCGGGGCTGCCCCCCGGGGCCTCACGGGGTGCATAGGTCAAATATGGCTCGACAGGGGCACGTAGCCCGCCTCGTTCCGAGGACAGCGCGCACCCTGCCAAGCGCCCTCTAGAGCGACAGTGGAGGGCTTCGCTGAGAAGACTTTCCCCTTTGGTGCTAAGGGAGCTGGGCCAGCATGCCGGTTCCCAAAGCGGCCCCCAAAGGTTTCCTGTTTGGTGAAAGAAGGCCAAGGCTGGGGCCTCGCTAGGACGGAGGTCGTCACCGAGCCCGTCGGTGCGTCACGAAGGGAGGCTTTTGCAGGCAAAAACCACTTTTGTCAGGATAAGCTGCAGTCCTGTCCCCCTCAAACTGGCACCTGTGGCAACCCTTCCTGCCTGATATTTTCGGGGGAAGAGGACCAAAGCCAGTATAAGAGGAGAAGGGCAGCGATGGTAGAATGGGCGAACCCGGCTGTATTCATCCAAATCCCTAAGAAATCCAGACAAGCAGGAGTAGGGTTTTACACCGCGAGGTGGCCCGAACCTGGGTAACCACCGAGTCCTTTGTTCTTCCCCCAAGCTCAAGCACGCCGGAGCATCGCTGTAGGTTAGCAAGAGAGAGTAGGGTAGGAGAGCCGGCACACCCTAGAGTTCAAACCTTTCTTGGGTCCCCAGAGCCCCAATTCCGATAGACTCCTGTCGGTCGGGTAGGTATCTTATACCCCGGCTCCCGACCTTCTTTGCCACAAGGCCCAAAACTGTTTTGGTAGCCTTGTCAAGTTAACCTGATGCAGTGCATGTCCATGTCCAACACGAACCCTCTAGTTCAAGGACACCTAGTAGCACCTCAATTTTATGAGCCTACTACCAGATGTACTTGACATGCGAAGGTGCAACATCCGGAATGGCAATGTGCTTGATATTAATGAGGGATCTTTCTACATTTAAGAATGCATAGAAACAAGACGCAATATCAATCAAATATATACATTAAATATGTGAAATAGTATGGCTCCTTCATGGTTGTCCTTCCAGGCCGGCTAAAACTCCGATGACCAGGATGGACCTCCATCTTGATCGTCACACCAGGACGCCAAAGCCTCGAACTTGATCTCTGTCCTCCAAGTACTACAACTAGTAATGAATTTTACACAGAACCACAAGTTGACACACAGGTTATTATACAATATAATGAAAGCACTTTGGCTCCTCTCGGCTGACAAATCATGACACGCAGGTCATCTTAAATTACACACATGCATCACATACATATGAGCCATACTATTCACATCAAACCTACAAAACAAAGTTGTGCATAGAATCAGATTCTACCGGTTTGAGTGATCGTGTACGAAATACAAGGCGCTACGCATACCGGTAGGGGTAGGTTGTGTCACGACCTCATCGATTCCGATTGACAGAAAACATAGCCATATCGATCCCCATGTGCAGTTGATCTCATCAACCGTGCACATAGCCAATCTCAAAAACGACGACAGATCTCATATGCCGCCTCCACATATCATATATGCATCCGATCTGAATCCAAATCCTATAATAGAGGCTCTGATACCACTGCTGGGTTCTACCGTAGGTGCATCGCATGCAAATTAAAATTTTCCTACGCGTAGAACAACCAAGAACATGCTACGAAGATGGATCATGGATCGTTACCAGTAAATGCGCAGTGTCGTGCAGTGGAAGTAGAGTTGGGGTAGCGCGTCCGCGGGGTCCGTCTCCTCCTCGTCCGATCTCCCCAAACAGCCGGTCACCGGATCCCACGTACATGTTTGCCGGAGTGGCGCAAGTGCACCTCCTCTAACGGTATCCACGCGTGCAGGAGGAACACCATGCGGCGGACTGCTAGGTCCGATCCCATAGTCAGCGGTGAGTAGAGGTGGCTACTTGCAACACATGCAAAGTCCTTATGACGGTGCCGAAGCAATCAACTGAATAAGTGTGCCGCACCTCCACTATATATAGGCATCCATCGTGGGCTCAACTCTTGGGCCTCACGGATCATAAAGCCCACGTGTTCCTTCCCTTAAGCGCGTGACCCCTTAGGTTCTTGTTCACTTGGTCGCGAGTCAGATCACATCTGGCTCGACTAGTCGGTAGCGGTCTCTAGCAAAGCGTGCCGACTCCAAGTGTCCGATGAAGCTAGTTAGGCGAATATGTACTTCATACTTCTGTTCCCTTTGGCACACCATACATGTTGCCAGGCTCAAGGAGAGTCTGTCATCCTTGTGTTTGTTGGGGAATGTTGCATGGGCAACAAAAAATTTCCTACGCTTCACCAAGATCAATCTAGGAGATGACCATCTACGAGAGGAGAGATTGCATCTACATACCCTTGTAGATCGCTAAGCGGAAGCGTTAAGAAACTCGGTTGATGTAGTCGAACGTCTTCGCGATCCAATCACGATCCGTCCCGATCTAGCGCCGAACGGACGGCACCTCCGTGTTCAGCACATGTACAGCTCGATGACGATCTCCACCTCCTTGATCCAGCAAGCGACGGCAGATAGGTAGATGAGTTCTCCGGCAGCACGACAGCGTGGTGGCGGTGGTGGTGGAGCAGATCCGACAGGGCTTTGCCAAGCACTACCGAAATCAATCTGCAGTAGAAAAGGATCTAGACGGAGGGAGAGAGGGATGCGCCGTGGCTTGGGTGCGGCTGCCCTCCTCCCTCTCTCATATACATAGGGGCAAGGGGACGTGCTGACCACCCTAGGGTTTCCCTAGGGTTGGGCGCGGCGGCCTGGGGGGCAGCCCTCGCGCCCAAGGCAAGGGGCGGCGGCCACCCCAGGGCTAGCCTCTGCCTTTAGCCGCATAGGCCCTTGGGAGGCGGGGCGCCCAGCCCACCAGGGGCTGGTGTGCCTCCCTCTCAGCCCATGGGGCCCTCCGGGGCAGGTGGCCCTCCTCGGTGGACCCCCGGAACTCCTTCCAGCACTCCAGATAGAATCCGGCAAACCCCGAAACCATTCCGGTGCCTGAATATCACTTTCCTATATATCAATCTTTACCTCCGGACCATTCTGGAACTCCTCATGACGTCCGGGATCTCATCCGGGACTCCAAACAACTTTCAGTCACCAACATATATAACTCAACAATACCTAATCGTCACTGAACGTTAAGTGTGCAGACCCTGCGGGTTCGAGAAATATGCAGACATGACCAAGACACCTCTACGGTCAATAACCAATAGCGGGACCTGGATGCCCATATTGGTTCCCACACATTCTATGAAGATCTTTATCGGTCGAACCACGATGTCAAATATTCAGTCGATCCAGTATGTAGTTCCCTTTGTTCATCGGTATGCTACTTGCCCGAGATTCGATCGTCAGTATCTCCATACCTAGTTCAATCTTGTTACCGGCAAGTCTCTTTACTCGTTCCATAATACAAGATCCCGCGGCTAACTCCTTAGTCACATTGCTTGCAAGCTCATTATGATGTTGTATTACCGAGTGGGCCCTTTGATACCTCTCCGTCATACGGAGTAACAAATCCCAGTCTTGATCCATGCCAACTCAACAGACACCCTCGGAGATACCTGTAGAGCATCTTTGTAGTCACCCAGTTACGTTGCGACGTTTGATACACACAAGGTGCTCCTCCGGTGTCAGGGAGTTGCATGATCTCATGGTCATAGGAACAGATACTTGACAAGCAGAAAACAATAGCAATAAACTTGACACGATCATATGCTACGTTCATAGTTTGGGTCTTGTCCATCACATCATTCTCCTAATGATGTGATCCCGTTATCAAATGACAACTCATGTTTATGGCCAGGAAACCTTGACCATCTTTGATCAACGAGCTAGTCCTATAGAGGCTTACTAGGGACACGGTGTTGTCTATGTATCCACACATATATTT
Source organism: Elymus sibiricus (assembly GCA_039707655.1). Lineage (NCBI taxonomy): Eukaryota > Viridiplantae > Streptophyta > Magnoliopsida > Poales > Poaceae > Elymus > Elymus sibiricus. Next base: position 285,578,278 of record CM077669.1, on the reverse strand, counting down.
GAGTTTCCAATAAATACAATTATAGCATGGACCATAAATGATTACCATGAACAAGGAAATATAATAATAATCACTTTATTATTGCCTCTAGGGCATATTTCCAACAGTCTCCCACTTGCACTAGAGTCAATAATCTAGCTCACATCACTATGTGATTTACATTGTAATGAATCTAACACCCATACAGTTCTGGTGTTTATCATGTTTTGCTCGTGGAAGAGGCTTAGTCAACGGGTCTGCGACATTCAGATCAGTGTGCACTCTGCAAATATTTATGTCCTCCTCTTTGATGTAATCGCGGATGGAATTGAAGCGTCGCTTTATGTGTCTGGTCCTCTTGTGAAACCTTGGTTCCTTGGCTAGAGCAATGACACCATTGTTGTCACAGAACAGAGTCATTGGGTCCAGTGCACTGGGCACAACACCAAGATCTATCATGAACTGCTTCATCCAGACACCTTCCTTTGCCGCCTCTGAGGCAACTATGTACTCCGCTTCGCATGTAGAATCGGCTACCACGCTTTGCTTGGAACTGCACCAGCTTACCGCTCCCCCATGGAGAATAAATACGTATCCGGTTTGAGACTTAGAGTCATCCGGATCAGTGTCAAAGCTTGCATCGACATAACCCTTTACGACGAGCTCTTGATCACCTCCATAAATGAGAAACATTTCCTTAGTCCTTTTCAGGTACTTAAGGATATTCTTGACTTCCGTCCAGTGTTCCACTCCTAGATCACTTTGAAACCTTCCGGCCATACTCATGGAAAGGCTGACATCTGGTCTTGTGCACAACATTGCATACATGATAGAGCCTATGGCAGAAGCATAGGGGATGACACTCATCTTTTCTCTATCCTCTGCAGTCACTGGGCATTGAGTCTTACTCAACTTCACACCTTGCAATACAGGAAAGAACCCCTTCTTGGACTGATCCATTTTGAACTTCTTCAAAACTTTATCAAGGTATGTGCTCTGTGAAAGTCCTATTAAGCATCTTGATCTATCTCTATAGATCATGATGCCTAATATGAAAGCAGCTTCTCCTAGGTCCTTCATTGAAAAACTCTTGTTCAAATATTCCTTCACGCTTTCCAAAAATTCTATATTGTTTCCAATCAGCAATATGTCATCCACATTAATATTAGAAATGCTATAGAGCTTCTACTCACTTTCTTGTAAATGCAAGCTTCTCCGTAAACTTGTATAAACCCAAACGCTTTGATCACCTCATCAAAGCGAAGATTCCAACTCCGAGATGCTTGCACCAGCCCATAAATGGATTGCTGGAGTTTGCAAACTTTGTCAGCATTCTCTGGATTGACAAAACCTTCTGGTTGCATCATATACAACTCTTCCTTAAGGGAACCGTTAAGGAATGCTGTTTTGACATCCATCTGCCAAATTTCATAATCGAAAAATGCAGTTATTGCTAACATGATTCCGACGGACTTAAGCATCACTACGGGTGAGAAAGTCTCATCGTAGTCAACTCCTTGAACTTGTGAAAAACCCTTTGCCACAAGTCGAGCTTTATAGACGGTGACATTACCATCCACGTCCGTCTTCTTCTTAAAGATCCATTTATTCTGAATGGCCTTTCGCCCTTCGGGTAATACTTCCAAAGTCCACACTTTGTTTTCATACATGGATCCTAGCTCGGATTTCATGGCCTCTAACCATTTGTTGGAATCCGGGCCCACCATCGCTTCTCCATAGCTCGTAGGTTCATTGTTGTCCAACAACATGACCTCTAAGACAGGGTTACCGTACCATTCAGGAGCAGTACGTGTCCTTGTCGACCTACGAGGTCCGATAGTAATTTGATCCAAAGCTTCATGATCACCATCATTAGCTTCCTCTTCAACTGACGTAGGGTCCACAGAAACATGTTTCTGTGCTGCGTTGCTCTCTGGTTGAAGCAAAGGTTCAACAACCTCATCAAGTTCTATCTTCCTCCCACTCAATTCTTTCTAAAAAAACTCTTTCTCGAGAATGATCTGTTTTTAGCGACAAACACTTTGCCTTTGGATCTGAGATAGAAGGTATACCCAACCGTCTCTTTTGGGTATCCTATGAAGACGCATTTGTCCGCTTTGGGTTCGAGCTTTTCTGGCTGAAGCTTTTTGACATAAGCATCGCATCCCCAAACTTTAGGAAATGACAGCTTTGGTTTCTTACCAAACAACAGTTCATATGGCGGCGTCTCAACGGATTTAGATGGTGCCCTATTTAAAGTGAATGTAGCTGTCTCTAACTCATAACCCCAAAATGATACTGGCAAATCGGCAAGAGACATCATAGAATGCACCATATCCAATAAGGTTTGATTACGACGTTCGGACACACCATTACGCTGTGGTGTTCCAGGTGGCGTCAACTGTGAAACAATTCCACATTGTCTTAAGTGATTGCCAAACTCATAACTTAGATATTCTCCTCCTCGATCAGATCATAGGAATTTAAGCTTCTTGTTACGATGATTCTTAACTTCACTCTGAAATTGCTTGAACTTTTCAAATGTTTCAGACTTGAGTTTCATTAAGTAAATATACCCATATATACTTAAGTCATCGGTGAAGGTGAGAAAGTAACGATATCCACCGCACGCCTCAATGCTCATTGGATCGCACACATCAGTATGTATGATTTCCAACAAGTCACTTGCCCGTTCCATTGTTCCAGAGAACAGGGTCTTAGTCATCTTGCCCATGAGGCATGGTTCACATGTGTCAAGTGATTCAAAATCAAGTGACTCTAAAAGTCCATTAGCATGGAGCTTCTTCATGCGTTTTACACCAATATGACCTAAGCGGCAGTGCCACAAGAAAGTGGTACTATCATTATCAACACTACATCTTTTGGCATCAATGTTATGAACATGTGTATCATCACTATCGAGATTCAACAAGAATAAACCCCTCACATTGGGTTCTTGACCATAAAAGATATTACCCATATAAATAGAACAACCATTATTCTCTGATTTAAATGAGTAACCGTCTCGCATTAAACAAGATCCAGATATAATGTCCATGCTCAACGCAGGCACTAAATAACAATTATTCAGGTTCATCACTAATCCCGATGGTAATCGAAGAGCGAGCGTGCCGACGGTGATCACATCAACCTTGGAACCATTTTCCACGCGCATCGTCACTTCGTCCTTTGCCAGTCTCCGTCTATTCCGTAGTTCCTGTTTTGAGTTGTAAATGTGAGCAATCGAACCGGTATCAAATACCCAGGCACTACGACAAGAGTTGGTAAGGTACACATCAATAACATGTATATCGTATATACCTTGTTTGGTGTTGGCCGCCTTCTTGTCGGCCAGATACTTGGGGCAATTCCACTTCCAGTGGCCAGTTCCCTTGCAATGAAAGCACTCGGTTTCTGGCTTGGGTCCAGCCTTGGGTCTCTTCACGGGAGGGGCAACTGCTTTGCCACTCTTCTTGGAGTTACCCTTCTTGCCCTTGCCATTCTTCTTGAAACTAGTGGTTTTATTGACCATCAACACTTAATGCTCCTTCTGGATTTCTGACTCAGTGACTTTCAGTGTCGCAAATAGCTCGGCGACTGATTTGTTCATCCCTTGCATGTTATAGTTCAACACAAAGCTTTTGTGGCTAGGTGGCAGTGATTGAAGAACTCTGTCAGTGATGGCCTCTGGCGGGAGAGTAATTCCCAACTCAGCCAGACGGTTGGAATACCCGGACATTCCGAGTATGTGCTCACTAACAGACCCGTTCTCCTCCATCTTTGTAATAGCCCGAGATCGACGCTCCAGAAGATTCCCCTTTTATCCCGTTGTCGTCGTGTGATTCGTTTGCTTGTTGCATTCATCATCGCATCATTCGCATCATCCGCATTGCATCGGCACTCCGTTGCCGTTATTTTTGAAAACTTGCATCCGTTCGTAGTTGTCGGTCCTCTCCGTTCGTGTCGTCGACTGTTTCGAGACCAACCACACACGCACGCGCCCACGGCATCGATAAAATTTTGTTTTTAAAACTGCGTAAAAATATTCTCGGATTGGGTCGAAACTTGGCGTGCGGTCTTGTTTTATTGTAGGTAGACCACCTGCCAAATTTCCTCGCAATCGGAGGTCGTTTGATAACCGAACGGTCAACCGTACCGGCACCGCCATCGGTTTATTATCGGACATTTTTTGGTGTTTAAAACCTTGTCACAGGCCACCGCATTCCCTCTCTTCTCAGCCCAACCACCCCTACACAGCCCACCTAGCCCAGCTAGCCCCCCCTCCGCTTCCGGACCGTCAGATTGAGATCCGAGGTCCGAAACGGACTAAAAACCCTCTAACCCTAGCCCTTTCCCTATATAAACACCCCCTGCCATTTTTGGAACCCTAGCGTACCCCAAACCAACCCCTAACCTCCAGCGCCGCCACCCACCTCTGATTCCGCGCCGGCCGACCTCCCTCCGCCACATGGCGCTCAGACAGCGGCTGAGCCGCCACCACGCCGCTGCCCGCGGCCAGTGGGAGGCCTCCACGTGCTTTGTCCAGCCTCCCCAGCACGCAGCCCGACAGGGCCCAGGGCAGGCCCGCTCGGGCCCGAGCACGCCCGCCGCCGCCTGCCAGCCGCCCGCACCGCCCCGCGCCCCCGAGCTCCCTCCTCGCCGCCGCCGGACTGTCCACCGCCGCCTCGCGCCCCTCCGACCGCTGGACCCCGCCGCTAGCCGCGTCCCACCCCGCTGCCTGGACCTCGCCGCCCCGCCGCCTGGACCTCGCGGCCCTGCTGACGCGTCCCCGTCTCGTGAGCTGCAGCGAGCGACGCCGCCCGTGAGCCGCCACTCACCGGATCTCCCCCGCACCGCCTGATCCTCCCCGTCGGCCCCTCCGCTCCGTCTCCGGCCAGATTTGGTGTCCCGCTGGCCGGATCCAGCGTCGCCGCCCCCGGAACCGCCTTCTTGGGCCGCCTCCGCTCGCCGGAGTTGCGCCGGCGCCTTCTCCAGCCGCGTCGGCCGCCATCGGACAACGCCGTCCCGGGACCGCGGGGTCCCGTGATCCAAACGCCCAGATCGGCGCCCGGAACCGCTTTGTCCCATTTTTAGCGGGGGTAATTTTTTTCTAAGTCCCTGAGAAAACTGCACGTTCATCTTCATGTTGACATTTTGAACTGCTTGTAGTTGTTGAACCGTGCATCGGATTTTGAAGTGTGATACATGGAAATGCATCTACTCTTCGTGCTATACAGCATGGAATCATTTGCATACATATATGAATCCATCTAAGTGCTCAAAACTCTGTTGCAAAAGTGCTTCGTGTCGCAATTGTCAATCTGGTAAAATCTGTTATTTTGTTCTAAGTTTCGCGGACGATTGCAACTCATCGGTAGGTCTTTTGAAGCGGTGTGTTCATGAGTATTGCTCTATGTGATGTCTAATTTGATGCCATGCCTCTGGTTACTATGTCAAACATCACAAACATGTCAATGTCTTGCTCTCAATTAGCCACCGCGTCCAAACTGTAATCTGTCAATGAAGAGTTCCATTTTGCGAGCATCATATTAAGCAAACCATGCCTCCTTTGTACATGTGCCAATCGAATGATTTGATGTGTGTCGTGTATAGTTGTTGTAAGTGTCCTTGCCATGCCTATAAATGATTGCTATACTACTGTTATTACCATGTCAACATGCCTAGTCAAACTTTAGTTTTGGGAGATTGTGAAATAATTCTTAGTCTGAAACTGTTATTTTGTTGCCATGTTGCCATTTGATTTGCTATTGATCTAGGAGTCTTTTGTTGTTTCTCCAATGGAGTCTTTTGTTGAGCATGTCATTGCCTACCAGTTTGTGAAATTGTTGCTATGCATAGGATTTGCATCATAGTTATATTTGTTGTCCAAATGTCAATCTGTTAAAAAACTGCTGCTCATGTCTAGTCTAATTTTCACTAAGTCTGAGAATCTGTTTTCTTCATAATGCCATGTTGTGTTGATGCTAGCCATGATTTTATGCATAATTAGACCTTGCCACTATGGAATGAATTGTAGTGCATCATGTCCTCTATCATGCTGGTAAGTTTCATGCCAATATATGACATGTAGCATATAGATTTACTGCTGCCAATATGCCTTCGTGATAAAACTGTTCTGTTAAAAACTGTTATTTTCACTAAGTCCTAATCTCCTATATTTTATTGACATCTTGTGAGCTTATTTCCTAGTGATCCATGGTTCTACTCAATTTGTTGTGATGATATGAATTGTTGTGCATCATGTAGGCTACATCCACATGTCTTGTTTTTGTATTGTAGAATCTTGTAGCTTATTGTTTTCATGTATGCAATATGCCATGTTGCTGTTTTGGACAGATTTGAACAAAATTTGTGTTGCTTGTTGTGGTTGAACCGTTACTCCGTTTTGAACATGTTCCACATGTAACTTGACTAGAATTTCATGTAGTTTCATAATATCTTGTTGAATCCATGATTTAACATGTTTGTGGTGGGTGTTTGCATGCATTTTGCAATCATGATATATGCATCTTGTGTGTGTCATGTCTTTTAGACCGTAGCTCCGTTGCAAATGTTCTATATATGTAAATCGCCTAGAATGATGAGTAGAATATCATTGTGCACTTTATTTCCATGTTTAATAAATATAAAACATGATTAGTTCAGATCTGGACAAATTTAGAAATTAACACATGGGGTCATTTCGGAAATGCTATATGTTGTTTCCAACGTCATTTAATATGCCTAGATGTCTAGTTTATTTATGCTTCACCTCTTTCCATGTTAAACAACATTTAAAATTGCCATGTAAATAAACGAGAGTGAATTAAATGATTCGAACGTGGAGTTTCGTCAATATGCAACTCGTTGCATATTGAGCTTCAATTAATGTGTATTATTTGTTTGTTATGCTTTGCCATGTCTTGCATATTCAAACCGGACATGCATCATATTTGTTTGCGCATCATGTCATGTATATGTTGTGGTGTTATCATGTGTTGATTGTTCTTTCCGGATTACTTCTTCTCGATAGAGTTCCGAAAGCGTTCCGAGTGTGAGGATTCGTTCGACTACGTTGGCTCGTCTTCGTCATGGATTCGTTCTTCTTCCAAGCGGGATCTCAGGCAAGATGACCATTTCCCTGGATACCATTACTATCATTGCCATGCTAGATGTCTCGTTTCTATCGCTTGTCTCGCTACCTACCACTTGTTTGCCAAGCCTCCCAAATGCCATGATAAGCCTCTAACCCTCCACATCCCCGCAAACCATTGTTTGGCTATGTTACCACTTGCTCAGCCCTTCTTATATCGTTGCTAGTTGCAGGTGCAAGCTCTTTCCATGTGCAACATGGATATTTTGATATATCACAATATTATTGCTATTTAATTTAATGCACATATATACTTGGTAAAAGGTGGAAGGCTTGGCCTTTTGCTCGGTGTTTTGTTCCACTTTTGCCGCCCTAGTTACTTGTGTACCTATGTTATGTTCCATATTTTGCGCTCCAAACATGCTCGGGGTTGTTATGGATACCCCCTTGACTATTCGTTTTAGATTAAAACTTGTCTGGCAAGACCCAACATTGGTACTACATTTGCCTAATAACTAATAAACCTGCATAGGGAGTAATTAACCCGAGGATCTTTAATCAACAACCCGGGCCAGTGCTCCTCATGAGTGTTGGTCCAAACTAGAGCACCGTCTGGGGCCAACCCGGGGCTACTCGGGAGATATCTATCAGGCCACCATACACTTCGCTTATCCGTCGTGTCCTGAGAACGAGATACGCGGCTCCTACCGGGTTCGTTGACACGTCGGGCGGTCTTGCTGGACTTGTTTTACCTTTCTCGGATGTCTTGCGTGAGGAATTCCGAGGATACTTTGGGCTATCTCGAGGTTGAGGTTTTCAAACAAAATTTCCAAGGAGATCATGGGTTTTGTGGTCTAGGTTATTCCCGCGGCATGTGGTTAGTTTGTGATGGATGAGTTGGAGCACCCCTGCAGGGTGAAATCTTTTCGAGAAGCCGTGCCCGCGGTTATGTGGCAACTTGGAAATTTGTTTAACATCCGGTCATATAAAACTTAAAGTAAACTCAAATAAAGTACACCAACCATGTGTGTAACCGTGACTGTCTCTTCTCGTGAATTTCTAAACCGAGAGAGAACACGGTGGGGTTATGTTTGACCGTAAGTAGGTGTTCAGGATCACTTAGTGATCATTACTAGTTCACGCCCGTTTATGCGACGATCATCCCCCCTTATTCTTGTACTCGTAAGTTAGCCACTCAAATAAGTGCTTAGTGCTTGTTGCAGCCTCACCACTTAACCATACCTCACCCATTAAGCTTTAATAGTCTTGATACCCTTGGAAATGAGATTGCTGAGTCCCTGTGGCTCACAGATTACTACAACAACAGTTGCAGGTACAGGTAATGCGTTGATTTGACGTGAGCGTGATGCTTGTTTGATATGGAGTTCTTCTTCTTCTTCATCGATCATAGGATGGGTTCCAGGCCGACAGCCTGGGATAGCAAGGATGGATGTCATTTTATCATTTGATTTCGTCCGTAGTCGGACGCTACTCTTCTTATGATGATTGTACATGATGTTGTATTGATGTGACCTTTATTTAGCTTGTGGCGAGTGTAAGACAATTCCATATACTCATCTCTTCTTTACAAGTACTTGTAATGATATCCGTTCTTGCGAAACGACGAGATGCGCTTCTATCCCTGTCGAGGCCTCGGGCCAAAATAAGGATAGGATCACATCTTGGGCGTTACAAGTTGGTGGTGCCTCCCGTACGTATGGATTGGACCCGGGGAGTTGAGCTCCAAGGGGTTCTTGACACATCGCTATCGTTCAGTTTCCTTAGTATCCCAGGACGCGGATGTTCGAAATTGCTTCAATACTATTCATGGTGCAAAGAGTGTGGCAGCACCCTGTACTGGGGAGCGGGATCACATGTACTGCCATCTTGAGTATCGTTGTGATTACGCGGGTCTGAGGTAGATGAGTTTCTGAGACCTCTGGTTGTGTGTTGACGGATGAGATACATTGGAGAGTAGTATTACTGCTAGGAGTTGAGTGATGGATTAAACTCCGTGTATCCGTGGACCCGATTGCACAATCAAAGATTTCAGAAGTTCTTAGTTGGGAATTCAAGTAGTTACCTAGGATTATCCTTCTAGCAAATGCAAATGGGTTATGTATTTGTTTCCAGCTGAATTCAAAAGCCCCATCCTTTATTTTGTTGTAGTAGGGTAATTCGAGTTGCTTCGATGTCAAATGTTGTTTTTCATATCTCTCCTAAACGGTGTTCTCATATTTCTATGGGAATGCGAATCCTTTTGCTCAATCAAATTTTGATGTCAAATCTTATTCCTAACCGGTGTTCTTCTCTTCAACGTGATTCAATCCTCTCCAATATTTGCAAGATCAATCCTCATATTTCTTTCCGGAGTTCGTTTCATCTGTCCCAAGTTTTCTTTGTATTTCCCCACCCTCCCGCCCTTTTTTCAGTGATTAAATTCTCATCCAAGTGCCTTTTCTATTCATGTGATTCTTCCTCTATCTTTCTTCCGTATCGTATCCGGTGATTCATTGTGAAGATCCCAAGTGCTAAGTTCATCATTCTTCGTTCTTGTTTTCTTTCCCGGTGGAGTCAATTCAAGCTTTCGATGTTCATCATATCCTTTTTCATTTGTTTAATACATTCCCATGTTGAAAATTCTTATCCAAGCCTCCGTTCTTTATTCACCTCTCTATTTTATCCGGAGTGCTGAAGAATTCTCAGAAGATTCATGTTTTCGTTCAAATCCTTCCAATTATTATGAGGTTCTCACCTCATCAAGTTCTTATTTGTACCGGTGCAATCTCTCTTCCTAAGAAATCGTTCCAACGGTGTTCTCTTTGAGTGGGCCCATAACCCATAGGTTCTCCCGGGATCTTACCTGGCTCTTTTAATCTTCCCAGAGATGTCCTCAAGTTCTTTTCAAATATGACATCAGAATGAATTCCATCAGTCATATATCCAAGATGGCTTCTAAATCTTTTTCATCGCTGCCTCAACCTTTCCTTATTCATTTTTCCGGAGTGTCTCAGTAATTCTTGGTGGTGTTTCTCGCCATCATTCTCGGTGTTGAAGACTGAAGAAGTGTTTCTCTTAAATCTTGGTCCATTCTCTTGGTTCTAGCATCGTGCTATCCTCTTAAACTGTTCCCATTTCTGAGAAATTGTTTTCTTGTCCACCCGAGCATTTCAGATTTGTTTTCATTTCTCGATCCTCTGAAGACCATCATTTCAGAAGATTTCTTCATCCTCAGCTTTCAGCTTTCGTTCTCAAATTTTTCTCAATTGATGTCTCTTCGTTCGTATCTCGATTATTCCGGCGCCTTGTGAAGTTTTCTGCTAGGCGGATCGTGATCTCTTTGTCCTCATGTATCTCCATTCATTCGTAGTATCCTCATTCGTTTGCAATTCTTACCGGTGTTCTCGTTCAAGACTTCCTCAAGTTTGTGCTCATATCTTTCCTCAATCTTTTCAAGCAGGATAAGTAGTATGACAAATCTGTTGCTTGTCATCAATTTAACTTGATGAAGGATAAGCAGACATAATTCCTATTCTTGTTTCCTTGAGATGGCTTCAATTCTTCTTCCGGAGTTGTTCATGATATCAAATTCTTGGTTCTAAGTGTTTCATCTTTTCTTTTCCAGAGTTCCAAGTTTTTTTTTCAAGTATCTCATCGCGAAGCTTCATCTAAATCTTTGCAACGTCATAATCTATCCTTTTCAACCATCATTTCTTTTGATCATTCTTTCGTATACAGAGGTCCTCATGGTGGTTCTTCAAGTATTTAATTCCTTCTCGAAGTGTTCGTCAATATTCTTGTTGGAGTAGCTCAAGTATTCTTTATCTTCTATTTCAAAGTGCAATTCTTTCTCTCTTAGCTTTTGAGATGGTGTTATAGCATTCTTGATTCATGAGGAGTCTAGAAGAGTAGTTGACAAGAGTGAGATATGTAAACCCATCATCTTCCTCATTGGGGCTATCTTGGATTGGATTTCGCCTAAAGCACTTCCTTAGGATTGTTGATATCATGGTGCTCATCAATGATCCAAGTTCTCAATATATCCTCTTGGGGAAAGAAGTTTTGCATATCTTGTTGTTCCCAACCAATCAATTGTTTCCTTTTGTGGCCGGTTGTCACCTCATTATTTTGCGATGTTTTCCATAAGCCCACAACAAGCTTTTTTTTGTTCGTTGTTGATGTTCCAACAACTCCGTTCAATCTCTTCTTGTAGCATGCTTTTCAATTCAATTGTGGCACAAGTTGTCATTTTCGTCTTCGTTATTTTCCTTCCAATGATCTAACTTGTATTCTTTTATTCCGGAGGCATTGTGATGTTGCTCTATTCCTCCCATCATCTCGTTTTGTCAAGATCATGTTCTTCCCTTTCTTGTTCATTTAACCGGAGTGGTGTGCCCCCTCTTCCAGTTCTTCTATCTTACCAAGTCTTGCTTCTCTTTTCAACCGAAGTGCTGCCCAAATTTCTTTTCAATTCTTGCTTGTTCCTCATGTCATTCTTCATCTCGTTGAAACCTTCAATGGTCATTGGTCTCACTCGTTTGTCAAAGAAGCAACTAAGTTGTACCTCTTCTCTTTCTCTTCCCCTTCTTGTTCTAAGATCTCGGGTCGAGATCTCTTGTAAGTGGAGGAGAGTTGTAACAGCCCGAGACCGACGCTCCAGAAGATTCCCCTTTTATTCCGTTGTCGTCGTGTGATTCGTTTGGTTGTCGCATTCATCATCGCATCATCCGCATTGCATCGGCACTCCGTTTCCGTTATTTTTGAAAACTTGCATCTGGTCGTAGTTGCCGGTTCTCTCCGTTCATGCCATCGACCGTTTCGAGACCAACCACACACGCACGCGCCCGCGACATCGATAAAATATTGTTTTTAAAAGTGCGTTAAAATATTCTCGGATTGGGTCAAAACTTGGCGTGCGGTCTTGTTTTATTGTAGGTAGACCACCTGCCAAATTTCATCGCAATCGGAGGTCGTTTGATAACCGAACGGTCACCGTAGCGGCACCGCCATCGGTTTATTATCGGACGTTTTTCGGTGTTTAAAACTATGTCACGGGCCACCGCATTCCCTCTCTTCTCAGCCCAAACAGCCCTACACAGCCCACCTAGCCCAGCTAGCCCCCCCTCCGCTTCCGGACCGTCAGATTGAGATCCGAAGGTCCGAAATGGACTAAAAACCCTCTAACCCTAGCCCTTTCCCTATATAAACACCCCCCTGCCATTTTTGGAACCCTAACCTACCCCAAACCTACCCCTGACCTCCCTCCACCACATGGTGCTCAGACAGCGGCTGAGCCGCCACCACACCGCCGCCCGCAGCCAGTGGGAGGCCTCCACGTGCCCTGTCCAGCCTCCCCAGCGCGCGGCCCGCCAGGGGCCAGGGCAGGCCCGCTCGGGCCCGCGCACGCCCGCCGACGCCCGCCAGGCGCCCGCGCCGCCCTGCGCCCCCGAGCTCCATCCGCGCCACCCGGCTCCTCGCATCGCCGCCGTCGGACCATCCACCACTGCCTCGCGCCCCTTCGGCCGCCGGACCCCGCCGCCAGCCGCGTCCCGCCCCGCCTCGTGGACCTCATCACCCCGCCGACACGTCCCCGTCGCCTGAGCTGCAGCGAGCGCCGCCGCTCGCCGGATCTCCCCTGCGCCGCCTGAACCTCCCCGTCGGCCCCTCCGCTCCGTCTGCGGCCAGATCTGGCGCCCCGCTGGCCGGATCCGGCGTCGCCGCCCCTGGAACCGCCTCCTCCGGCCGCCTCCGCTCGCCGGAGTTGCGCCGGCGCCATCTCCAGCCGCGTCGGCCGCCGTGGGACAACGCCGTCCCAGGACCACGGGGTCCCATGATCCAAACACCCAGATTGGCGCCCAGAACAGCTTCGTCCCATTTTCAGCGGGGGTAATTTTTTCTAAGTCCCTGAGAAAACTGCACATTCATCTTCATGTTGACATTTTGAACTGCTTGTAGTTGTTGAACCGTGCATCGGATTTTGAAGTGTGATACATGGAAATGCATCTACTCTTCGTGCTCTACAGCATGGAATCATTTGCGTACATATACGAATCCATCTAAGTGCTCAAAACTCTGTTGCAAAAGTGCTGCGTGTCATAATTGTCAATCTGTTAAAATCTGTTATTTTGTTCTAAGTTTCGCGGACGATTGCAACTCATCGGTAGGTCTTTTGCATGTGGTGTCTTCATGAGTATTGCTCTATGTGATGTCTACTTTGATGCCATGCCTCTGGTTACTATGTCAAACATCACTAACATGTCAATTTCTTGCTCTCAATTAGCCACCGCGTTAAAGCTGTAATCTATAAACGAAGAGTTCCGTTTTGTGAGCATCATATTAAGCAAACCATGCCTCCTTTGTACATGTGCCAATGGAATGATTTGGTGTGTGTCATGTATAGTTGATGTAATTGTCCTTGAAATGCCTATAAATGATTGATATGCTACTGTTATTACCATGTCAACATGCCTAGTCAAACTGCAGTTTTGGGAGATTGTGAAATAATTCTAAGTCTGAAATTGTTATTTTGTTGCCATGTTGCCATGTGCTTTGCTATTGATCTAGGAGTCTTTTGTTGTTGCTCCAATGGAGTCTTTTGTTGAGCATGTCATTTCCTACCAGGTTGTGCCATTGGTTGCTATGCATAGGATTTGCATCATACTTATATTTGTTGTCCAAATGTCAATCTGTTAAAAAATTGCTGCTCATGTCTAGTCTAATTTTCACCAAGTCTGAGAATCTGTTTTCTTCATAATGCCATGCTGTGTTGATGCTAGCCATGATTCTATGCATAATTAGACCTTGCCACTATGGAATGAATTGTAGTGCATCATGTCATCTACCATGCTGCTAAGTTTCATACCAATATATGACTTGTAGCATATAGTTTTACTGCTGCCAATATGCCTTCGTGATAAAACTGCTCTGTTAAAATCATTTATTTTCACTAAGTCTTAATCTGCTATATTTTACTGACACCTTGTGATCTTATTTCGTAGTGATCCATGCTTCTACTCAATTTGCTGTGATGATATGAATTGTTGTGCATCATGTAGGCTACAGCCCCATGTCTTGTTTGTGCATTGTAGAATCTTGTAGCTTATTGTTTTCGTGTATGCAATATGCCATGTTGCTGTTTTGGACAGATTTGAACAAAAACTTGTGTTGCTTGTTGTGGTTGAACCGTTACTACGTTTTGAACATGTTCCACATGTAACTTGACTAGAAATTTCATGTAGTTTCATAATATATTGTTGCATCCATGATTTAACATGTTTGTGGTGGGTGTTTGCATGCATTTTGCAATCATGACATATGCATCTTGTGTTTGTCATATCTTTTAGACCGTAGCTCCGTTGCAAATGTTCTATATATGTAAATCGCCTAGAATGATGAGTAGAATATCATTGTGCACTTTATTTCCCTGTTTAATAAATATAGAACATGATTAGTTCAGATCTGGACCAATTTAGAAATTAACACATGGGGTCGTTTCGGAAATGCTATATGTTGTTTCCAACCTTATTTAATATGCCTAGATGTCTAGTTTACTTATGCTTCACCTCTTTCCATGTTAAACAACATTTAAGCTTGCCATGTAAATAAACGAGAGTGAACTAAATGATTCGAACGTGGAGTTTCATCAATATGCAACTCGTAGCATATTGATTTTCACTTAATGTGTATGTAACACCCCAAAAATTTAATATTGTTTTATTAAATAAAATGTTGCCAGAAATAATTATTTTCTATTTTCTGGATTTTCTATTGATTTCATGGCCACTCTTTTTGTGTGAATTTCAAAAATTCTTCTCTCCTATCTGAAACTTTTGAATAATGTTGTGTGGCTTGATTGTTTTATTAAATCATTTAATTACATTTAGTAAAACCAGTGGAATAATTTTAATAATAAAATTTGCCAAGTTTTAATTTATTTAATAGCATTTTAACCCTTTTAAGGGCCTCATTTGCACTCCAACTATTTTATAACTCCATTTATAAATTCCATAATAATTTGTAGAGGTCATGTGATGTCCCTGGATCACTTTTATGCAAAAACCCAACTTTGTGTTTTGGAAAATTTGAGCAAACCATCCTCATCTTCATTCTAGTCCAGTTTGGTAGTTTGTACTGCAACCCATCTTTATTTTGCCCTAATGCCCTTGGTATTTTTCCTACTATTAGAGAGCCCTACCAAACCCTTAAGTCCAGGAGATCAGCCACATTAGAGTGATTTAAACACATGCAATAATGGCCTATATTTTCTGTCCAGAACTGTAGTTTTGCAAAACTTGCACTAGGAAGTTTTTATTTTGCCCAAACCAACCATGCCATAATTACTAGTACCTAAAGAGACTCCATCCTGTTAATTTTGGTCTCCAGCAAACCTCATTTGATGCCCATGGCATTCTGTCGAGCACTTTGTGTTCATGAACAGAATTGGCATGGAAATAGGTTTAGATTATGAACTTGCCCCAATGGCCTAACCAGCATGTCTCTTAGATCCCCCATAACCAGTAGCATAAACCTGTTAAGTTTCATTGGCATTAGTAGGGTTTGGAACGCGGTTACATTATGTCGAGCACCCGGCGTGCGTTCCAAGAGCGCGCCCAGAGCGCGCTTACTACAGCCGCATGCCCAAGTCGCCGCGTCCACCTACCTCGCATCCCCGGCCCTTGCTAACCCGTAGAGACGCAGCCTCGACCCCTCCCTCACCGCAGAGTCGCCCCGGCCACCTCCTGGAGCTCCGCAGCGCCGCCGTCAGAACGGCCATGGCAGCTAGCGGACGGCCCCAGCAGGCCCCGGCCTTGGCAGCGCCGCCCAAGCCGCGCGCGCGCGCCAACTCGCCTCCTTGTGCAATGGAGAGTTCGTCGGATAGCGCTGACCAGTTCCATCGCCGCAGAGCCAGCGCCGCAAGCCGCCATCGCCTCTGTCGCCGCCAGCAGCGGTCTGCCATGGACGGCGCCGCCCGAGCACTCCCAGCTCGCCAGCTACCTCTAGGAACAAGACGATCTCATCCATGAGCTCGTCCGCTAGCGCCCGTCGCCGCCACGTCGCCCTGTCGTTGCATAGGCAGTCAGCCGGCGATCCTATCCCCGCCGTCGCCGAACCGCCATTGCCACTCTATAAATAGCCCCCCAGGACCCCGTGAGCTCGTCAACACCATGAGAGAAGCAGAATGAAGCTTCCCCTTGCTACAATTTAGCCGCGCGCCATCGTCTTCCCCACCCCCGGTGACTTCGGCCGCCGACGCCCCTCGGCAAAATTAGTCGCAGCCAGAGGGCCCCAGCTTCCCCCATCGCCACCATCCGCCCTACCTCTACCCCACAGAGCCACCCCACCTCTCAGCGTCGACTGGGAGTCGCCCTAGACCGAATCCCCAACTGACCAGAAAACCACCGCCGCCTTGGAGCTCGCCGCCGGCGAATCCCTCCAAACCCCCGGTCGTGGCGACCACCTGCAGGACCACCTCGAAGTGGTGGATCCATTCCCACCTGCAGAAGGACCCTAGGAGCCTCCGTACGCCGGCGACGATCGCCGGAGACGCGCCCCGTCTCTGCCGTAGGAGGAGGGAGGGAAGAGGCGGCTGGTCAAACCTGACCAGTGGGCCCGATGGACCCACTGTCAGCGACCCAGCGACGGCCCGCGCTGGCTTAAGTGAAAGCATAAAGCCCGAAGTACGTCTCTCCCTCTCGAAAGCGTATTCGGTCTGAATCGTTTTCTTTTTCTGTATTTATTTAAAAATAGATTTTGACCAAATGTTTGACTGACTCTAACTCCTAAAATAAAAATCCAATTGAATTGATTCTTTTTCCCACCTCTCTCAAATTTAACCTAGTTTATTTTCATATTTATTTGTAAAAAATTCAAGACAACTTTTTGTACTGTTTTTAAATTGTGTGTTAATTAGAATATTTTCAAAAATAGGAATTTGGAGTGAAGATAAAAACTTTCAAAAGTTTTGGAGTGCTCATCACTTACCTACACATTGAAGGCAAGCATTCTGAACCTTGGTATAATATATGTTGTGTGTTGTTTGATGTGACAAATAAAACTTCGTTCCACGTTGACATGAAGTAAGTATTATTTCATGTGAAGATATGATCATGCTCATGAGTGCATGATGAAGATTCCTTGCTGTTGGAATTGATATGCTTGTGACAGTATTCACCCTCGTCTGCCTTTCATGCCTACCGGAAGGAATCCGGAGAAGTCTCTGTCTTGGGTAGACACGAGCTTGATACTGATATCTCGTTGGGACGAGTATGATCAGTAAGGCATGGTGAGGTATGATGAGTGGTGATTCGGCCTATTGGTGTGGAATGTATTTGTTATGCTAATCATGCAGGAAACACTTTAACCTCCTGAGTCGACCGTAGATCGAGTCTTGTGCCAGTAACCCCCATACTTATTTCGTACTTCCACTTGTCCCTGCTGCAGGTAGGGTACGGTTCAGTAAGTTGTCAACCCCTTTCCTAGTACAAACCGTACAGAGAGGCCATAGTGAAAGATACAAGTGGCCCCTGGTTGGCATGTCACTTGGTCCGGGGGTATGGGTGTTCCGGTGAGTCCGAGGGGGTAGCTCCCCTGTTTTGCGCGCGATATAAAATTTTTTTGATCCCATGCTAATCGAGGTTGGAGCCTCCCCACTTAGAGTTTTGCTTAACGAGTGTCGTGGGTGATTCCAGGCACCGGTAAGTTAAGCTTGTGTGTGCGGGTCAGGTGTGTTTTCAATTAGAAGACCGTAAGCGGAATTAGTCCCGGTGGACTAAAGGAATCCGTTACTCGTGGGTAAAGAGTACACCCTCTGCAGAGTTTGTATCTATTCGAATAGCCATGTCTGCGGTTAAGGACTACAGTCTGGGATGGGTCAAGTGTCGGTCTTCGGAGGAAAATTTTCTAAACCAGAATATTGATCATGATGTGTGAGGAATGATGATTATGATTATTATTATTGTGGACTAACCAATTATATTGTTTGGATTATTGAGTATCCCTGGGATGGTTCTACCTCCTGGATACTCATGTTATTATTTTCCATATAAGCCCTTTATGTGGCGTCGCACAGACGCCCGACTATGGCATGCTTGTTATTTACTTTTTTTATAAGCCCTTTATGTGGTGTCGCTCAGACGCCCGACTGTGTTATGCTTGTATTTATTTTCTTTATGAGCCCTTTATGTGGCGTCGCTCAGACGCCCGACTGCGGCATGTATGTTATTTAATTTCCTTATAAGCCCTTTATGTGGCGTCGCTCAGACGCCCGACTGCGGCATGTATGCTATTTATTTTTCTTCTAAGCTCTTTATGTGGCGTCGCTCAGACGCCCGACTGTGGCATGCATGTTATTTATTTTTCTTCTAAGCCCTTTAAGTGTTGTCACTCAGACGCCCGACTGAGGCATGCTTTATATTATTATCCTTTCGAGGCGTCGCTTCAGACACCCGATCGGTTTTTTTTTATCCTATGATTGCTTATTCACACTTAATATGAATGACCTACTTTCGTGCATCATGAATTTTATTTTGTGACTGACTAAGTGATCGTGGATTATTTCAGTGCATGATTATCACCTGCTATGTTATACCTGTTTTCATAATGTTTGCGAGTACATTCAAAGTACTCACTGGCTTGTCCCTGGCTATTGTCTTGGCCAGATTGTACATGTGGAGAGGAGCATTATGACGACAACCTCGGAACCTAGGCATCGAAGATCGCAGCCACGCGAAGATAGGAGTTATCCAGGTCAGCTGTTCCTGTGGGAAATGGAGTCCCATAGACGCTGATGATCCGCAAACCGCTTCCGCCATCAACCACTAGAAATTTTTGTTGTACTCAGAGATCACTTTGGTCGTGTACTTCAAATATTGTATTTTTGCTTGGAATTTCTGTATCAAGATTG
Organism: Elymus sibiricus; assembly: GCA_039707655.1. Lineage (NCBI taxonomy): Eukaryota > Viridiplantae > Streptophyta > Magnoliopsida > Poales > Poaceae > Elymus > Elymus sibiricus. The sequence goes on along the minus strand of CM077669.1, from coordinate 285,559,304 downwards.
TGTCTCATCTGCTAACAGTAATCCTGGGGCTGGTGAGCACAAGGGCCATTTACCGGGAAATTAATATCCTGGAAAACCGGTCCTGACAACCTTGATATCAGAGCCAGGCTGACCATTGGCTAATCCTATCTTAGCCAGGTCGATCAACCTAGGTTAACCCACCCACCAGACCTTAACCTAACCACATCCAAGCCTATCCTATACGATAGCCCACATAGTGACCCCGACACCTTTTGGCAGTCGGTGCCCAACCTATCAGCCTAGCCCATCGATCACGCGCCAGTGACCGGCACCTAATTTGTCTCATTCGCAAGCGTGCGAAGGAAGACTCTGTTTTCTTTCTATAAAGGGAAAGCTAGCCCCAACCCTGCACAGCACAGCCTCTACCCCAAAACCAAGCCAAGATGCCTAGCCCCATTGTTAACAATGAGACCACAGCAACCAACCTTGGGGGGTTTGTAACCGTGCTAGCAAACCTCACCCGTCGTGCCTTTGCATTAGAAGAGCCCCCAGAATATGTTGTGTACCAAGGGCACACGAGTGATGAGAATCGTCAATTCTGGGCCACGGTGCACGTCTACGGTAGGGGTATAGCGCCAGAACGCCCCTACAGGTTCACCGGAAGGACAACTTCCTTTGAGCCACAAGCCATCCATCTAGCAGCTCGAGAGGCTATAGTTCAACTCCGGCACCTGTCGTCAAGAGTTAACTGCCGCTCGTTCTACTACTACCCCAGCCGTGACGGGTATAGTAGGCCACCCCAGGTTGCCAACGGAGACCACGAGACGGACCCTACATTGCTCCATCTGGTGCGCTATATAAGTGCACTAGAGGCATTGTTCGATCAGGTCACTCTTGATCTGATCACAGCTCGTGGAGAACTTGCCCGTCGAGCCCTGGCAAGAAGAGAAGATGTGCCCGACGCCGACAACCCTGTCGTGCTGTTCGGACAACCGATCGAGTCCTTGAGGCCTACCCCTGCAATCGACCGGAATGCATTTGTATCCCCGGAAGAGCTTCGTCACCTTTTGGGGACACGCTCCAACGGGATTGTGACCACCAACCCCCGCGATGGTCATCATCGCTACGCCGACCCTGCACAACCCCATCCTAATCCAGCAAACCCCGATGGTGAATCCCAAGGAGAAGCCTCGACGTCCACAAGGCACGCTCGACTAGATATTAACGAAGTAGACTAAGCCACTCGAGTAGTACCGAGTCTTAGTATTCTACGCCATGTAATAGTGTGACCTTGTAATCGCCATGAATAAAATGCAGACTGCTTGTATGCCATTGTTTTGAATAGTAGCCACACATAAGTATGTTGGCGTTCGGTTGCATATTAAATTCCGGGCGTAGCTACCAAAAACCACCCCCAGATGACACCTAGAGTAATACGTCACTTTTGTGAGATATGTATATATGTGGCATTGACCCCGACCCCCATAGAGCAGAACCGTCAACCTAGATTGCCCCCACACCGCAATAGGTAACCCAGCCCTGATGCTATATAAGAGGCCACTCCGTGACCTTACCAAGCATCCCTCACTTCGTGCACAGCTCTCACAGCCATTTTTGCCATGTCAAGCCCTAGTATTCATCTGAGAACTCCAGATGCGACCCCAGGTAGTTTTGTTAAAATATTGTGGGACTTTACCCGCGGTACCATGAGTTCTACCCATCCACCCCAGTACGAGCTGCTCAAATCGAGGATCACCCCATTCGCCTCGAAATATTGGGCAGTAGTACACATCCCTCCTGTGAACCCAAACCAAGACCCAACGGAAGTCTCCTTCGTGGGGAAATCTATGCCGACTCCGCAAATGGCCATAGAAGTTGCTGCGTACGAAGCGATTACTCGCCTTTGATTCACGGTACCCTATGCCAGCGAAAAGGGGTATTATTACTTCTCGAGTCGTGCAGCACCCGGAGAAGAAGCATCTTTTCCCGGTGGACTAATTGAGAGGAACCCAGTACTGGCCAACCTTGCCCAGTACGTCATCGCTCAAGAGCGGTTGGCCCAGCGAGTAATGGATTATCTCTAGAACCTCGCTGTTTTGAATCCTCAGATCGCCATTGGCAGCCAACTAAGGCCAGACCAGGAAAGGCGCGTTCTTCGACTAGTTAATCCGCTTCCCCCGGAAGAAGAAGAATGTGCCCCAGTGCCGGAGACATTTTCTCAGGACCCAGCATATTTTACGTTTGCGCCGTAGATGCCACTACTATGTTTGTTAGCCTAGCATTTATTTATGTGTTGCAGCTTATGCGTTGTATCCTAAGTTTGTGCTATGAATAAATTGTTTGGTTTCAATTGAATGTGAGTAATTTTTACTGCTGTGATTTTTGATCAACTGTTTTCGCTCTCAGTAAATCCCGAGGTGGGATTTTCCTTGAGCTATTGCAACAAACATTTTTCCGTGACATGGATTTAAATTCACGCAGCACCACGACAACAGGCTCATAGCCACAACCACTTGACCATATGCACTAATTGCAAAACCACGCACACATTTTGCACCTAACTGATCACCTCACTAACACACCACAGTTTCTGAAAGAGAAATTTGTGGGTAATTATTCTGGTGCAAGTTGCCTCCAGCACACTGATAGCAGTTAGCAGCCGACACCGACACCTAATCCTCGTGATCACCACTGCCGCGGAGAGCTAACACTCGAGCAGCAGCATCACGGCGATCATCATGGATCATCACGCATAGGAGCACGGAGAACCCCAGCAATGCCGCCAACCCTCCACACATCAGGATCGTGTACCAATCCGGCATCACCTCTGCCATTAGAGCCTCGTCTCGAGCTCCTGCAAACAGAAATGGAGGAGAAGGAAGAAGAAGAAAAAAAATGAGGCCAGGTGTGAGGAAGAAGAGAGAAGCACCGTGGTCATTTTATAGCTCGAGATCGGTGTACGGTGAGCGAAGTCCACCAGCGCCGCTCGTCGCTCGATCGCCGGTGTTCGGAGGCGAATCCGCGAGCAATGCCGACAGCGCACTGGCCCGCGAGGTGAGTGCACGCTGTGCCGGCAGCTAGCACGCCGCGCACTACCGCAGTACGGCCTAGATGCCCTACGCGCTAGACGCCGCCGGTGGAGAAAGCGCGGGAAAGCGCGCGAGAGAGAAGAAGAGAGGAGAGCCAAAGGTAGAAGAAGAGACTGACAGAGGGCCCCGGGTCCACCTGTCAGCCAGAGAGAGCACTGTGCACTCGGGTACGACCAGCGTAATTTGGAAATTTAGAATTTTATCAATTCTAAATTTACCGTAGCCATAAGTAGAAATCTCTCGGTTTCCCCCAACCGTAGATTTTTCCACGCAGTGTCAGTACCCCACTATAGTTGCACCAATTATATGCCCTCTCACTGTAACTGCGACATATCGCGTGAGCAGGATATTTAATTTTCGAGTTATTATTGTGTGGTAGTGGGAGTAATATTTTTGAAACCGTGCTTAGCAAATCTCGAGGACGAGATTTTTCTTAAAGGGGGTAGTGTTGTATCACCCCTAAAATTTAATATTGTTTTATTAAATAAAATGTTGCCAGAAATAATTATTTTCCATTTTCTGGATTTTCTATTGATTTCATGGCCACTCATTTTGTCTGAATTTCAAAAATTCTTCTCTCCTATCTGAAACTTTTGAATAATGTTGTGTGGCTTGAATGTTTTATTAAATCATTTAATTACATTTAGTAAAACCAGTGGAATAATTTTGATAATAAAATTTGCCAAGTTTTAATTCATTTAATAGCATTTTAACCCTTTTAAGGGCCTCATTTGCACTGCAACTATTTTATAACTCCATTCATAAATTCCACAAAAATTTGTAGAGGTCATGTGATGTCCCTGGATCACTTTTATGCAAAAACCCAACTTTGTGTTTTGGAAAATTTGAGCAAACCATCCTCATCTTAATTCTGGTCTAGTTTGGTAGTTTGTACTGCAACCCATCTTTATTTTGCCCTAATGCCCTTGGTATTTTTCCTACTATTAGAGAGCCCTACCAAACCCTTAAGTCTAGGAGATCAGCCACATTAGAGTGATTTAAACACATGCAATAATGGCCTATATTTTCTGTCCAGAACTGTAGTTTTGCAAAACTTGCACTAGGAAGTTTTTATTTTGCCCAAACCAACCATGCCATAATTACTAGTACCTAAAGAGACTCCATCCTGTTAATTTTGGTCTCCAGCAAACCTCATTTGATGCCCATGGCATTCTGTCGAGCACTTTGTGTTCATGAACAGAATTGGCATGGAAATAGGTTTAGATTATGAACTTGCCCCAATGGCCTAACCAGCATGTCTCTTAGATCCCCTATAACCAGTAGCATAAACCTGTTAAGTTTTATTGGCATCAGTAGGGTTTGGAACGCGGTTACATTTTGTCGAGCACCCGGCGTGCGTGCCCAGAGCGCGCTTACTACAGCCGCATGCCCGAGTCACCGCGTCCACCTACCCCGCATCCCCGGCCCTTGCTAGCCCGTAGAGACGCAGCCCCGACCCCTCCCTCACCGCAAAGTCGCCCCAGCCACCTCCTGGAGCTCCGCAGCGCCGCCGTCAGAACGGCCATGGCAGCTAGCGGACGGCCGCAGCAGGCCCCGGCCTTGGCAGCGCCGCCTAAGCCGCGCGCGCGTGCCAGCTCGCCTCCTTGTGCAATGGAGAGTTCGTCGGATAGCGCCGACCAGTTCCATCGCCGCAGAGCCAGCGCCGCAAGCCGCCATCACCTCTGTCGCCGCCAGCAGCGGTCTGCCATGGACGGCGCCGCCCGAGCACTCCCAGCTCGCCAGCTGCCTCTAGGAACAGGACGATCTCATCCACGAGACCGTCTGCTAGCGCCTGTCGCCGCCACGTCGCCCTGCCGTGGCAGAGGCAGTCAGCCGGCGATCCTATCCCCGCCGTCGCCGAACCGCCATTGACGCGCTATAAATACCCCCCCCCCAGGACCCCGTGAGCTCGTCACCACCATGAGAGAAGCAGAATGAAGCTTCCCCTTGCTACAATTTAGCCGGGCGCCATCGTCTTCCCCACCCCCGGTGACTTCGGCCGCCGACGCCCCTCGGCAAAATTAGTCGCAGCCAGAGCGCCCCAGCTTCCCCCATCGCCACCATCCACCCTACCTCTACCCCACGGAGCCATCCCACCTCTCAGCGTTGACTGGGAGTCGCCCTAGACAGAATACCCAACTGACCAGAAAACCACCGCTGCCTTGGAGCTCGCCGCCGGCGAATCCCTCCAAACCCCCGGTCGTGGCGACCACCTGCAGGACCACCTCGAAGTGGTGGATCCATTCCCACCCACAGAAGGACCCTAGGAGCCTCCGTACGCCGGCGACGATCGCAGTGGCGGGAGGAGGGAGGGAAGAGGCGACTGGTCAAACCTGACCAGTGGGCCCGATGGACCCACTGTCAGCGACCCAGCGACGGCCCGCGCTGGCTTAGGTGAAAGCGTAAAGCCCGAAGTACATCTCTCCCTCTCGAAAGCGTATTCGGTCAGAATCGCTTTCTTTTTCTGTATTTATTTAAAAACAGATTTTTACCAAATGTTTGACTGACTCTAACTCCTAAAATAAAAATCCAATTGAATTGATTCTTTTTCCCACCTCTCTCAAATTTAACCTAGTTTATTTTCATATTTATTTGAAAAAAATTCAAGACAACTTTTTGTACTGTTTTTAAATTGTGTGTTAATTAGAATATTTTCAAAAATAGGAATTTGGAGTGAAGATAAAAACTTTCAAAAGTTTTGGAGTGCTCATCACCTACCTACACATTGAAGGCAAGCATTCTGAACCTTGGTATAATATATGTTGTGTGTTGTTTGATGTGACAAATAAAACTTTGTTCCACGTTGACATGAAGTAAGTATTATTTCATGTGAAGATATGATCATGCTCATGAGTGCATGATGAAGATTCCTTGCTGTTGGAATTGATATGCTTGTGACAGTATTCACCCTCGTCTGCCTTTCATGCCTACCGGAAGGAATCCGGAGAAGTCTCTGTATTGGGTAGACACGAGCTTGATACTGATATCTCGTTGGGACGAGTATGATCAGTAAGGCATGGTGAGGTATGATGAGTGGTGATTCTGCCTGTTGGTGTGGAATGTATTTGTTATGCTAATCATGCAGGAAACACTTTAACCTCCTGAGTCGACCGTAGATCGAGTCTTGTGCCAGTAACCCCCATACTTGTTTCATACTACCACTTCTCCCTGCTGCAGGTAGGGTACGGTTCAGTAAGTTGTCAACCCCTTTCTTAGCACACACCGTACAGAGAGGCCATAGTGAAAGATACCAGTGGCCCCTAGTAGGCATGTCACTTGGTCCGGGGGCATGGTTGTTCCGGTGAGTCCGAGGGGGTAGCTCCCCTGTTTTGCGCGCGATATAATTTTTTTTTGATCCCATGCTAATCGAGGTTGGAGCCTCCCCACTTAGAGTTTTTCTTAACGAGTGTCGTGGGTGACTCCAGGCACCGGTAAGTTAAGCTGGTGTGTGCAGGTCAGGTGTGTTTTCAATTAGAAGACCGTAAGCGGAATTAGTCCCGGTGGACTAAATAAATCCGTTACTCGTGGGTAAAGAGTACACCCTCTACAGAATTTATATCTATTCGAATAGCCGTGTCCGCGGTTAAGGACTACAGTCTAGGATGGGTCAAGTGTCGGTCTTAGTGTCGGTCTTCGGAGGAAATTTTTCCAAACCAGAATATTGATCATGATGTGTGAGGAATGATGATTATGATTATTATTATTGTGGACTAACCAATTATATTGTTTGGATTATTGAGTATCCCTGGGATGGTTCTACCTCCTGGATACTCATGTTATTATTTTCCATATAAGCCCTTTATGTGGCGTCGCATAGACGCCCGACTGTGGCATGCTTGTTATTTACTTTTTTTATAAGCCCTTTATGTGGTGTCGCTCAGACGCCCGACTGTGGCATGCTTGTATTTATTTTCTTTATGAGCCCTTTATGTGGCGTCGCTCAGACGCCCGACTGCGGCATGTATGTTATTTAATTTCCTTATAAGCCCATTATGTGGCGTCTCTCAGACGCCCGACTGCGGCATGTATGCTATTTATTTTTCTTCTAAGCCCTTTATGTGGCATTGCTCAGACGCCCGACTGTGGCATGCATGTTATTTATTTTTCTTCTAAGCCCTTTAAGTGGCGTCGCTCAGACGCCCGACTGAGGCATGCTTTATATTATTATCCTTTCGAGGCGTCGCTTTAGACACCCGATCGGTTTATTTTTTTTATCATCTGATTGCTTATTCACACTTAATATGAATGACCTGCTTGCGTGCATCATGAATTTTATTTTGTGACTGACTAAGTGATCGTGGATTATTTCAGTGTATGATTATCACCTGCTATGTTATACCTGTTTTCATAATGTTTGCGAGTACATTCAAAGTACTCACTGGCTTGTCCCTGGCTATTGTCTTGGCCAGATTGTACATGTGGAGATGAGCATTATGACGGCAACCTCGGAACCTAGGCATCGAAGATCGCAGCCACGCGAATATAGGAGTTATCCAGGTCAGCTGTTCCTGTGGGAAATGGAGTCCCATAGACGCTGATGATCCGCAAACCGCTTCCGCCATCAACCACTAGAAATTTTTGTTGTACTCAGAGACCACTTTAGTCGTGTACTTCAAATATTGTATTTTTCTTGGAATTTCTGTATCAAGCTTGTGTCTCATCAGCTAACAGTAATCCTGGGGCTGGTGAGCACAAGAGCCATTTACCGGGAAATTAATATCCTGGAAAACCAGTCCTGACAGTGTAGTATTTGTTTGTTATGCTTTGCCATGTCTTGCATATTCAAACCGGACATGCATCATATTTGTTTGCGCATCATGTCATGCATATGTTGTGGTGTTATAATGTGTTAATTGTTGTTTCCGGATTACTTCTTCTCAATAGAGTTCTGAAAGCGTTCGGAGTGTGAGGATTCGTTCGACTACGTTGGCTCGTCTTCGTCATGGATTCGTTCTTCTTCCAAGCGGGATCTCAGGCAAGATGACCATTTCCTTGGATACCATTACTATCATTGCCAAGCTAGATGTCTCATTTCTATCGCTTGTCTTGCTACCTACCACTTGTTTGTCAAGCCTCCCAAATGCCATGATAAGCCTCTAACCCTCCACATCCCAGCAAACCATTGTTTGGCTATGTTACCGCTTGCACAGCCCTTCTTATATCCTTTCTAGTTGCAAGTGCAAGCTCTTTCCATGTGCAACATGGATATTTTGATATATTATAATATTTTTGCTATTTAATTTAATGCACATATATACTTGGTAAAAGGTGGAAGGCTTGGCCTTTTGCTCGGTGTTTTGTTCCACTTTTGCCGCCCTAGTTACTTGTGTACCGGCGTTATGTTCCATATTTTGTGCTCCTAACATGCTCGGGGTGTTATGGGGACCCCCTTGACTATTCGTTTTAGATTAAAACTTGTCTGGCAAGACCCAACATTGGTACTACATTTTCCTAATAACTAATAAACCTGCATAGGGAGTAATTAACCCGAGGATCAATAATCAACAACCCGGGCTAGTGCTCCTCATGAGTGTTGGTCCAAACTAGAGCACCGTGCGGGGCCAACCCGGGGCACCTCGAGAGATGTCTATCAGGCCACCGTATGCTTTGCTTATCCGTCGTGTCCTGAGAACGAGATATGCGGCTCCTATCGGGTTCGTCGACACGTCGGGCGGTCTTGCTGGACTTGTTTTACCTTTCTCGGATGTCTTGCGCGAGGAATTCTGAGGATACTTTGGGCTATCTCGAGGTTTAGGTTTTCCAACGGAATTTCCAAGGAGATCATGGGTTTTGTGGTCGAGGTTATTCCTGCGGCGTGTGGTTAGTTTGTGATGGATGAGTTAGAGCACCCCTGCAGGGTTAAATCTTTCTAGAAGCCGTGCCTGAGGTTATGTGGCAACTTGGAAACTTTGTTTAACACCCGGTCATAGCAAACTTGAAGTAAACTCTAATAAAATACACCAATCGTGTGCGTAACCGTGACTGTCTCTTCTCGTGAATTTCTAAACCGAGAGAGAACACGGTGGGGTTATGTTTGACCGTAAGTAGGTGCTCAGGATCACTTAGTGATCATTACTAGTTCACGCCCGTTTATGCGACCATCATCCCCCCTTATTCTTGTACTCGTAAGTTAGCCACTCAAATAAATGCTTAGTGCTTGCTGCAGCCTCACCACTAAACCAAACCTCACCCATCAAGCTTTAATAGTCTTGATACCCTTGGAAATGAGATTGATGAGTCCATGTGGCTCACAGATTACTGTTGTTGTAGTAGTTACCTGCAACTGTTGTTGTAGTAATCTGTGAGCCACAGGGACTCAGCAATCTCATTTCCAAGGGTAACAAGACTATTAAAGCTTAATGGGTGAGGTATGGTTAAGTGATGAGGCTGCAGCAAGCACTAAGCATTTATTTGAGTGGCTAACTTACGAGTACAAGAGTAAGGGGGATGATCGTCGTATAAACGGACATGCACTAGTAATTATCACTAAGTGATCCTGAACACCTACTTACGGTCAAACATAACCCCACCGTGTTCTCTCTCGGTTCAGAAATCACGAGAAGAGACGGTCACGGTTACGCACACGGTTGGTGTATTTTATTAGAGTTTACTTCAAGTTTGCTATGACCGGGTGTTAAACAAAGTTTCCAAGTTGCCACATAACCTCAGGCACGGCTTCTAGAAAGATTTAACCCTGCAGGGGTGCTCTAACTCATCCATCACAAACTAACCACACGCCGCGGGAATAACCTCGAACACGAAACCCATGATCTCCTTGGAGATTCCGTTGGAAAATCTCAACCTCGAGATAGCCCTAAGTGTCCTCGAAATCCCGCGCACAAGACGTTCAAGAAAGGTAAAACAAATACAACAAGGCCGCCCGACGTGTCGACGAACCCGATAGGAGCCGCGTATCTCGTTCTCAGGACATGACCGGATGAGCAGTACGTACGGTGGCCGGATAGAAATCCCCCAAGTTGCCCCGGGTGGCCCCGCAAGTGGCTCTGTTTTGGACCAACACTCATGAGGAGCAATGGCCCGGGTTGTTGATTAATTATCCGCGGGTGCCGGTGGGTCCCTATGCAATTTTAGTTGTTATTAGGCAAATGTAGTACCAATGTTGGGCCTTGCCAGAAGAGTTTTATCCCAAAACGAAAGTCAAGGGGGTCCCCATAACAACCCCGAGCATGTTAGGAGTGCTCAATATGGAACATAACACCGGTACACAAGTAACTAGTGCGGCAAAAGTGGAACAAAACACCGAGCAAAAGACCAAGCCTTCCACCTTTTACCAAGTATATATGTGCATTAAATTAAATAGCAATAATATTGTGATAGATCAAAATATCCATGTTGACACATGGAAACAACTTGCACCTGCAACTAGCAACGCTATAAGAAGGGCTAAGCAAGCGGTAACATAGCCAAACAATGGTTTGCTGCGATGTGGAGGGTTAGAGGCTTTTCATGGCATTTTGGAAGGCTTGACAAACAAGTGGTAGGTAGCGAGACAAGCGATAGAAACGAGACATCTAGCATGGCAATGATAGTAATGGTATCCAGGGAAATGGTCATCTTGCCTGAGATCCCGCTTGGAAGAAGATCGAGTCCATGAAGTACTCGAACAAGCGTAGTCGAACGAATCCTCACACTCCGAACGCTTTCGGAACTCTATCGAGAAGAAGCAATCCGGAAACAATAATCAACACATGATAAACACCACAACATATGCATGACATGATGCACAATCAAATATGATGCATGTCCATACGATTATGTAAGGCAAGACAAAGCACAACAATCAAATGCTACACATTAAGTGAAGTTCAATATGCAACGGGTTGCATATTGACGAAACTCCAAGTTCGAATCATTTAGTTCACTCTCGTTTATTTACATGGCAAGTTTAAATGTTGTTTAACATAACAAGAGGTGAAGCATATACAACTACATCATCTAGGCATTTTAAATGAGGCCGGAAGCAACATATAGTATTTCCGAAATGACCCCATATGCAACTTATGAATTTTGGTACAGATCTATCCTAAGCATATTTTATATTTGTTAACCAGCAAAATAAAGTGTCATGAGATTATAAATGTTTTTCTAGTCAAGCTACATATGTGAAACATTTTCAACGGAGCTACGGTTAATTAGTTATTAACTAATCCGTTTTAACATGGCATTTATGCAATTTAATGCAAACAGCAAGTTTGAATATTTTAAAAATGGATGAAAGTGGCATATTATTAATCTACACAAAATTCTGAAGATTTTACATATTTAAATCTTTTTTAAACGATGCACAGTTAATTGTTAGTTAAAACCAAAGTTTTGATGCCAAATAACCCTTTGCATGAACATGAGACAAAATCTAGTGAAAACAGTAGTTAGACAGATTTATACACTTTTGAAAGTTACATTTTCAGAAAGTAGATCAAATTTTGAGCCTTGAACATTTATGAAAAGTTTCATTTGAATTAATCATTTAAAAGGTATGACCATCTCAAATGCATGCAAATATGCCAAAGATGTAACAGGAAGAAAAAATAGAAACAAAACCAACAAAAGGAGACAGCTTGGGTGATTTGATCCCAAGTCTCCTAGGTGGAGGTTAGGTAGAGGCTAACCACAATGGGGCTCAACCCAAGATGAGGAATAAGAGCATCTACAACCGGACCTCTCAAACCCGCCTCAAACGCCCGGGCAGGCCGCCCGGTCAGTGTCCGGTCACTTTTTTTTACCCAGACGGGCCTGTCATACGGCCCTCAAACGCCCGGGCTGACCGGCACCCCCATATCCAGCCCAAATATGAGGCGGATATGGGGGCGCCCGGGCGCGCCCAGGCACGCCCGCCACGTCGGAGCCGGCCCATGCTGGGCCACCCCTACCCCACTTATATCCGTCCCCATCCGCTCGCCGGACCAAACCCTAGCCACTTCACTCCCCTCCCCTCCACTCCCCTCCGCCACCGGATCTCTCCTCTGGCGGATTCCGGCCACCTCCGCCATGTCAGACAGCAGATCGGAGTCCGACCTTTCCGGATCCGTCGACTGGGGTGTGATTCCGTGTGGGTTGGAGGAGGCAATGGCAGTTCGCATTGCACTCGCCCGAGAGCAGAGTCAGGCAGTCCGGGCCATGGCCGGACTGCCACCGAAGGAGGAGAAGGACAGCGACGGCGAGGACAGCTCCGGCGACGAGCAGGACCGGCTGGATCCGTACTGCGTCTTCGAGCGGTACTTCCGCGAGAAGGACGGCAAAGACGCATGGAAGGGCAAGGGTTGCCGTGGATGAAGTCCACCATAGCCAAACATGCCAAATTTTGGTAGTCCGATGGCATGTTTAGTGTACTGTGATGGAGTAGCTGGACGATCCGTGTGCGTCGACGTAGTTGCATGAGTTTGTATGGATTTGAGATATGCTAATTGAGGTGTCCGGATGTGGAGTGCCTAATTTGAGGCATGCCCGGTCAGTGCCCACGGACGCGTCCGCGGGCGTTTGAGGGGCCGGATTTGCCAAGTCCGGCTGTAGATGCTCTAAGACCGGCTGTGTCTCGCTGAGGCAAAATTGGTGGAAAAAAGAAAAAGGTGCAGCTGAGGGGATTGATCTCAGGATCTCATGGCAACAACTATCTCTGCTAACCACTAGTACTTGACATGAATTCGTGTACATCAGGTAGACTAGCTCTAACTGAACCAACTGTTCGAGTGAACCTAAACCAAAACAGAAGAAAAGGGCAAAATGGGGGCGACTGGGATTTGAACCCCAGACCCCTTGGATCGAAACGAGCGGCGCTAGCCACTGTGCTATGGTCGAGCTTGTGCAGGAACATAGTGGCAACATTACAAGACATCTACACGCCAGAACGGATCTGAGAAAAGAACAGAGTTTAGACATGACGGAACTGCTTACAGCGGGAACAAGAGGCCGATGACGAGGTGTCTCCTCGCCGGAAGATGGCCTGCGCGGCTGGGTCTCGCCGGTGAAGGAGATGCGGGACTTGCCGGCGGGTGGAGTTGAGGGGAGGCTAGGCCGGCGAGACGCGGAGAGGCGGCAGCACTGCACCATCATGGACCTCATGTCCACGCTAGCGGCGGGCTGGGCGGCCTCCAAGTCGAGGCGGAGGAGGCCGGGGCACGGCTACGGAGTCGTCCTCCTCTCGAGGATGAAGGAGAAGAAGGCGCCGGCGACGGGACTTGGCACGGAGGAGGCGCGGGGCTTCGGTGGGCGAGGCAGGGGACCGGCAACGGATCGGGTGGAGCGACTGCAGTGCCCCCATGGCTGAAACATACACCGAGAGAGAGAGTGGTGAGAGAGAGAGAGAGAGAGAGAGAGAGAGAGCAGAGAGAAACGGGGAGGAGAGGAGGGAGCACGGGGCGGCCTGGCCTAGACCTTGCTGCTGCTGCTCGTCAGCAGAGACGAGCTCCGACAAGAGCGGAGGGGGCATGCAGGTGCGGACTGTAGAGGAGCGGGGTTGCCGGTGCTCGAGGAGCCCCTCTCCTCGGGCACTCAGGATGCTACAGGACTCCTGGACAGGGGCTCGGGCCGTGGAGACGCGGCTGGGGATTAGGTTAGCACGGAAATCAAGGAAGGCTTGATTGATTTGAGTGGTTGCGGGGTGGAGAAGATCCCGAGGAGGAAGACGGTTGCGGCGGCGGCTGAGGAGGGACAAAGCTCCTACTCCCTCCGTTCCTAAATATAAGTCTTTGTAAACACTTCAATAGGGGACTACATACGGAGCAAAATGAGTGAACATACACTCTAAAATATGTCTACATACATCCGTATGTAGTCCAATAGTGCAATCTCTAAAAAGACTTATATTTAGGAACGGAGGGAGTAGATTTTAGGGTTGGGTCCCTATTTATAGCATAGAATCAAAATGTGGTCTAACTAGAGCCCTACAATATAGATCGGATGGTCGAAAAAAAGGTAGGGAGTCCAATTGAGAAATTCATGATGATTTGGGGAAGTATCGGGCGCACGCGAACGGTCTGTGCACTGTGCAGAGGGGCTTGGCATAGCAGAGAGGGAAACGGACGCCCGGCAACAGAGTTTTATAAAACGAAAACATCCGACGAATAAACCGGCTATAGCCGCTATAAGTTTACCAGCCGGGTATCAAACGGACTCCGAGTGCGCCGAAATTTGACAGGCGGTCTACCTATAATAAAACAAGACCGCATGCCAATTTTCGACCCAATCTGAGAATATTTTTTGCGCGAATTTTAAAACATTTTTTTAATGATGTCGCGGGCGCGTGCGTGTGTGGTTGCCACAAAACGGTCGACAATGAAAGCGGAGAAAACCGGCAACTATAAACGGATGCACGTTTTGAAAACTCATGTCGAAAAAATGCCGATGGTATGCAGATGATGCGAATGATGCGATGATGAATGCGACAAACAAACGAATCACACGACGACAATGGAATAATAGGGGAATCTTCTGGAGCGTCGGTTCCGGGCTGTTACATTCCCACACATTCTACGAAGATCTTTATCGGTCGAACCACGATGTCAAGGATTCAGTCGATCCCGTATGCAGTTCCCTTTGTTCATCTGTATGCTACTTGCCCGAGATTTGATCATCGGTAACTCCATACCTAGTTCAATCTCATTACCGGCAAGTCTCTTTACTCGTTCCGTAATACAAGATCCTGCGGCTAACTCCTTAGTCACATTGCTTGCAAGCTCATTATGATGTTGTATTACCGAGTGGGCCCTGAGATACCTCTCTGTCATATGGAGTAACAAATCCCAGTCTTGATCCATGCCAACTCAACAAACACCCTCGGAGATACCTGTAGAGCATCTTTGTAGTCACCCAGTTACGTTGCGACATTTGATACACACAAGGTACTCCTCCGGTGTCAGTGAGTTGCATGATCTCATGGTCATAGGAACAGATACTTGACATGCAGAAAACAATAACAATAAACTTGACACGATCATATGCTACGTTCATAGTTTGGGTCTTGTCCATCACATCATTCTCCTAATGATGTGATCCCGTTATCAAATGACAACTCATGTCTATGGCCAAGAAATCTTGACCATCTTTGATCAACAAGCTAGTCCTGTAGAGGCTTACTAGGGAATCGGTGTTGTCTATGTATCCACACATGTATTTGAGTTTCCAATAAATACAATTATAGCATGGACCATAAACGATTATCATGAACAAGGAAATATAATAATAATAACTTTATTATTGCCTCTAGGGCATATTTCCAACAGTGTTAGCCCGACCACTTTCTCGTTCCAATGATGTCGATCACAAATCAGATTATCTCATAATCCTTGTCGCATGGCCATGCTTATCTTAGTCGGATCACACGAGGGGCCCAAATCCCATCTTGCTCGACCATGTCTCGCAGCATGGGTCTGGACAAGCCCGAAACCTACCTTTATAACTACCCAGTTACGGAGTAGCGTTTGGTCAGCCCATGATACTTGTGATCTGCGTTGGGTTTTCCGTGAAGAGGAACGGGTAATTGCAGCACAAAGCGGATAAGTATTTCCCTCGGTTATGAAACCAAGGTTTATCGAACCAATAGAAATATCAATCCTCAACCGTCTTCAGCGGCTGCACACAAATGAAGAAACGACTTGCACCCAACGCGGGCAAGAGGGTTGTCAATCCCCTTGATCTCGTTATTTGCAAGCAAATGTGTTGTGTAGAAAATTGTTGATAAATATAAATTGCAAAATAAATAAAAAGTAAATAAAGGCAGCAAGGTAAATATAGTGTTTGTGAATATATATAAGTGAATAAATACGGGGGCCATAGTGTTCCCTAGCGACATCTCTCATATAGGCAGCATACGGTGGGTAAACAAATTACTGTTGGGCAATTGATAGAAAAGCGGATAGTTATGCAATGTTCACGACAATGATCATGTATATATAGGCCTCACATTCATAAGCAAATAGGCCAACTCCTGCCTGCACCTATTACTATTACTCCACTCATCGACCGCGCAATCCAACATGCATCTAGAGTATTAAGTAAAACAGAGTAATGCTTGGAGAACGATGACATGATGTAGACAAAGTAAACTCAAACAATATGAATGAACCCCATCGTTTTATCCTTAGTAGCAACAACACAAAGACGCATCTTGTCCCCTACTTTGTCACTGGGATATAGAAATTCGCCAGGTTGAACCTACCACAACGCACCACTCCCACCGATGAAAATATCAATCTACTTGGCCAAAGCATATCAATAGATCGCAGAGGATTACAAAGCTATAACGATCATGCACTTAAGAGATAATATAATTCAGATGAATCTCAAATACTTTTCATGAATAATATGAACATCAACCCACAATTCATCGGATCCCAACAAACACACCGCAAAATAGGATTACATCGGATAGATCAAAACGAAGATGCGATGACCATTGTATTGAAGATCATAAGAGAGAGAGAGAGAGAGATTGCCATCTAGGTACTAGCTATGGACCCGTAGGTCTGTGGTGAACTACTCACACATCATCATGAGGGAAGCAAGGTTGATGAAGAGGCCCTCCATGATTGATCCCCCCCTCCGGCAGGGTGCCGGAACAGAGCTCCGGATGGCCTCGCGACAGAATAGAGACTTGCGGCGGCGGAAAAAGGGTTTCAGGACTACCTTCAAGGTTTTCAGAATATTAGAGAATTTATAGGACAAAGAGGTACGTCGGGAGGTGCCCGAGGGGCACATATCAGGGCGCACCCTAATGTGTGGTGGGGCCCTCATGCGCCTCCCAGCTTCCTTCCAAATCTTCTAGGTCTTCATATAGTCCAGAAAAATTATCAAAAAGTTTCGTGGCAATTGGACTTTGTTTGGTACAGTAAACCTGCAAAGGCAAAAACACGCAGAAAACAGCAACTGGCACTGGGCACTGGGTCAATAGGTTAGTGCTCAAAAATATTATAAATTGGTAAATAATGACACAAAAAGTATCCTAGAATGATAATATATCAGCATGGAACAATCAAAAATTATAGATACGTTAGAGACGTATCAGCCCAAAGCAGGTCTATCACCACCCCGAGTACTTGTGCCAGCTCAGGTCTTAGGACATGGAACGTATGTTGTACTAGAGATCACGAATGACATATCGCTGCGTCTCATAATTGGGTCTGTCCAACTCAGACCTTATCTCAACTCGGATCCGACTAAGTCGAATCCGACCAGGTCTTTCTATGTCCATATTATCCGGCTAGCATCCAATGCTACATGGTCAGTGAGACCGGACCATCCACCGTGTCATATGTTAGTCTAACTGGCAGCGTGTCCACACAGCCCTTTCGACTAGGGACCATTTAGGACAATCATCATACAATGCATAGTCTCACAAACAAGTCACGTACTTATTAATACACATCGTTGATAATGTCCAAGGACTATCTTTATTCATAAACACATAGGAAATATCATCATATATGATTACCTCTAGGGCATATCTCCAACAGTCGTCTGCACATGTGGCCATGAGGCTGCAGCGGGCGACAAGACGGAGAAGATCGATGGTCTATACTGCAAGATCCACCGCAGCAAGGGACATGACCTCTACGAGTGCCAACAAGTTGAGCAACTTGCCAAAAAGCGAAAAAAAGAATATGAGAAGCGCGACAAGGAGAAGGGCCAGAGCAGTGCCGGTGAGTCCGACAAGAAGCGCGGTGGCTGCAGAGGCCGCCGCGGCAAGGCCAAGCAGCACAAGGAGATGCATGCGCGAGGCCGCAACAAGAAGGAGGATCACGATGATGGTGATGAGGATGAAAAAGGATCTGATGACCAGGAGTTCCAGAAGGCCACGGACGCCATGTGCATTGACGGAGGCACATCTTCACACTCCACTCATCGGCTGCTCAAGCAGTGGGCCCAGGAGATCAATGCAGCGAAACCGGCGATGGAAGCACAGAAGCCACTCAAGTGGTCTCACACGCCCATAATTTTTTACACCAAGGACCACCTTGATCGCACTACCGCGGTCTGGTGCTTGCCGTTGTTGGTTTCACCAACAATACGCAACATTAAGGTGACTAAAATGTTGGTTGACGATTGGGCTGGCTTGACCCTGATCTCCCCCGAGGTGATGAAGAGGTTGCAAATCCCCGACGAGGACCTCAAACAGACAGGTTCTATCCAAGGAAAAAATTCGGGAAGGAGCCAGCCGAAGGGGATGATTACATTTCCGGTGACGTTCGGCAGTGAGCTCAGCTTCAGGACGGAGAAGATTGTCTTGGACGCTGTCAAGATACCCCTGCCGTACAACGGCGGCGTCCCACTGAGCCTACAATGCCCTGAAAATGCTTGGGACGATGCACTTCACTACCATTCACTCTGACAGGAAGGATGCAGTCCTCTATGCCGACAAGCTCTACCGGGAAGCAGTAGCAGCATCATTGGGCAAGGCTCTTGCTCCTGCTAACAAAACTCTCGGGGGGGAAGAAGACTAGCAAGACCTCCGGCAAGAACTCCAGGAAGCGCACTGCAGAGTGCAACACACCCGTTGAGGACGTGCCAGAGAGCTCAGCCGCCAAGAGCAAGAAATCCAAGACTGTTGCACCTACAACGAAGCAAGTGGCTGCGCGGGAGGATGGCAAGGGTGACACTTTCATTATAAGTGCCACCCTTGACAACAACTAGGAAAGCGCGCTCGTCTCCTTCCTGCAGGCGAATGTTGATGTGTTTGCCTGGCAACCATTTGACATCCCCGGTGTTCCGAGGGAGGTGATTGAGCACCACCTTGCTATCTGTCCCCATGCATGCCCCGTCAAGCAAAAGGTCAGAAAGCAAACTCTGGAGTGGGAAGAGTTTATTGCCGAAGAAATTAAAAACTTGGAAGTGTCAAGCTTGATCAGAGGTGTAATCCACCCAACTTGGCTAGCAAATCCAGTTGTAGTGTAGAAGGCAAACAAAAAGTGGAGGCTTTGTATCGACATTGCCGATTTAAATAGAGCTTGTCCAAAAGACCCCTTTCCCTTGCCGCGCATGATCAAATAGTGGACTCCACAGCCGGCTGTGACCTCCTCTCTTTCCTTGACGCCTACTCTGGTTATCATCAGATATTTAGGTCCAAGGAAAATGAAGAGAAAACCGACATTATTACTCCGTGTGGCACATACTGCTTCAAGTGTATGTCTTTTTGATTTAAAAGTGTTGGTTCAACCTTCGCGTGAGCTGTCCAAATTGGTTTTGAGCCCCAGCTACACAGGAATGTTGAAGCATACATGAATGATATAGTGGTCAATAACAAGGACAAAGCGACATTAATCAAGATTTAGAAGAGAGATTTGCAAACTTGCGTAAGATCAACCTTTAGCTCAACCCCGAGAAGTTTGTATTTGGTGTTCCATCCGGCAAGCTTCTCGGGTTCTTTGTTTATCAGCGTGGAATTTAAGCCAACCCCGACAATATCAAAGTTATTGAGAAGTTGAAAGCACCGAAGCGCATTAAGGATGTGCGGCGCCTGGCGGGATGTCTTGCCGCACCAAGCAGGTTTATTTCCAAGTCTAATGAGCTCACCCTGCCGTTTTTCAAAATTTTGAAAAAGGCATGTCCAATGAAAAGGACTTTGGAGGCGGAGGCGGTGTTGCAAGACTTGAAGAAGTACTTGTCCTCAACTCCAATACTAGTTGCACCTAAAGCACAAGAACCGTTGCTGCTATATTTGGCGGCAACAAATCAAGTGGTTAGTGTTGCCTTAGTGGCGGAGAGAAAAGCGGATGACGAAGAGGCAGCAACCCCAGAACCGGAAGCCGACAAGCCAGAATCCTCTTCGGCAAGACAAGGTGTCGCCAGCACAAGTGAAGCGAAAGAGATAGATCAACGAGTTGTGCAGAAGAAAAAATGGTGCAGCGCCCAGTTTATTTTGTCAGCTCTCTTCTGTAGGGGCTAGATCCAGATACTCTGGTGTGTAGAAGTTGCTTTTCGGCCTCCTCATGTCATCCTGGAAGTTGCGCCACTACTTTGAAGCACATCACATTACTATCGTCACTCTCTTTCCTTTGCACCGTATCTTGAGACAGGATAGTGGTGTGGGGGTTGGAGCTGGCTAGCTTTGACTTGAGTTTTGAAAGCACATCAACCATTCAAAGAAGGGCCTTGGCGGAGTTCATAGCCAAATGGACACCAACGCAAGATGAACAAATTCAAGAAACTTTTCTCCCCGGCAAGGAAAGAAACCAAGAATGGATTATGTACTTTGATGGAGCCTTTTCACTGTAAGACGCCGGTGTCGGAGTGCTGCTTGTCACACCCATCGGAGAGAACCTCAAGTATGTAATTAAGATGCACTTCCCATGGGAGGAAGCAACCAACAACACCGCTGAGTACGAAGGATTGCTTGACGGCCTGCATATTGCAGTAGACCTTGACATCAGGAAGCTGATCATTCGAGGCGACTCGCAGCTCGTTGTGCGGCAAGTCAACAAGGACTACTAGAGCCCCTTGATGGAAGCCTATGTGTATGAAGTGAGAAAGTTGGAAGAGCACTTTGACGGTCTACAAATAGAGGATGTTCCACGTGTAGAAAACAGAGTTGCCGATGACCTGTGTAAACGTGCCGCCCAGAATCTACCTGTGGAACCAGGGATTTTTCTGCTCCATCTAACTCAACCATCTATTACACCATCAATGCGGCAGACCAAGAAAAGAAAAGTTAACTCCGGCGACAACTTTCCGACAGAGCTCCCAAAAGCCGTCGGCAAGAAGGTTGCCGAAAACAATGCAACGCCTATCGGTGAGCAACAAGCTATGGCAGGGCCTGAGGACCATGCTGTTGAAGTAAGCGCTCCCACGGTGGAAGAAATGCCTTTAATCCTTCTTGTAGAGCCACAAACTCTGGCATGGGCACAAGATATAGTCCAATTTCTTGAAACATGAGAACTTCCCGAAGAGCAAGAAGAAGTTGAGAAAGTAGTATGACAGTCATCTATGTATCAATTTGTGGACAACAATTTGCATAGGAAACGACCAATTGGGGTGAAATTGAAGTGTATCTACCGAGAAGATGGATAAAAGCTATTGGCGGAAATACATGAAGGGGTGTGCGGTTCCCATATCAGGTCCCGTGCTCTTGTCGGCAAGGCCTTCCAGTAAGGTTTCTACTGGCCGACAGCCCTTCAAGACGCAATGGTTGTGGTGACAAGATGTAAAGCATGTCAGTTCCATGCCAAACAAATTCATCAACCAGCTCAAGCCCTCCAAATGATACCTCTTTCCTGGCCCTTCTCGGTCTGGGGGCTCGACATTTTTGGCCCCTTCCCCCGTGCAACCGGGGACTTCGAGTTCTTGTACGTCGCAATCGACAAGTTCACGAAGTGGCCAGAAGTTGAGCCAGTAAGGAAGGTGACGGCGCGGTTAGCCAACAAGTTCTTCAAGGGGATAGTTTGCCATTTTGGTGTGCCCAACAGGATCACACCGACAACAGTACACGGTTCATGAGCCGCACCTTCATGCAATATTTTGAGACCGATGGAAGTAAGATTTACTGTGCCTCTGTTGTTCATCGAAGAAGCAACGGCCAAGTGGAGAGAGAAAACGTTGAAGTATTGCGTGGCCTCAAGACAAGGACCTTTGACAAGCTGCACAAGTGCGGGAGGCGCTCGATTGATGAGCTGCCGGCAGTTCTTTGGTCACTCAGGACGGCACCAAATCGAGCTACACGGGAAACACCCTTCTCCCTAGTCTATGATGCAGAAGCGGTGCTCCCCATAGAACTCACCTATGGATCGCCTCGAGTGCAAGCTGTTGACGAGGCTGAGCAAGAGCAGTTGCGACAAGATAACACAATGCTCCTCGAGGAGGATCGTCACCGGACTGATGTCCGTGTTGCATGTTACCAGCAAGCCTTGCACCGCTATCATAGCTGCAAGTCTCACGCGTAGAGCGTTGGGGAAGGCGACCTTGTCCTTCGACGGATCGAGTCTGCGAAAGGAAAAAACAAGTTGACGCTGAAGTGGGAAGGCCCTTACCGGGTGGTACAAGTCACTAGGCCTGGCATAGTCTGCCTGGAGACTGAAGATGGCACTTCGGTGCAGGATTCATGGAATATCGAACATCTTCGCAAGTTATATCCATAAGGCGCGCTTGCCGCGTCTCCCGGCAAGTCCCTTTTGTATGAGTCTATCGACAAGGCATGTAAACCTTTGTACAAAGCTAGGCGAAGACCATGTACATAATTAGTAAAGCTAAGTGCTCTCCACTTTTTTGTCAAAGTATATATTTTGCCTAAGTATATTGCATGAAATGTTGTGTTCATTTTGACTTGCATGAAATGATTAATGAACCGGTAAGGTTCCTAGCCTCTTCCTGCATCTTCTTCCTTTTTCTCAAAAGACAGAAGGCGTCCTCGCATGCAAGTTTTCCCGGGGGAGTGATGGTGTGGACACCCAAATGATGTTCAAGTTATCATTTTATGACAAGAAGTACAACAAAGAACGGCTAAGTTGAAAAGTCCAAGTTCTTTGTTGTAGTTGCAACTTTCCTTTAACAATTTTGGCATTTGTATGAGAAAACCAGCACGCGAAGGGCCCTTGTCGGAATCTATTACGCTCTTGGGTTGTTTCGATTCGCTCAGCAACCTAGCTACATTGAGACAACCAAGGTTGCCTTGCCGGTAGCGGCATTTCTGGCAGGCTGCTAAGGACATGTTCCTAAAGCACTCGCGGCAAGATGTGCGCACCGGTAGGTTTTTCCAGCAAGCGCAGGGACTAGAAACATACAAATACGGAATCAAGTATAAGGAAGGACATCCATTCATTCAAGAAAACAAAATATATATCATCCAAAAGCAAAGTGCGATGCTAATTTAAAACATTTGCCTTTTATACATCCATGACACTGTCGACAAGGATGATGTGGGAAGGGATTAATTATTCAAGTGGCCTTCCGTCTTGGTGACCGAGCCAACCTTCTCGGAGATGGGGGCGACAAGAGTCTCGGCTGCGCTGGTGTCGGCACCCTTCAGCAGCTTGACGAAGACCTTGGAAAGGTCAATCCCAGGATTATGGAAGACGACCATCTCAAGTACCTTATGAAGAACGTCGCGGCAAAGCTCGTAGGATTCCTTGGCAAAGCGATCCGCCCACTCCTCCTGGTACTTCTCCAACGCGCGGATGAGCCCCTCAAAGAAGATCGACAGCTTGACGCTCTCAACCTCCCTGCCATCATTGGGGAAGCTCCATTTGTCCAAGCCCATGGCAGCCAGCTGGGGGGTGGGTGCGCCCCCTGAGCTCGTGGCTCCTAGGTGGCCACCTCCAGTAGTTCTTTTCGCTAGTATTTTTTTATATATTCTGAAAATATTCTTCGTAAATTTTCAGCTCCATCTAAGAACTTTTATTTCTGCACAAAAACAACACCATGGTAGTTCTGCTGAAAACAACGTCAGTCCAGGTTAGTTTCATTCAAATCATGCAAATTAGAGTCCAAAACAAGAGCAAAAGTGTTTGGAAAAGTAGATACATTTGGGATGTATCAAGCCCCGCCACAATCACCAAGTTGAGAGCCGCTGGTCTTAGGCTTGACACAAAAGAGCTTCAGCCAAAGGACGAAGTGCGGCTCCATGCAGAGGAAAGCCTCACACACCGTGATGAAGGAGGCGATGTGGAGGATGGAGTTTGGGGCCAGCTAATGAAAATCCAGCCCGTAGAAGAAGAGAAGCCCCTCACAAAGGGGTGGACGGGAAAACCCAGACCTCGGATGAGGTGGGAGGTGAAAATGACCCACTCCCCTGGCTTGGGGGTGGGAGTGACCTGTCCTGGCTTCGGTGCCCGACAATCGACATGTGCGGGGAGGTGGCCAGAGTTCTTCAGCTCCATAATGGTGCTCACCATGACGGTGGCTGCCACCCATTTGCCTTTATTGGCCATGGTGAAGCATCGAGCTTGGATGAAAGGAAAGTGGAAATCGGGATCTGGGCACTGGAGCTTTTGAGGTGTTGGCTATGGCACAGAGAGGTGAGGCATGGTAAAAAGAATGGGTTATCCCTTGTGTTCTTATAGCAGGGTGAAAGGCCAACACCCACCACACTGCACCGTTCAAATCGCACGTTCCTTGCCATCATCAAACCGGCCTTGGTCGAAGCAATCATAATCATGATATACCCTAAAACTCGGGGCACGATCTCCACTTTGGGTGGGATGTGCCAATTAGGCAACTGCCTCGAAGCACGTTTCACTCATCATGACTGACCCAGACCCATTTTAAGCGGTGGTTGTCTAGTAAAAGGTGTCAGATATGAAACTGACGTTTATACTTCTGCGGCACTCTTCAAGATTAAGTCAGTACATGGACTTCGAATCTGAACACTATTACATAGCAGAACTCGCCTGCCAAGCCGAAGACATATGAAGGAAGAAGATCCGAAGAGTGTGATTGTCATTAGCGATTGGAGACTAATTTAGGGGCTACTCAGGGTGTCCTGGACTAGGAGGTCCTGGCCCAAAGTGATCGGTTTGTGTGGGCAGAATTGGGGCCTGATAAGCCACCGCTAGAAGGACAGTGGGGCCGTCAAGATTTGCCTATATGAAGAAGGGAAACTTCTGAAGACATGGCATGCACCCCAAGGATAGCTCTATATTCGACATATCTATAGCCGACCTAAATATGTAACATAGCTCCCTGGGTACCTATAAAAGCCCAGGGATTTAGTCCTAGGGGAACAACTTATTCATCTTAAGGTTTTGAGTTTACACAACGATCTCGAGGTATATCGTCATCCTGTACTCGATACCCCATCATAAATATAATCACAGCAGGACATAGGGTTTTACTCTTCGAGAGGGCCCGAACCTGGGTAAACATCGTCTCCCTACTCTTCATGTTACCATTGATCCTAGATCCACAGCTCGGGACCCCCTAACCGAGATCCGCCGGTTTTAGCACCGACAACGACCGAAGAACCGACGGCTCATCGGGCTGCGGTGGTTGCGCGGCTGCCCTACTAGCTTTCGCGGTGGGCAGCGGCTACCAGGGAAGGCATACGTGAGTTGCGATGGCCATTACAGCGACCGGAGCTCCGGCAAACCTCTGAATTGGCAACGCGTTAATTGGCAGGGCGGACTCAAATTGGCGGGTCAGCGACGGCTAGGGCGTCGCGGCCGGTGGCGGGGTCTTGGATGGACGAATGGGCGGTGGAGGATACATTTCTGGGCACAAATCGCCACCGGCAGAGGCGGGCTGTCGGCGGCGGCTAGGGCAGCACGGCTGGCGGCAGGAAAAGGCTGCTGGGTCCTCTCTTTCTGTTTTTCTTAATTCATCAATGGGACGGACAGGCGGCGACGCCGGTGGCGTTTCCAGGCAGAAATTGCCGCCGGTGGAATGAAAATGAAGGTAGTTGGGCCGTTGGCGCGTGTCCGCCATTTTTACATCTCTTGTAGATGGAGATGTATATTTGCACCTCGAGGTGTTGTATTTTACATCTCCAGAAGACGCAGATGTATATTTTTACATCTACATCATCTGTTGGAGATGGGTTTTTGGGCCTTGTAGATGCAAAAGTTAGTTATTTTGACATCTACATCATCAATTGAAGATGCTCTAAGGGGCAGTTATGCCTTCTGTGCAGCCTAGCAGGAGCACAAATATGTTTGTTCACGAGGAAAATAGTATTGCATAAGTTTGAAGACACGATAACATTACCTTTAGCAAATTAAATTCTTTATAGACGTGCTTGGTGCTATGTAGATCTTCTGCAACAACTTTTTGTGTAGTTGAAAAACTCTTTATACGGTAGAAAGGAGACCGTAATAAACTTGTGAAAGAAGCTGGTGGAAAAGCATACCCATGAGCGTTTCTTTCTATCCTTGAATTGAAAAAATGCAAGGAAGATTAAGTATAAAGTTCATGCTACAGTGCTTCTTGATGGTATACGCAATGCATCAAAGTAGTTCTGGTTTTTCTTCTTCTTTATTTTCTTGGTGTGGATGTTGGAGATATGCCCTAGAGGCAATCATGCGTTGATATCATTTCCTATGTATTCATGAGTATTTTGTATTGTCCTTAAACATCATTAGTGATATGTATCAATAAGTATGTGACTTATTTGTGAGACTATATATTGTATGATGATTGTTCTAATAGTCCCTACTTGTTAAGGTTATGCGGACACATATCCTTTACTAGTATGCGATTCAGTTGATGACTATGTTTCACAAGTCAGGTGCATAGAGATGCTAAACTGATAGTATAGATTCGGAGATTGAGCTCACCGAGTCGGACAGACCCACTTTGAGACACAGCGAGATATTGTCATCTGTTAGTCTCAAGTACAATGTATATGCCTTGTCCTAGACCTGAGGTCCTCGCATGTTCTCGGGATGAGGATCGACTTACTTAAGGTCTATCAAATGCTACTCCATAACTGGGTAGTTATCAAGCTAGCTTTCGGGTGAGTCGTGAGACATGCCGCGAGACATGGTTGACCAAGATGGGATTTGCCCCTCCGTAAGGAGAGATATCTCTGGGCCCTCTCGAGTGATCAGATTTAGAAAGCATGGCCATGCGACATGGGTTAAGTGTTAATCCGATTCGGGAATTTGCATCACGGTTTCGGGAAGAGATGTCGAGCTACCACAAGGGTGGCAAGTACTCACCTTGAGCTTGACAACATATATCATGAGGCAAAAGGAATGTCGTATATGACACATTGTCGACGTTCGTCTAACGACTTTGCGCACACATGAGAGTCGGCACGTTCTGCTAGGAGCCGCTACCGACTATTGACTCGGGTCGTGTCCACGTGTACGTGAACCTGTAGGGTCGCACACTTAAGGGATTGCAGCCCATTCGGATTGGATCCGAATGTAAAATGGGACTAGACTCATCATGGGCCTCAAGTGTTGAGCCCACCTCAGAGGTCTATATAAACGGGAGTGGGCGCACCTTTCAGGGCTGATCCTTTTTCCCCCTCGACAGCCACCGCCACTCCCCACACCACTGCGCCATGCGATCGAACCTCGCAGTCCACCGCCCGAAGCTGCCCCCGTACGTGTGGATACCTTGGAGGCATCGCATCTGTGCTTGGACGAACCGTTCGAGGGATCCGCCAGGAGCTGTACGTGGGAGATCACTTCTTGTGGGAGATCGGCTACAGGAGGAGTAGACGACTCGGCTAATCGACTACACGCATCACCAACTCTACTTCCGCTACGGTGAGTGCACGTCTAGTGGTAAACCCGATCCCGTTATCTATTTCCAGCAGCATGATCTTGGGTGCGCGGTAGAAATTTTTATTTGGCGCTAGTGTAGCGTACCGCATGTTCCAATAGTGGTATCAGAGCCTCCTCTCTGTGATGATAGATTCGGTGATTTGCATATGATACATGTAGATCGGTTCAAGTGCGGGTCTATGAGATCGGCCGTGCACGTTAGTGTTGAAGGTTGGTTTCATGATCTTGCTTCCGTGATCGTGATGCAGAGGTCGTGACACGAATTACCCCTACCGATCGGTTTCCGCCATCGGGGTAGACAGTGGAACGTAAATCCAGATGCAGCACACAAAGATCAATGAGATTGATCGAACCGGAACAAAGATCGGCACAGTGGAAATGTGATTTCCGTAGTGCTGAAATCTGTTGGAGCAGTCTCGGTAAAACGGGCATAACTTTTGCATACGAACTCAGTTTTTGCTCCACGACCTGTCAAACTGAAGGGAACAAAAAGATGCATTTGACCGTCTAACTTTTTCTAGGTCAAAATCCACTGGTAAAATAGAGTTTTGGATGGTTTTATTTTCGGCGGTAGATCGTCTAACTTGTTTTTGCCGGGAATCCTTGTGATTTGTGTTGGAAATATGCCCTAGAGGCAATAATAAAATGGTTATTATCATCTTTCCTTGTTCATGATAATCGTTTATTATCCATGCTATAATTGTATTGATCGGAAACTCAGATACATATGTGGATACATAGACAACACTATGTCCCTAGTGAGCCTCTACTACACTAGCTCGTTGATCAAAGATGGTCAAGGTTTTCTGACCATAGATATGAGTTGTTATTTGATAACGGGATCACATCATTAGGAGAATGATGTGATGGACAAGACCCAACCATAAGCATAGCATTTGATCGTGTTAGTTTATTGCTACTGCTTTATCCATGTCAAGTATGTGTTCCTACGACCATGAGATCATGCAACTCCCTGACACCGGAGGAATGCCTTGTGTGTATCAAATGTCACAACGTAACTGGGTGACTATAAAGGTGCCCTATAAGTATCTCCGAGGGTGTCTATTGGGTTGGCATGGATCGAGACAGGGATTCGTCACTCCGTATGACAAAGAGGTATCTCTGGGCCCACTCGGTAACACAACATCACAAGAAGCTTGCAAGCAATGTGACTAAGGAGTTAGTCACAGGATCTTGTATTACGGAACGAGTAAAGAGTCTTGCCGGTAACGAGATTGAACTAGGTATGGAGATACCGACGATCGAATCTCGAGCAAGTAACATACCGCTGGACAAAGGGAACTGCATACGGGATTGCTTGACTCCTTGGCATCGTGGTCCGACCGATGAAGATTTTCGTGGAATATGTAGGAACCAATATGGGCATCCAGGTCCCTCTATGGGTTATTGACCGGAGAGGTGTCTCGGTCATGTCTACATGATTCTCAAACCCGTAGGGTCCGCACGCTTAACGTTCGGTGACGCTAGAGTAGTTTTGGGATATGTACGATGGTGACCGAATGTTGTTCGGAGTCCCGGATGAGATCCCAGACGTCACGAGGAGCTCCGGAAAGGTCTGGAGGTAAAGATTTATATATGGGAAGTCATATTTTGGCTACCGGAAAAGTTTCGGGTTTTATCGGTATTGTACCGGGAAGCTTCCGAAAGTTTTCAGAAGGTTCCAGAAGGTTCCAGAGGGTTCCGGAGGAGTCCAGAAGGTTCCCTCTAGCACCTAGGGCGTGCTTGGGCTGTAGGGGGCGACCTAGCCTTATTGGGCCAGGCGCACCAGTCCCCTAAGGCCCATGCGCCTAGGGGAAGGGAAACCCTAAGGGGGAGGGCCCTCCACTTGGCTTGGAGAGCACTCCTCCCTCTTTGGCTGCCTCCCCTCATTGGAGGAGGGTCTAGGGCTGCGCATAGGGTTCCCACGCCCCGCGGCCTCCCCTCTCTCCCGATCTTCCTATTTCGTAGTTCCGGAGGTGCTTGGCGAAGCCTTGCTGGCACTGCTCTACCATCATCTCCACCATGTCGTCGTGCTGGTCGAGATCCCATATACTTCTCCACCCTCGCTTGCTGGATCAAGGAGGCGGAGACATCATCGAGCCGCACGAGTGCTGAACGCGGAGGTGCCATCCGTTCGGCGCTAGATCGGGACGGATCGCGATTGGATTGTGAAGACGTACGACTACATCAACCGCATTATATACGCTTCCGCTTAGCGATCTACAAGGGTATGTAGATACACTCCCCCTCCCGTAGCTATGCATCTCCATGGATAGATCTTGGGTGTTCGTAGGAAAAAAATTGTTTCCCAAGCAACGTTCCCAACAGTGGCATCATGAGATAGGTCTATGCGTAGATGATATACACGAGTAGAACACAAAAGAGTTTGTGGGCGTTGATGTTCAGATTGCTTACTTCCTGAGTATTATCTTGATTCGGCAGTATTGTGGGATGAAGCGGCTCGGACCAACCTTACTCGTGCACGTACGAGAGATCGGTTCCATCGACTGACATGCAACTTGTTGCATAAAGATGGCTGGCGGGTGTCTGTCTCTCCCACTTTAGTTGAATCAGATTCGACAGAGGCGGTCCTTGTGGAAGGTTAAATAGCAACTTGAATATCACCGTCGTGGCTTTGCGTAGGTAAGAACGGTTCTTACTAGCTGCCCATAGCAGCCACGTAAAACTTGCAACAACAAAGTATAGGACATCTAACTTGTTTTTGCAGGGCATGTTGTGATGTGATATGGCCAACGACATGATGAGATATATGTGATGTATGAGATGATCATGTTTTGTAAAGATTATCACGACTTGCATGTCAATGAGTACGGGAACCGGCAGGAGCCATAGGGTTGTCTTTAATTTATTGTCGCCATTTTTGCTTTACTTTATCGCTATGAGTTAGCAATAGTTGTAGAAGTTGGCGCGACAACCACATGACGACATGATGATGGAGATCATGGAGTCATGCCGCTGACGATGGAGATCATGCCGGTGCTATAGAGATGGAGATCAAAAGTACATAATGATGGCCATATCATGTCACTTATATGATTTGCATGTGATGTTCATCCTTTATGCCTCTTATTTTGCTTAGGACGACGATAGCATTATAAGATGATCCCTCACTAAAATTTCAAGATAAAATTGTGTTCTCCCCAAGTATGCACCGTTGCGAAGGTTCATCGTTTTGAAGCACCTCGTGATGATCGGGTGTGATAGACTCTACGTTCGCATACAACGGGTCTAAGCCAGATTTACACATGCGGAATACCTGGGTTAAACTTGACGAGCCTAGCATGTACAGACATGGCCTCGGAACACGGGAGACCAAAAGGTCGAGCATGAGTCATATAGTAGATATGATCAACATGGAGATGTTCACCATTGAAGCCACCCCATCTCACATGATGATCGAACTTGGGTTGGTGGATTTGGATCATGTCACACTTAGACAACCTGAGGGATGTTGATTTGAGTGGGAGTTCTTTAGTAATATGATTAATTGAACTCATTATCATGAACATAGTCTAAAAGTTGTCTTTGCAAAATTATGTTGTAGATCAATAGCTCGTGATGTAGCTCCCTGTATTTTGATACGTTCCTAGAGAAAATAGAGTTGAAATATGATGGTAGCAATAATGCGGACTGGGTCCGTGATCTAAGGATTGTCCTCATTGCTACACGAAAGGCTTATGTCCTCGATGCACCGCTCGGTGCGCCACCCCCCAAGCATCGTATGTGGATGTTGTGAACGTCTGGCAGACATGTTCTGATGACTACTTGATAGTTTAGTGCGCCATGCTTTATGGCTTAGAATCGGGGCTTAAAAGACGTTTTGAACACCATGGAGCATATGAGATGTTTCAAGAGCTGAAAATTGTATTTCAGGCTCATTCCCGTGTTGAGAGGTATGAGACCTCTGACAAGTTCTTTGCCTACAAGATGGAGGATAATAGCTCAGTCAGTGAGCATGTGCTCAGAATGTCTGGGTGCTTCAATCGCTTGAATCAAGTGGGAGTTAATCTTCCAGATAATACAGTGATTGACAGAGTTCTCCAGTCACTATCACCAAGCTACTAGAGCTTTGTGATGAACTATAATATGCAAAGGATGGAGATGATGATCCCGGAGCTATTCGCGGTACTTAAGGTTGCGGAGGTAGAAGTCAAGAAGGAGCATCAAGTGTTGATGGTAAGTCCGCTAGTTTCAAGAAGGAAAAGGGAAAGAAGGGAAACTTCATGAATGGCAGGCCTATTACCGCTGCAGTGAAGAAACCCAAGGTTGAACCCAAACCCGAGACTAAGTGCTTCTATTGTAAGGGGAACGGCCACTGATAGCGGAACTACCCCAAATGCTTGGAAGATAAGAAGAATGGCAATGTCAACAAAATTATATTTGATATACGTATTATTGATGTGTACCTTACTATTACTCCTAGTAGCACCTGGGTATTAAATACTGGTTCAGTTGCTAATATTGGTAACTCGAAATAAAAGCTACGGACTAAACAGAGACTAGCAAAGGGAGAGTGACAATGTGTGTTGGAAGTGTTTCCAAGGTTGATGTGATCACCATCGCACGCTCCCTATACCTTCGGGATTAGTGTTGAACCTAAATAAATGTTATTTGCTCTTGGCCTTGAGCATGAACATCATTAGATTGTGTTTATTGCAATACGGTTATTCATTTAAAGTTGGAGAATAATGGTTATTCTATTTACATGAATAATACCATCAATGGTCATGCACCCAATGTGAATGGTTTATTGAATCTCGATCGTAGTGATGCACATGTTCATAATATTGATGCCAAAGGATGCAAAGTTAATAATGATAGTACCACATACTTGTCGCACTGTCGCTAAGGTCATGTTTGTGTGAAGCGCATGAAGAAACGCCATGCTGATGGATCTTTGGATTCACTCGATTTTGAATTGGTTGAGACATGCGGACCATGCCTCATGGGCAAGATGACTAAGACCCCGTTTTCCGATATGATGGAACGGGCAAATGACTTATTTGAAATAATACATGTTGATGTATGCGGTCCAAATGAGTGTTGAAGCGTGCGGTGGATATCGTTATTTTCTTACCTTCACTGATGATTTGAGTAAATATGAGTATATTTACTTAATGAAACACAAGTTTGAAACGTTTGAAAAGTTCAAGCAATTTCAGAGTGAAGTTGAAGATCATCGTGACAAGAAGATAAAATGTCTACGATATGATCGTGGAGGTGAATATCTGAGTTACGAGTTTGGTATGCAACTCAAGACAAATGTGGAAATTGTTTCACAACTCACGCCGCCTGGAACACCATAATGTGATGCTGTGTCCGAACGTCGTACTCATGCTCTATTGGATATGGTGTGTACTATGATGTCTCTTACCGATTTGCCACTATCATTTTGGGGTTATGCATTAGAGACAACTACATTCACTTTAATAGGGCACCATCTAAATCCGTTGAGATGGCACCGTATGAATTATGGTTTGGCAGAAACCTAAGATGTCATTTCTTACAGTTTGGGCATGCGACACTTATATCTGATAAGCTCAAACCCAAAGTGGAAAAGTGCATCTTCATAAGAAACCCTAAAGCAACAATTGGATATACCTTCTATCACATATCCGAAGGCAAGGTCTTTTTTGCCAAGAATGGATCCTTTGCAGAGAAGGGTGTTCTCTAGAAAGAAGTGAGTGGGAGGAAGGTCGAACTTGATAAGGTTGTCGAACCTTCACTTGAATTGGAAAAGTAGCGCAACACAGAAAGGTGTTCCTGTGATGCGTAAACCAATTGAATAGGAAACTAATGATGATGATCATGAAACTTCGGATCAAGTTACTACTGAACCTCGTAGGTCGACAAGGACATGTACTGCTCCGAGCGATATGGTGATCCTGTCTTGGAGGTCATGGTGTTAGACAACAGTGAACCTACGAGCTATGAAGAAGCGATGGTGGGCCCGGATTCCAACAAATGGCTAGGAGCCATGAAATCCGAGATAGGATCCATGTATGAAAACCAAGTATGGACTTTGGTAGACCTGCCCGATGAACGGCAGGCCATTAAGTACAAATGGACGTTTAAGAAGAAGACAGACGCTGATGGTAAATGTCACCATTTATAAAGCTCGACTTGTCGCAAAGAAGTTTCCGACAAGTTCAAGGAGTTGACTACGATGAGACTTTCTCACCCGTAGTGATGCTAAAGTCTGTTGGAATTATGTTAGCAGTTGCTATTTTTTTTATTATGAAATCTGGTAGATGGATGTCAAAACAGAGTTTCCTTAACGGTTTCCGTGACGAAAGGTTGTATGTGATACAACCAGAAGGTTTTGTCGGTCCTAAGGATGCTAAAAGGTATGCAAGCTCCAGCAATCCATCTATGGACTGGAGCAAGCATCTCGGAGTTGGAATATACACTTTGATGAGGTATTCAAAGCTTTTGGGTTTATACAAAGTTTATAAGAAACTTGTATTTACAAGAAAGTGAGTGGGAGCACTATAGAATTTCTGATAAGAATATGTGGATGGCATATTGTTGATCGGAAATAATGTAGAATTTCTGGAAAGCATAAAGGGTTGTTTGAAAGGAGTTTTTCAAAGGACGAGCTGGATAAAGCTACTTAAATATTGGGCATCAAGATCTATAGAGATAGATCAAGATGCCTGATAAGACTTTCAATGAGTACATACCTTGACAATATTTTGAAAGAGTTCAAAATGGATCAGTCAAAGAAGGAGTTCTTGCCTGATTTGCAAGGTGTGAAGTTGAGTAAGACTCAAAGATCGACCACGGCAGAAGAAAGAGAAAGGACAAAGGTCATCCCCTATGCCTTAGCCATAGGCTCTATACGGTATGCCATGCTGTGTACCGCACCTGATGTGTGCCTTGCCGCGTGTCTGGCAAAGGGGTACAAGAGTGATCCAGGAGTGGATCACTGGACAGCGGTCAAAATTATCCTTAGTAACTGGAGGACTAAGTAAATGTTTCGCGATTATGGAGGTGATAAAGAGTTATTCGTAAAGGGTTACGTCAATGCAAGCTTTGACACCGATCCGGATGACTCTGAGTAGCAAACCAGATACGTATAGTGGAGCAGACATTTGGAATAGCTCCAAGTGGGGCGTATTAGCAGCATCTACAATAGGACATAGAGATTTGCAAAGTATACACGGATCTGAATGTTGTAGACCCATTGACAAAAACCTCTCTCACAAGCAAAACATGATCAAACCCCAGAACTCATTGGGTGTTAATCACATGGTGATGTGAACTAGATTATTGACAGTGCAAGTGGGAGACTGTTGGAAATATGCCGTAGAGGCAATAATAAATTGGTTATTATCGTATTTCCTTGTTCATGATAATCATTTATTATCCATGCTATTATTGTATTGATCGGAAACTCAGATACATGTGTGGATACATAGACAACACTATGTCCCTAGTGAGCCTCTACTAGACTAGCTCGTTGATCAAAGATGGTCAAGGTTTCCTGACCATAGACATGAGTTGTCATTTGATAACGGGATCACATCATTAGGAGAATGATGTGATGGACAAGACCCAACCGTAAGCATAGCATTTGACCGTGTTAGTTTATTGCTACTGCTTTATCGATGTCAATTATCTGTTCCTACGACCAAGAGATCATGCAACTCCCTGACACCGAAGGAATGCCTTGTGTGTATCAAACATCACAACGTAACTGGGTGACTATAAAGGTGCTCTACAGGTATCTCCGAGGGTGTCTGTTGGGTTGGCGTGGATCGAGACTGGGATTTCTCACTCCGTATGACGAAGAGGTATCTCTGGGCCGACTCGGTAATACAACATCACAAGAAGCTTGCAAGCAATGTGACTAAGGAGTTAGTCACGGGATCTTGTATTACGGAACGAGTAAAGAGACTTGCCGGTAACGAGATTGAACTAGGTATGGAGATACCGACGATCGAATCTCGGGCAAGTAACATACCGCTGGACAAAGGGAACTGCATACGGGATTGCTTGAATCCTTGGCATCGTGGTTCGACCGATGAAAATGTTCGTGGAATATGTAGGAACCAATATAGGCATCCAGGTCCCGCTATTGGTTATTGACCGGAGAGGTGTCTCGGTCATGTCTACATGATTCTCGAACCCGTACGGTCCGCACGCTTAATGTTCGGTGACGCTAGAGTAGTTTTGGGATATGTACAATGGTGACCGAATGTTGTTCGGAGTCCCGGGTGAGATCCCGGACGTCACGAGGAGCTAAGGAATGGTCCGGAGGTAAAGATTTATATATGGGATGTAGCGTCCCGACTCAAAACGAGTCAAGCCTCTGTGTGTTAGTGCCATCCCTGGATCAGTATGCTGGCACACACAGTACATCAATGTATATATCAAAGTGCAATCACATGTAAAATAAAGTAAACTAATATATACCTCATAAATCTCAGCGGAAACAGTCAACGGGAGTGGAGTACCAATAAACACCAACGGCAGGTTGAGTGTAGACCGTAACCCTGAATCGTACTCTTATTCGTCGTAGAAAAGTGTCTGCAACATAAGACGTTGTAGCCGTGTAGGTCAGTACATTGAATGTACCGGCTAGATCATCATAGGATAAAATTATAAGACTACTCTATATGCAAAAGGCTTTGTGGCTCTGTGTCTGAGTTTTTGCAGAAAAGCTGGTTTTATTTTCCCTACAACAAAGGAGTCAAATGGAAATCACTACAAAAGTTGGTTGTTAATGAGATGGTTCCACCAACCAATTCTCATGTCCCAAAAATTATTAATAGACCCACTCATCATAATTTATTAATTGTGTTGAGACTGGCTGATAGTATCATCTCCGGTGCTCATGTTGTCCATAACCGGGGACACGGCTAATCGATTAGTTTGACACTCTACAGAGTTTTGTACACTTTAACCGCAAGATTCGATCCCTCTCGTTGTGTCCTCGCACTGCCTGGTGTTTGAGAACGAGACGATCGAAACATGGTCTTCCAAAGCGATCCTCCGGTAGAAAGTCAGTGCCCATCCAATCCTACCGTT
The DNA here is from genome assembly GCA_039707655.1 of Elymus sibiricus. Lineage (NCBI taxonomy): Eukaryota > Viridiplantae > Streptophyta > Magnoliopsida > Poales > Poaceae > Elymus > Elymus sibiricus. The sequence continues at coordinate 285,523,030 of CM077669.1, read as the reverse complement.
CTTCTACAGCTCGTAGCAATCTGACCTACCAGAGTCACCACTAAGGTTAACCAAGCCAGAGCCCATATTGACTTGCGGTTGCACACGTAAGCTTTCCGGCCTTGAAGTATACATCCATCTCTTTGAGCCTGGGTGGCATTGCGTCGGGATTATCACAGGTAGATACCGGGATTCCCGGGCATAACCATGATAGATATCAGGCTGCCAGATGCATGTCCAATTCACCCAGAGGTATATTGAGTCCTTGAAGTCTTGAAGTCTTGATCATCATGTAGGTCTTGAAATAATTAATAACCTCACAACACTCCTGAATCTCACAACCAAACCCCGTCTACTAAAGCGTAGCAATTGTGAAGTAACGTCCCTTCCCGGGCAATGGTAACAGGGTGTTGGGTTTCTCCTACCTCATGATACTACCACAAGTTCAAGCTCAATATCCTACTGGATGTATGATGGAGAGATTGATTCTAATGCAAATAAAACAATGGTAATGTAAGATGATCAAAGTGAACTTGCCTGGTGAGGTTGATGAAGATAATATCGCTCTCAGAAAATAACATGATAGAACTATTCGTCACTCTCCGATGAAATCTATAAAATCAAACATTGCACTCATATAAGCAATCATACTAGCAATCAATACTAACAATCAAAAAGCAACACAGAAACCAAACACAAAAGTGTTGTGATGAAGGAAATACTTAAGACAAAAGTTAAAACAACAAAACTTCATCACAACAACAAAAGGTAGCTTTCCCTACAAATAAACTATTTTCAAATGCAACAAAACAATAACAAAGAAAAATCTAACAAAAGTATTTTAGCAAATATTTTACTAGCAAAAAGAATTACTTTTGAAGAACAACTAAGAACTATGAAAACAACACACTAACAACATAAGTGTTTGTCTACTTAACAACAAGAAAAAACAACAAAAATAATAAAATAACAGGAAAAGAATTTTATAAAACAAGTAAATAACAGAAAGTATTTTCTCATAAACATTTATGTAACAAAAGAACTATTTGACAAGTTTTCATTAAACACTTCTTATGGCCTAACCAAAATTAACCTAGAGGTAAACCACAAACAATTTGAATTGTAATACAAATTTCTTCTGGTCTAAACTATTGTTAACAAAATAATAAAACTACAAAACAACTTAAAAAATATTTTCAATAGGAAATTAAACTAGCATTGAAATCAATTTGCAAGTTATGATTTAACTAGAATTGATTTCATGCTATCAAAATAATAAATAACATAAAAATAAACTTGGTTGAAATACTACTGCTATCTAACAGAAAACAAAGTAAAACTTGTCAACTAATATAAAAGTAAATAAATTAAAAACAATTAAAACAAAAGAAATAGAAATAAACCTAAAAGGAACTAAAACAGAATCTGTTTTGCTTGAAACCCTAATTTAAAATACTCTAAAAATACTCAAATTGAATAGGGTGATAAAAACAACTAATACAAAACAGTAGCAAAAAGAATCACTCAAAAATAAGTTTTAAAATTCAAGTTATGCGCAAATTAGTGTTTGAATCAAATCTGTTTGAATTCAAATTTAAAATTTTCAAACATGGTCAAACTTGATATCTACAGAAACTAGACAAAAATTTTGACACAATGCAAAAAGAATCACTCAAAAACTCCGAATATTCTAGGAGATATTCAAGTTTTTAAAAACAGGAACTTCTCTGTTTCAGAAAACTAAAAACAGAAAAAGAATAAAACCTAAACTACGAATAGGGCCACGTGGTGCTTCCTGGTTGGCTGAGAGGTGTGCACGCGGTGGCTAAGCTAGCGAACGTTCGGTAACTAAAGAAAAAACGGTTCGGCCGTTAATTAAAATCAAGTGTTCTAATTCCTAGCCGTATAACTGACATCTAACTGTAGAGATGAAATCCGGGGCTTCCAGCGGCAGACGGGGAGCTCCGGCGAGGGCTCCGGTGGGGCAGAGGCGGCGAGGTCGACGGGGAGACGCCTCCGGTGGTCCTCCGGCGACGGCGTCGGCGCCAGGCGATGCGAACGAGCGCGGCGACGACGATGGGAACCTCGGTGTAGCTCGGGGGCGACGATGTTGACGACGGAGAGCTCGGAAGCGGAGGTGGCACTCGGGGTTGGGTGGGGACGGCGTTCCAGGGGGTCTCCCATGACGGTGATCAGCTCAGGCGATGCAATGAACCGAGGCGGAGCGACTGGTGTTGTCGGGGAGCGTCGGGGTGGTCAGGGTTGAACACGGCGAGCTCGTGACAGTCGGCAGAGCTCCCTGGCTCCGACGAGCGATTGCGACGGCGTGGGATGGTCGGGTGAGGGGGTACGGGGTGGAACGGGGTGTGGGGTAGTCTGGCTTTTATAGGGTGGCCTCGGGTGTGCGAGAAGGAAAGGGAGCAGGGAGATCCTCTCTGATCCGGCGCGGATCCGGCGAGGTGAGGAAGGAGAAGAAGAAAGGAAGGAGAAGAGCGCTCGGGTGATTCGGGCGGCCAGTGGGCCTGGTGCGTCAGGGAGAGAAAGAGAATGGGAGAGAGATCAGGCACCGATTCGGAACTGATTCGGTTCGGCTAAAAACAGATCTCGGTCTGGGCCGGCTCGCGGGTTTTCCTAATAAAAGGAATGTTCCTTTTTATTAAAAACAGGAAAGACAAACTTGATTTGGAAAATCAAATCAACACCAAACATAGAAGTGTTATATACCAAAATGATCAAAAAAATAACATTTTTCCACGGCCAAAATAAATACTTAAAAAAATATTTTTCAGAAAAGCCTAAATTGGTTTATTTCTTTTTGCAAATATTTTTCAAATAGCCCCATGGGTTTTATGGTTCAAATATTTCACAAAAAATACCCCTGACATGGAGGGTCATGTTCGTCCTCTCAAAGTTTTTGAATTTGGGCATGTGGATTTGAATTCATTCAAAAAAAAGAATCAAATGAAGTAAATACCAAAATAGAAAAAAATTAGTAGTTTTCAGAATCCAAAATTTCAATTCCTTCACTTGAAGAAGTCATGTCATCTTCTCTCATTGTTTTGCATTGGATGAAATTGAATTCAAAACAAAAAGGGGAAAGTCATTTTATTCCCTCTCATTCAAAGTTTCAAAAAGTTTCAAATTTCACTCAATTTCAAACAATCAATCACTCTATTAATTAATATAACATTCCATAATTTGGGATGTTACAAACCTACCACACTTAAAATGAATCTCATCCACGAGATTCGGAGAGGCTAGAAAGAAAAGGTTAGGTTTGGGCCCTTCTAACAAATCCATAGACCTGAGGGTGTGGGGCTACCACACTTAAAATGAGAGTTATTGGTCCCTCAATATAATGACAATCCTCTGGGGTCCTTGGCAATATGTGTCTCTTCACATTCTCCATAGTAACTCCTTTGTTGATGTTCTTCATAACGTTTCCTTCAAATTCCCGTGTTTCCTTGGTCAATACAAAAATTCTTTCGTTACTGGATCTTCTTATCTGACAAGTCTCGTGATTATTCTAATTAACTTATCGATGATCTCATGGTGGTCTACCATTTGTGGTTATCTTGCAGTGAAATGGGTTTTGGCCTCATCCTCACCGTAAAATTTCCTACGTGTGACAACAATCTGCCATGTACAAGGGGCTACATTATACCATTCTAAGGCTTAAACAAAAGCTTCAAAGAACATCGTCTCTTTACTAGGGGTAAGTCACTCAGATCTACCATTCCGAATAGCAAGAGCGAATGATAAGAGTAAGTCGTCATGGTGATCAATCCATTCCGCAACCAAATCATTACTCTGTATAAGGTTTAGCGAATCTTGTATTTCTAACACTTGGGCTTCCTCACAAGCGTCGGAGAAATTTCTCTTGTCCGCGAACGAAGTTCGGGTAAATCCATTAATTCTGCAAGCTAAACCAAAGATCTATTTTTCCTTCACAACTCTCAGGTTCTCGTATACTCCTAAGAAACATTTGTTGGTCAAATCACAACCTCTTCTTTTATGATCTTGGGGTAACGTTCTAAAATTCTGAGACTTATTCTTGATACAGACTCCACTTGTGGAATTCATTTTTCCTATCCATTGGTCTGTTTACCAATACAGGTGTTGGTTCATCAAAAATCATATTCTTCTCATATTCAATCCTTTATTACATCCTCAATCACTTCTCAAAACTCCAAATTTAAAAGTACCTTATTACAAATGCTGCCATCCACATAGTTTGGTATGATCAAGCATCACTTCCAACTTTATTCATTTGTCCCCCTTGGACATATTTTAGTACCACTGGAACTTTGCGATGTGCTCCTTGAAATCATCCATCTTTCGCTTTATCAGGGTGGACATGAGCTTCATCTCCATCATCTCTGTATGCACCTCTCTCAGGTATTCCTGAGTATGACGGAGTCTCGCTTCAAGTATTTCTCCAATATGACGTATGGCTTCCATGGCAGGTTCACGAACAGCATCGAAGAAAGTTGCTCATGGTACATGAGAGATGAAAAAGTATTGCCCCGTAGTCTTTGGGCAAAATCCTTTCACACGGTGGAGGTGTACCTCCACATACCAGAGTTCCACTCCATTTTCCATGAATGGGTAGCCTTTGTAGACTGCATCTCCTTCAAGATGGATGTGCTTCATCATATCCTTCAGGATCCTTGGGTAATCATGATCACTAGTCAGGGTCATGATTGTCTCTGGGCCCTTGAGGAAAGACTCATAAAGGGTTGTCATCTGCAGATGTCAGAAAAGGATACTCAGACTAATGTATGTTTTCTTCTTGGATAAACATCCATATCATCCAAACCAAGCTTCAATTTCACTTCCCAACATCTTATAGGGTATTGTCATCCTTAAAACAAAATGTAATGGGTTATCCATTGGCCTTATTCTATTGTATCCTTGTACTTTAGCAAAATCCCAGTTTATGCATCAACAACTCATTTTCATCCATGTTTACACACATAAGTAGTTCAAAATAATTGTTAATAGCATAAAACCTCATAGAGCCTTTCAACATAGAACATATCAACTTTCATGAATTATTACAACCTCCAAGTCTTCCATTACATAACTCAACCCATCGTACTTACTTATTATGATCATCAAAATATCAACTACTCAGTTCTAGCTTTCTTCTTTCCTGGACATTTGTTAGCATAATGTCCTGCTTCCCCGCAGTGAAAGCAAATAACTTCCGATAAGTCTCGGGGCTTCTTGATGATGTCTGCTCCTTGGGGTCTCTGCTTCTTTTCCGGGCATTGGTCAGCGTAGTGACCTAATTCCTTGCATCTGAAACACATGATGTGACTATGGTCCTTCTTTGCAGGAATAGGGTCGTTCTCGGGATGTCTTCGGTCTCTCTTCCTGGACTTGCTTGTTCCGATCAATCCCTCTATTTCATGTGGATCAATCTCCACTTTTTCTGTCGGGAAGTGTCCCAAATACTCTTGGCTTTCCTTCGTGCAATCCTGGGAAAAATGTCCTTTTTCTCCACATGGGTAGCACGCATTGGAGAAGAATCTGGTTAAGCCTTGTCCCTCAGGGTCTTCCAAATCTTCCTTCATCATACGTTCTTCAAAAATCCCCTTGAACGTTTCCTGCATTGCTTCTTTCTGATTCTTGATAACTTGTTGCACCTTGGGGTAAATGTGGCACTGGGCTGGGTAGTGGGTGGTTCCTTCACACAAGAAACAAGTCACTTGACTAGTTGGGCATTCCTCGGCTGGATGATTTGCTTCACAATGAGGGCATCCATCCTTGTGTTCTTCCTGGGTGTGTCCTATATCTCCACAGATCTTGCAAGCACAAAGCTTCTTTATAGGGCTATCATAGTACTTCCGGATGAGACGGGATCTTAACAGAGTCTTCTTGAATTCCTCCCAGGTTTTTGCGCCATTACAGCCTTGTATGGTTTGATGCATTTTCCACCAAGTTGCAGCACTTTGGGTAAAGTACTGAAGAGTGTATTGAACCTCATACTTATTTGCAATCGTGTTGTTCCCAAAGCTATTCTCCATGTTTTGAATCCATACTTCTGCCTCCAGCTGGGTCATTGGTCCAGAGAATACAAGTCCAGCTTCATTCACCATCTATTGTGTCCAAGGGTTTTTGGATGAGATACTGGGGAACTAGAGGGAGATACACACAGTACAAAAAATAGTTTTAAAAATATCTTTTATTTGTGGCTGTCGGAAAAATGCACACAAATGACAGCTCACAAATCATCGTATCTAACGTGAGTATGCAACAGGGGTTTGGTCTTCTAGGGGGCATAAAACCTTGGAAATTCTTCATGGTCTTCAATTTCTTCACGTCCTTATAGTCATCAATTCTTTTGTAACTCTTTCCATAGTGGTCAAAGGGACAAGGGTATTATCTAACTATTTGATAAAACTCAGAAGGGATAAGAAGTAAAAGATTTTTTTGAGAATAATTTTGAGAGATATCCTGTCCTATGGGCTTTCCAGCTTCTAGGGTCACGTCCTACACTCAACATGTGCTCTGATACCATTTCTGTAGCGTCCCGACTCAAAACGAGTCAAGCCTTTGTGTGTTAGTGCCATCCCTAGATCAGTATGCTGGCACACACAGTACATCAATGTATATATCAAAGTGCAATCACATGTAAAATAACGTAAACTGATATATACCTCATAAATCTCAGCGGAAATAGTCAACGGGAGTGGAGTCCCAATAAACACCAACAGCAGGTTGAGTGTAGATCGTAACCCTGAATCGTACTCTTATTCGTCGTAGAAAAGTATCTGCAACATAAGACGTTGCAGCCGTGTAGGTCAGTACATTGAATGTACTGGCAAGATCACCATAGGATAAAATAATAAGACTATTCTATATGCAAAAGGCTTTGTGGCTCTGTGTCTGAGTTTCTGCAGAAAAGCTGGTTTTATTTTCCCTACAACAAAGGAGTCAAACGGAAATCACTACAAAAGTTGGTTGTTAATGAGATGGTTCCACCAACCAATTCTCATGTCCCAAAAATTATTAATAGACCCACTCATCATAATTTATTAATTGTGTTGAGACTGGCTGATAGTATCATCTCCGGTGCTCATGTTGTCCATAACCGGGGACATGGCTAATCGATTAGTTTGACACTCTGCAGAGTTTTGTACACTTTACCCGCAAGATTCGATCCCTCTCGTTGTGTCCTTGCACTGCCTGGTGTTTGAGAACGAGACGATCAAAACATGGTCTTCCAAAGCGATCCTCCGGTAGAAAGTCAGTGCCCATCCAATCCTACCGTTCTTCTACATCTCGTAGCAATCTGACCTACCAGAGTCACCACTAAGGTTAACCAAGCCAGAGCCCATATTGACTTGCGGTTGCACACGTAAGCTTTCCGGCCTTGAAGTATCCATCCATCCCTTTGAGCCTGGGTGGCATTCCGTCAGGATGATCACAGGTAGATACCAAGATTCCCGGGCATAACCATGATAGATATCAGGCTGCCAGATGCATGTCCAATCCACCCAGAGGTATATTGAGTCCTTGAAGTCTTGAAGTCTTGATCATCATGTAGGTCTTGAAATAATTAATTAACCTCACAACACTCCTGAATCTCACAACCAAACCCCGTCTACTAAAGCGTAGCAATTGTGAAGTAACGTCCCTTCCCGGGCAATGGTAACTGGGTGTTGGGTTTCTCCTACCTCATGATACTACCACAAGTTCAAGCTCAATATCCTACTGGATGTATGATGGGGAGATTGATTCTAATGCAAGTAAAACATAGGTAATGCAAGATGATCAAAGTGAACTTGCCTGGTGAGGTTGATGAAGATAATATCGCTCTCAGAAAATAACTTGATAGAACTATTCGTCACTCTCCGATGAAATCTATATAATCAAACATTGCACTCATATAAGCAATCATACTAGCAATCAATACTAACAATCAAAAAGTAACACAGAAAGCAAACACAAAAGTGTTGTGATGAAGGAAATACTTAAGACAAAAGTTAAAACAACAAAACTTCATCACAACAACCAAAGGTAGCTTTCCCTACAAATAAACTATTTTCAAATGCAACAAAACAATAACAAAGCAAAATCTAACAAAAGTATTTTAGCAAATATTTTACTAGCAAAAAGAATTACTTTTGAAGAACAACTAAGAACTATGAAAACAACACACTAACAACATAAGTGTTTGTCTACTTAACAACAAGAAAAACAACAAAAATACTAAAATAACAGAAAAAATATAAAACAAGTAAATAACAGAAAGTATTTTATCATAAACCTTTATTTAGCAAAAGAACTATTTGACAAGTTTTCATTAAACACTTCTTATGGCCTAACCAAAATTAACCTAGAGTTAAACCACAAACAATTTCAATTATAATACAAATTGCTTCTGGTCTAAACTATGGTTAACAAAATAATAAAACTACAAAACAACTTAAAAAAATATTTTCAATAGGAAATTAAACTAGCATTGAAATCAATTTGCAAGTTATGATTTAACTAGAATTGATTTCATGCTATCAAAATAATAAATAACATAAAAATAAACTTGGTTGAAATACTACTGCTATCTAACAGAAAACAAAGTAAAACTTGTCAACTAATATAAAAGAAAATAAATGAAAAACAATTAAAACAAAAGAAATAGAAATAAACCTAAAAGGAACTAAAACAGAATCTGTTTTGCTTGAAACCCTAATTTAAAATACTCCAAAAATGCTCAAATTGAACAGGGTGATAAAAATAACTAATACAAAACAGTAACAAAAAGAATCACTCAAAAATATGTTTTTAAATTCAAGTTATGGGCAAATTAGTCTTTGAATCAAATCTGTTTGATTTCGAATTTAAAATTTTCAAACATGGTCAAACTTGATATCTATAGAAACTAGACAAAAATTTTGACACAATGCAAAAAAGAATCACTCAAAAGCTCCAATTATTCTAGGAGATATTAAATTTTTTAAAACAGGAACTTCACTGTTTCAGAAAACTAAAAACAGAAAAAGAATAATACCTAAACTACGAACAGGGCCATGTGGCACTTCCTGGTTGGCTGAGAGGTGTGCACGCGGTGGCTAAGCTAGCAAACGTTCGGTAACTAAAGAAAAAACGGTTCGGCCGTTAATTAAAATCAAGTGTTCTAATTCCTAGCCGTATAACCGAGATCTAACGGTAGAGATGAAATCCGGGGCTTACAGCGGCGGACGGGGAGCTCCGGCGAGGGCTCCGGTTGGGCAGAGGCGGCGAGGTCGATGGGGAGACGCCTCCGGTGGTCCTCCAGCGACGGCGTCGGCACCAGGCCGTGCGGACGAGCGCGGTGACGATGATGGGAACCTCGGTGTGGCTCGGGGGTGACGATGTTGACGACGGCGAGCTCGAAAGCGGAGGTGGCGCTCGGAGTTGGGCTGGGAGGGCGTTCCAGGGGTTCTCCTGTGACGGCGATCAGCTCAGGCGATGCAGTGGACCGAGGCGGAGCGACTGGTGGTGTAGGGGAGCGTCGGGGTGGTCAGGGTTGAGCGCGGCGAGCTCATGGCCGTCGGCGGAGCTCGCTCGCTCCGGCGAGCGATTGCGAGGGCGTGGGATGGTCGAGTGAGGGGGTACGGGGTGGAACGGGGTGTGGGGTAGTCTGGCTTTTATAGGGTGGCCTCGGGTGTGCGAGAAGGAAAGGGAGCAGGGAGATCCTCTCTGATCCGGCGCGGATCCGGTGAGGTAAGTAAGGAGAAGAAGAAAGGAAGGAGAAGAGCGCTCGGGTGATTCGGGCGGCCAGTGGGCCCGGCGCGTCAGGGAGAGAAAGAGAATGGGAGAGAGATCGGGCACCGATTCGGAACTGATTCGGTTCGTCTAAAAACAGATCTGGGCCTGGGCCGGCTCGGGGGTTTTCCTAATAAAAGGAATTTTACTTTTTATTAAAAACTGGAAAGACAAACTTGATTTGGAAAATCAACTCAACACCAAACATAGAAGTGTTATATAACAAAATGATCAGAAATATAAAATAAATAAGATTAACATTTCTCCATAGCCAAAATAAATACTTAGAAAAATATTTTTTAGAAAAGCCTAAATTGGTTTTATTTCTTTTTGCAAATATTTTTCAAATAGCCCCCTGGGTTTTATGGTTCAAATATTTCACCAAAAATACCCCTGACATGGAGGGTCATGTTCCTCCTCTCAAAGTTTTTGAATTTGGGCATCTGGATTTGAATTCATTCAAAAATAGAATCAAATGAAGTAAATACAAAAATAGAAAATTTTCAGTAGTTTTCAGAATCCAAAATTTCAATTCCTTCACTCGAAGAAGTCGTGTCATCTTCTCTCATTGTTTTGCATTGGATGAAATTGAATTCAAAACAAAAAGGGGAAAGTCATTTTATTCCCTCTCATTCAAAGTTTCAAAAAGTTTCAAATTTCACTCATTTTCAAACAATCATTCAAACAATCAATCATTCTATTAATTAATATAACATTCCAAAATTTGGGATGTTACATGGGAAGTCATATTTTGGCTACCAGAAAAGTTTTGGGTTTTATAGTTATCGTACCGGGAAGCTTCCGGAAGGTTCCAGAGGGTTCCGGAGGAGTCCAGAAGGTTCCCTCCAGCACCTAGGGCATGCATGGGCAGTAGGGGGCAACCTAGCCTTATTGGGCCAGGCACACTAGCCCCCTAAGGCCCATGAGCCTAGGGGAAGGGAAACCCTAATGGGGAGGGCCATCCACTTGGCTTGGAGGGCACTCCTCCCTCTTTGGCCGCCTCCCCTCCTTGGAGGAGGGTCTAGGGCTGCGCCCCTAGCCCTCCAACACCCCTATATATAGTGGGGAGGAGGCGCAAGGGCTGGACACAACAATTCACACGCCCCGCGGCCTCCCCTCTCTCCCGATCTTCCTTGTTCGCAGTTCCGGAGGCGCTTGGCGAAGCCCTGCTGGCACTGCTCCACCACGATCTCCACCATGTCATTGTGCTGGTCGAGATCCCATCTACTTCTCCACCCTTGCTTGTTGATTCAAGGAGGCGGAGAAGTCATCGAGCCGCACGTGTGCTAAGCGCAGAGGTGCCGTCCGTTCGGCGCTAGATCGGGACGAATTGCGATTGGATCGTGAAGACGTACGACTACATCAACCGCGTTATATACGCTTCCGCTTAGCGATCTACAAGGGTATCTAGATACACTCCCCCTCTCCTAGCTATGCATCTCCATGGATAGATCTTGGGTGTTCATAGGAAATTTTTTGTTTCCCAAGCAACATTCCCCAACAATTTGGCATAGCCCATGAATGTTGCTTGTAAATTATTATATCATGACCTGCGTGTCATGAGTGCGGCAATCGGCTGGAGCCATATGGTTGTCCCATTATTGTATTAATGACCTACGTGTCAACCTGAGATGCTTCGTAATGTAATTTACTCTCATAGCTATTAGTTTGTAATAGCACAGTATCTTATGTAACACTTTGCGGTTGACATCGTGGTGTGGAGATGGAGATCACCATAAGGGCCACCATGCATGGAGATGGAGATCTCCATGGGCATGCAGCGCACGTGGAGATAGAGATCACCATGCGTTAATGAAAGGGGCTATACCATATCGCACATATATAAACTGCAGTTGAAAGTTTATCCCTTTTATGCGCCCTTCTTTTGCATGATAGATGTTTTAAGTAGGGTGATCCCTCAAAGAATGTCAAGTAAAATTGCCTCCCCAATTGTTGCACCATCACATGTTAAGTATTTTTAGTGGTGGGCCTATAAAATTAGGGTGTTGCTAATTCTCCTTAACGTGGTGTGTTTGTGTCAGACACTTGCGAGCGAAGCATTGGTTGACTTCTCGTGGCTATCAAAACAGTTTTGGGCCTCGAGGCATAAGAGTTGGTGTGGCATGATATGTCCCCAACAAATAAGAGTCGTATAGAGATATGATTAGCAAATGTTGCTTACCGAGTGATCTAGTCTTCTAGCGGTGATGCAAAAGCTCACCAGTTGACATGTGGATCTTGGATCTTGAATCGCTAAGAATCAACGGAGGGATGTTGATTTTAGTGGGAGTAATGTTCTTATTAAAATGTTTAATTTGAATTACTCTTTATGAAAACATGTCTTAGTGTTTTGCATATTTATGTTGTAGATCAATGGCACCACCTGCTCAACCCAGTTTTTCGTTGAAATCAATCCTGGAAAAGGATAAACTGGATGGAACAAAATTTACCACCTGGTATAGAAATATGAGAATTGTTCTCAGGCATGATAAAAAGGAATATTTTCTAGAGGAACCCCTTCTAGAGGACCCTGCCGAGAATGCTAATGCCACGGCCAAGAATGTCCACCAGAAACTCGTTGATGAATCAAACGAGATCAGCTATCTCATGTTGGCTTGTATGGAGCCCGATCTGCAGCAGTATTTCGAAAACGTTAAGGCTTTCGATATGATCGAGTACCTCAAGAGCATGTTTCAGATGCAGGCAAGGACTAAAAGATTCAACGTCTGGCGTTCCTTGATGGATTGTAAGCTGAAAGAGGGTGATCCACTGAGCCCGCATGTGATCAAGATGATCGGATACATGCAAGCTTTGGATCGGTTAGGCTTCCCACTTGGGGACGAATTGTCCAGGAATACAATTATGGGTTCTCTTCCGGCCAGCTATAGGACATTCATCTCGAACTACCATATGCACAACATGGAAAAGAAGCTCCCTGGATTGCATGGGATGCTAAAAGTGGCAGAGCAGGATATCAAGAAAGGCACGCATCAAGTGTTGATGGTGCAGAACACGGCAACTCCAAGAAAAAGACTAAGGCAAAGGGCAAGGAGGCAACTCCTACTATCGCCAATGCGCCCAAGTCCGGGCCAGACACGGGGACCTTTGCTTTCACTACAAGGAAACCGGTCACTCGAAGAGGAACTGGAGCAAGTGGCTTGCCCAGATAGGCAAGAAGACTGGAAGTGTGACTTCTTCTTCAGGTACACTTGTTGTATATGTTATAGACATTTTTCTTGCTGATATTTCTAGTAGCTCTTGGGTATATGATACCGGATCGATTGTTCACATATGCAACTCGATGCAGGGCTAAGAAGAACTAGGAATGTTGCAAGAGGAGAAGTTTACATACACATCGGGAATAAAGCAAGAGTTGCTGCATTAGCCATCGACACCATGCAACTTAATGTACCTTCAGGATTTGTAATGGAACTTGATAATTGTTATTAAGTTCCTGTATTAAGTTGAAACATTATTTCGGCCTCATGTTTGATGAGGCAAGGTTATGAATTCAGTATTAAGGACAATGGTTGTTCTATTTACTTGAATAAAATGTTTTATGGCTTTGCACCTGTTGTGAACGGGTTATTTCTATTAGATCCTGAAGGTGAATCGGTCTATAACATAAATGTCAAGAGGAATAAGCCTAACGAGATAAATCCGACTTACATCTGGCATTGTCGACTAGGACACATTAGTCGAAAGCGCATGAAGAAGCTCCATGATGATGGAATTCTAACTTCATTTGATTTTGAATCATTTGAGACATGTGAGTCCTGCCTACTCGGCAAGATGACTAAGACTTTTTTTTGCAAAGAGTTGTGAGAGGGCGTCTGAGCTATTGGAACTTAAACATAGTGATGTATGTGGACCAATGAGCATGACAGCTAGAGGTGGTTTCCAATACTTTGTCACTTTACCGACGACTTTAGTAGATATGGATATGTCTACTTGATGAGGCACAAGTCAGAAACCTTTGAAAAGTTCAAGGAGTTTCAGAATGAAGTGGAAAATCAACTCGGCAAAACAATCAAGCTTCTACGATCTGATCGTGGCGGTGAATATATGAACCAGGAGTTTGATGATCATCTGAAGAGCCGTGGAACAGTTCCACAACTCACTCCTCCAGTTACGCCATAGAGAAATGGTGTGTCGGAACGGAGGAATTGTACTTTGTTAGACATGGTCCAATCGATGACGAGTCAGTCAGATTTACCCTTGTCATTTTGGGGATACGCTCTAGAAACTGCATCTTTCACACTAAACAAGGTACCATCGAAGTGCATAGATAAGACACCATATGAGATATGGACGGTGAAGAGTGATAGTTTGTCTTTTCTAAAGATTTGGGGTTGTGAAGCATATATCAAGCGACTCCAGCTGGACATGCTCACACCCAAGTAGGACAAGTGCATATTCGTGGGATATCCGAGGGAAACCTTGGGATATTACTTCTACAACCGTGAAGAGGGCAAAGTGTTTGTCGCTCGACATGGAGTTTTCCTTGAGAAAGACTTTCTCAATTGGAAGGCTAGTGGGAGGTCGGTCCGACTCGAAGAAATTCGAGAACCACACGGGGATGTTCCGGCAGGAGATTCAATAGCACCGGAGTTAGTTAGGGAACCCGTAGTGGAATCGACGTCGGTTCCACATAGGTCAGAAACGTTGCGCAATATGCACGACTGCAATGTGTTGTTCTTGGAGAACAACGAGGCGACCACGTATGCGGAAGCAATGGTGAGCCGTGATTCCGAGTTATGGCTTGAGGCCATGAGATCCGAATTAAAGTCTATGGATGAAATCAAGTTTGGAACTTGGTTGATCCGCCACATGGCGTTCAAGACATTGAGTGCAAATGGATCTTTAAGAAGAAAACTGGTATGGACGGAAATGTTACAGTCCATAAGGCTCGACTTGTCGCTAAAGGTTATGGACAAGTTCAAGGAGTTGACTACGGTGAACTTATTCACCGGTAGTGATGCCTAAATCAATTCGGATCATTCTTGCTATAGCTGCATATTTCGACTATGAGATATGGCAGATGGATGTGAAAACTGCTTTTCTTAATGGAAATTTAACTGAGGACGTGTATATGACACAGCCCGAGGGTTTTGTCGATCCAAAGAATGTTGGCATGCAAAGCAAGCTTCAGAGATCCATTTATGGATTGAGGCAAGCATCTCAGAATTGGAACATTCGTTTTAATGAAGCGGTCAAAGAGTTTGGCTTCATTAAGAATGACTATGATCATTGTGTATTCAAGAAGGTCGGTGGGAGCTCAGTTGCATTTCTGATCCTGTATGTGGATGACATATTGTTGATTGGAAATGATGTTCAAATGCTTGAATCTGTCAAGGACTCATTGAAAAACAGTTTTTCGATGAAAGACTTGGGAAAAGCAACTTATATTCTGGGAATCAAGATCTATAGAGATAGATCGAGAAGGCTTATTGGATTAAGCCAAAGTACGTATATAGACAAGGTGTTGAAGCGGTTCAACATGCAAGATGCCAAGAAAGAGTTCCTGCCCATGTCACATGGCATTAGTCTTAGCAAGACTCAGAGTCCCTCGACTCCTGATGAGCGAAGACACATGGATGGGATTCCATATGCTTCGGCTATCGGGTCCATCATATATGCTATGGTATGTACTCGTCTCAATGTTAGCTTTCCTCTAAGCGTAGTGGGCAGATACCATGCTGATCTAGGTGAGAGTCACTAGACAACGGTAAAGAATATCCTTAAATACTTGAGAGGGACAAAGGATATGTTCCTGGTTTATTGTAACAGCCCAAGTGCAATCCTTCCATCCTTGTAATATATTCCATGTGGGAACCTTCCATGTATGCCATCATGTGGTTGACTTAATAAGATTGCTTCATGTCTTTCATTTTTGCATCATGGCATCATGTCATCATTCATAAGTTTGCATCATGCTTTCTGTGAAGTGGTATGTTGAATAGTGTGATTGTGGTGAGTGTGTGCTTACAACCCAGTGGGGTTCTTATGTGAAACACCCTCCCTGCAATTCCTTAATCTATGCCTTCATCTCTTCTTATTTCAAAATGCAAGATATGTGGTGTTTTGCAAGGCCCTAGTCCTCCCTAGAAATGTTGCAAAGCTACCTAATATTCTGTAGGTGTTTTTAAAAATA
The DNA here is from genome assembly GCA_039707655.1 of Elymus sibiricus. NCBI lineage: Eukaryota > Viridiplantae > Streptophyta > Magnoliopsida > Poales > Poaceae > Elymus > Elymus sibiricus. The sequence goes on along the minus strand of CM077669.1, from coordinate 285,507,141 downwards.
CATACTTGGTCATGTGCTGCTCTCCACTATTTTATGTTTTGGAAAAAAACAGATTCTAATAGTAGAAAAAAGGGCATTTTATTTATTTTCTCTAAAAATCCTCAAACCAATTTTATAAAATCAGGGCTATTTTCAGCATCCCATAACCATTTTTATTCTCCTCAAACTCTTTTCCAATGCTTCCCTGGCTTTTATTTTGTTTGTTGTTTTATTAAAAAGGAAAACCCTTTGTTTTTCCTGGGGGAGAGAGAGAGAGAGGCCAGCGTCCTGGGCCTCCTCCCTCCCCGCATGCGGCCCAGCCAGAGCGCAGCAGCAGCCCAGCAACTCCTACGCGGCCCAGCCAGCCTACCCCGCGCGCGTTCGTCGTCCTCCTGTACGGCAAGGCATCCAGGGGAGCCACGTCGGAACCCGGATGATTTGACGGCCATCCGGCACCCTAGGCCCCTTTAAAGCTTGTCCAAACCCTACCCCGTCCGTCCCTCGCTCCATTCCCACCTTCTCCTTCCCCACCGCCGCAAGTAAGCCTCCTCCCAAGCCCTCGCCGTCGCCATGCCTGCCATGCTCCGACCGAGCTTCTGCTCGTGCTCGGGGTAGCACCGTCGCCTCGTCTCCGACCTCCCTGACGACAGGGATTGAAGCCTTGAAGGCCCGGCCACCGTCTACATCTACACCCGCATCGCCATCGACCGCGGAGCTGCGTCGTTGTCCTCGCCGTCCCCTACAGCTTTGGATCAGAGGCTGCGCCAGAGTTCCCCGGTCTCGCTGTCGCCTTCCTGAAGACTCTCCGTCGTCTCTAGCTTCTCTAAGGTAGCTAGGTACCTTCCGTCCTCCTCCCTGGCTTTTCTTGCCGCCGGTAGATCTTCGTAGGCAGCGCCATGCTCGTGCCATCGTCGTGTCCTCTATGCTCCTGGCAAAAACTCTGAAGAACATCTTCAGAGAGCAGTAGCTCGCGGCGCTTCGTTTTCCGTTGCAGCTCACCCAGTGAGTCCCCGTAGCCTCGCCGTGTCTGTATGCTTGCCTCGCATGCCCCACACCACGCGCTCGCGCAGCCGGGCTTGCCCCATAGCGTCGTGATGTTTCTGTCTGTCGCGCCTCGCCATGGACTCGGGCTCAAGCTCCCGCGCCCCGCCTTGCTGTGCTTTCTTCGCCGCGCTAGCCAAGGGAATGGATTCCCCTAGGGATCCCCGCACCCCCACCGCCGGTTTGTTCTAACCACGGTCGCTGCTTTGTTCGCTGGCGGCGTCGTCTTTTCTTTGGCGCAGGGAGGAAGATAACCAGCCTCCGCTGGGGAATAGCTCAAAGGAGCCCGCGCCTCTTCTATCCCGAAAACCCCCTCCTAGCCCAGCTGGTCAACCCGCTCGCCCCCTCGCTGGCTGACCCGTGTTTGAATCCCCTTGGGCACAAATTAACCCCCCCCCCCCTTTTTTCTTTTTCTTGTGAGACTGACAGTGGGCCCAAGGGCCCACATGTCACACACACATGGGCTTAGAGCCACTACCAGTGGGCCCTTGATTTTATTTTGTTTATTTGTTTTTGTTTCACTGTTTTTTGATAGTTGTCGTTTAGGGAAGTTTCCAGATTAGTACATTGCCTTTTCTGTCAAGTGCTAAATAAGGCATATGCCTATTTTGGCATATACTATGTTATACCTAGTTCATGTGATTTTCGAATGGGAATTGTGTGATATTTTTCTACAGTAACATAGGCTTATGATATATGAATTTGGGGTAGAAAAATCCAACTAATCCATTTGTGGCATTAGTTTTATCATTTGAGCAAGTTTCTGTGAATGATATTTTGTGATAATATCTCCTTTTGTTATTTTTGCATGATTTAATGCTTACATCCTTTGCTAAACTTGTCAACATGAAAATTGCTCTTTGATATGTGTGCTAGCCCCTGGTATTGTTGCATGCCATGATAATCCATGTTTGAGTGTGGAATTCTTGTTGCCAACATGTTACAAAATAATGTTGTTTTCACATGCTAAAATATTTCTAAGTATAGAATCTGGTTATTTTGTTGCTATGTTGTCATGATGATTGCCATGAATCTGTAGCTCCTTTGGGGCTGGCCCAATGTAATGTATTGTTGAGCATGTTATCCTCTGTTAGCTTGTACCAATTGCTTGCAAGTAGAGGTATTGCATCTTGGTTAAATTTGCTGCCAAACATGTCATCCTGGAAAAAAAATGCCCTGCTTGCCACTTGTCAATTTTTCTAAGTCCGGGAGGCTGTTAAGTTCAATATGCCATGTTGGGAGGATGATAGCCAGTGGTCTGTGCACCTTTTGATGTTGATGTGATGGAGTAAATTGAAGTGCATGTTGTCCTCTATAATCTTGTTAAATTTCATGCCATGAAAGTCCATGTAGCAAGTGTACTTGTTGCTGCCAAAATGCCATCCTGTTAACTCAGATTGTGAAAGCTGATAATTTTCACTAAGTCTTTAACTGTTGTTCAACATGCCATGTTGTGATCTCAATTGCTATTGATCCATACGTTCATTCATGTTGTTGCTGTTATATGAATTGTTGCGCATCATGTTGCCTACATCCCCATGCCCTTGTTGTGCATTTTAGTGTGTTGTAGCTATTGATGTGTGGGATACAATATGTCATGTTGATGTTTGTGGTCAGATTGCTTGTGGTGTTTGTTTTGTGCTTTGTGGGAGTTATACCCAATTGTTTTGCATGATCTTTAGGTCCATTTCACCTAGAATTTCATTTCCAATCCAGTGGCACCCTTGGAATACCAAGGAATTGCCCATGGCCTTCCTTATCTTTGTTTTAGTCTCCATTACCGCTAGAACCTTGTCGTGTGTGTTCCGAGAGTTCCGTTACTCCATTTGCAATGTTCTCCATATGCATTTGCATCATTTTTATGAGGAGCATACATATTTGCCATGTTCATGCATGTCCAAATAACTAATCTTGAGGTTCAGAATACTAAAGAACTAAATAATTGCATTAGAAAGATGACTAGCATAGGGTTGCCATGTTAAATACATCAAATTGGTCATGCATCATCTTTGGTTGCGCATTGCACCTTGTTTGTTTGTTTATTTGGTATTGTTTTCTCTTTGGGTAGACCCGAGTGTCAAGCCTGAGTACAAGGATCCTGGAGAGAACACCTATGAGGACCCAGCTCTTTATCCCCCTGAAGACCCTATAGGAAAGATGATCATTACCCGGATCCCGATACTATTTTTGCTATGCTAGATGTCTCGCTTCTACCGTTAAGTTTCGTTGCCTACCACTTAATGTCAAGCCTCCTAAATTGCCATGAAAGCCTCTAACCCCTCCACTACCTAGCAAACATTGATTGGCTAAGATACCGCTTGCTCAGCCCTTTTCTTATAGCATTGCTAGTTGCAGGTGCAGGTTGTTTTCCATGTGACAACATGGATATCTGGACCTTATCACAATATTATTGCTATTTAATTTAATGCACCTATATATACTTGGTAAAAGGTGGAAGGCTTGGCCTTTTGCTCGGTGATTTGCTCCACTTTTGCCGCTCTAGTTACTTGTTACCGGTGTTATATTCCATATTGAGCGCTCCTAACATGCTCGGGGTTGTTATGGGACCCCCTTGACTATTCGTTTAGGGATAAAGCTTGTCTGGCAAGACCCAACATTGGTACTCCATTTGCTTAACAACTTAATAAAAAATGCATAGGGCATAGCTACCCCATGGATAATTAATCAACCCCCAGTCCAGTGCTCCTCATGAGTGTTGGTCCAACCCAGAGCAGCTTATTAACGCCACCCGGGGAAACTCGGTGGTTGGCGTGGTAACCATAGCTCATCCGTCGTGTCCTGAGAATGAGATACGCGGCTCCTATCGGGTTCGTCGACACGTCGGGCGGTCTTGCTGGGCTTGTTTTACCTTTCTTGAATGTATTGTGTGCGGGATTACAAGGATACTTTGGGCTATCTCGAGGTTGAGGTTTTCCACCGGAATTCCAAGGAGATCACGGGTTTTCCATGGTCGAGGTTATTCCATGCAGCTTGTGGTTAGTTTATGATAGATGAGTTGGAGCACCCCTGCAGGATTAAATCTTTCGGAAAGTCGTGCCCGCGGTTATGTGGCAACTTGGAAATTTGTTTAACACCCGGTTATAGTAAACTTGAAGTAAACTCAAATAAAATACACCAACCGTGTGCGTAACCATGATTGTCTCTGCTCGTGAGTTTGAACCGAGAGAGAACACGGTGGGGTTATGTCTGACGTAAGTAGGTGTTCAGGATCACTTAGTGATCATTCTAGTTCACGTCTCTTATGCGTAGACCACCATACTTACTCTTGCTCTCGTAAGTTAGCCACTCAAATAATTGCTTAGTGCTTGCTACAGCCTCACCACTTAACCATACCTCACCCATTGTCTTACATAGTCTCGGTACCCGGGTTAATGAGATTGCTGAGTCCCCGTGGCTCACAGATTACTACAACAATAGAGGTACAAGTACTGACGAGTTCGAGCAGGTTGACGCTTCTCAGCTCCAATGGGAGTTCGACGAGGAGCGTGGGTGTATGTACGTGATGTACCCGGATGAGTAGGGAGCTACTTGGTCGTATTCCTGGGCTTAGCGAGATAGACTTCATTGCTTTTGTCATTTGATTTCGTCTGTAGTCGGACCCTACATTTTATGGATGATGTATGGATGATTGTGTGGAATTGTAATTTAGCTTGTGGCAAGTGTAAGCCAACTCATATACTCATCTCCTCTTTACATGTATTGCAATGATTTCTATACTTGCGAAACGACTAGATGCGCTTCTATCCCCATCGAGGCCCTCGCGCCTTAATAGGGATAGAACCGCATTTTGGACGTTACATTTATGGAGGTGAGGAGGAGATCGTTGTAAAGAGTTACACTGATGCTAGTTTCCAAACCTATAGGGATGATAGTCGATCACAATATGGGTTTGTGTTCATTCTGAATGGAGGAGCAGTGAGCTGGAGGAGTTCCAAGCAAGATACGGTAGCGGACTCTACAATGGAGGGTGAGTACATTGCGGCTTCCGAAGCTGCAAAAGAAAGTGTTTGGGTAAAGAATTTTATTTGTGATCTTAGAGTGGTTCAGGAATCCTCCAATCCGTTGGACCTCTAGTGTGATAATAGTCATGCTATCGCACAAGTCAAGGAACCACTGAACCATCATAAAACCCAACACATACTCAGGCGTTTAAACCTTATTCGCGACATTGTCGAGAGAGGCGATGTAAACATATGCAAGATACACACGGATGCAAATGTTGTTGATCCATTAACGAAGCCTCTCCCACAGACGAAGCATGAGATGCACATGAGGTCCATGGACATACGATGCCTAGATGATTGACTCTAGTGCAAGTGGGAGACTGTTGGAGATATGCCTTAGAGGCAATCGTGTGATGATTTCATTTCCTATGTATCATGAGTATTTTGTATTGTCCTTGAACATCATCAGTGATATGTATCAATAAGTATGTGACTTATTTGTGAGACTACATATTGTATGATGATTGTTCTAATAGTCCCTAGTTGTTAAGATTATGCGTTCACATATCCTTTACTAGTATACGATTCAGTTGATGACTATGTTTCACAAGTCATGTGCATAGAGATGCTAAACTGATAATATGGATTCGGGGATTGAGCTCACCGACTCGGACAGACCCACTTTGAGACACAACGAGATATTTTCATTTGTTAGTCTCAAGTACAATGTATTGCTGGGGAACGTTGCATGGGAAACAAAAAATTTCCTAAGAACACCCAAGATCTGTCCATGGAGATGCATAGCTACCAGAGGGGGAGTGTATCTACATACCCTTGTAGATCGCTAAGCGGAAGCGTATATAACGCGGTTTATGTAGTCGTACTCTTCACGATCCAATTGCGATCCAATCCGATCTAGCGCCGAACGGATGACGCCTTTGCGTACAGCACATGTGCGGCTCGATGACGTCTCCTCCTTCTTGATCTAGCAAGAGAGGGAGGAGAAATAGATGGGATCTCAACCAGCATGACGGTATGGTGGAGATGGTGGTGGAGCAATCCCAGCAGGGCTTCACCAAGCACCTCCAGAACTACGAACGAGGAAGAACGGGAGAGAGGGGAGGCCGCAGGGCGTGGGAATTGTTGTGTCCAACCCTTGCGCCTCCTCCCCACTATATATAGGGGTATTGGAGGGCTGGGGGCGCAGCCCTAGCCCCTCCTCCAAGGAGGGGAGGCGGCCAAAGGGGGAGGAGTGCCCTCCAAGCCAAGTGGAGGGCCCTCCCCCTTAGGGTTTCCCTTCCCCTAGGCGCATGGGCCTTAGGGGGCTGGTGCGCCTGGCCCAATAAGGCTAGGGCTCCCCCTACATCCCATGCACACCCTAGGTGCTGGAGGGACCCTTTCGGACTCCTCCAGAACCCTTTGGAACCTTCTAGAACCTTCCGGAACCGTCCGAAAGCTTCCCGGCACAATACCGGTAAAACCCGAAACTTTTTCGGTAGCCAAAATATGACTTCCCATATATAAATATTTACCTCCGGACCATTCCGGAGCTCCTCGTGACGTCCGGGAACTCATCCGGGACTCCAAACAACATTCCGTCACCAACTTGAATGTCCCAATACTACTCTAGCGTCACGGAACGTTAAGCGTGTGGACCCTACAGGTTCGAGAATCATGTGGACATGACCGAGACACCTCTCCGGTCAATAATCTATAGCGGGACCTGGATGCCCATATTGGTTCCCACATATTCCACGAAGATCATTATTGGCCAAACCATGATGTCAAGGATTCAGTCAATCACGTATTCAGTTCCCTTTGTCCAGCGGTATGCTACTTGCCCGAGATTCGATCGTCGATATCTCCATACCTAGTTCAATCTCGTTATAGGCAAGTCTCTTTACTCGTTCCATAATACAAGATCCCATGACTAACTCCTTTGTCACATTGCTTGCAAGCTTCTTGTGATGTTGCATTATCGAGAGGGCCCAGACATACCTCTCCGTCAAACGGAGTGACAAATCCTAGTCTCGATCCTTGCCAACCCAACAGACACCCTCAGAGATACCTGTAGAGTACCTTTATGATCACCCAGTTATGAAGTGACGTTTGATACACACAAGGCATTCCTCCGGTGTCAGGGAGATGCATGATCTCATGGTCTTAGGAACAGATTCTTGACATGAAGAAAGCAGTAGCAATAAACTTAGTGATACGATCAAATGATGTGCTTACGGTTGGGTCATGTCCATCACATCATTCTCGTAATGATGTGGCCCCGTTATCAAATGACAACTCATGTCTATGGTTAGGAAACCTTAACCATCTTTGATCAACGAGCTAGTCTAGTAGAGGCTCACTAGGGACACGATGATGTTTATGTATCCACACATGTATCTGAGTTTCCGATCAATACAATTCTAGCATGGATAATAGACGTTTATCATGAAAAGGGAAATATGATAATAATCAATTCATTATTGCCTCTAGGGCATATTTCCAATAGTCTCCCACTTGCACTAGAGTCAATAATCTAGTTCACATCGCCATGTGATTCGCACCCAATGAGTTATGGGGTATGGTCATGTTTTTCCTGTGAGAGAGCTTTTAGTCAATGGGTGTGCAACATTCAGATCCATGTGTACTTTGCAAATCTATATGTCATACTGTAGATGCTACTAACGCGCTTCACTTGGAGCTATTCAAATGACCGCTCCACTATACGTATCCGGTTTATGACTCAAGGTCATCCGGATCGGTGTCAAAGCTTGCATCGACGTAACCCTTTATGACGAACTCTTTATCACCTCCATAATCGGGAAAATATTTCCTTCGTACTCTTTAGGTACCTAAGGATAATTTTGACCGCTGTCCAGTGATCCACTCCTGGATCACTCTTGTACCCCCCTTGCCAGACTTATAGCAAGGAACACATCACATGAGGTACACAGCATGGCATACAGTATAGAGCCTACGGCTGAGGCATAGGGGATGACCTTCGTCCTTTCTCTTTCTTCTGCCGTGGTCAAGCTTTGAGTCTTACTCAACTTCACACCTTACAATACATGCAAAAAATCCTTCTTGGAATGATCCATTTTGAACTCCTTCAAAATCTTGTCAAGGTGTGTGCTCTGTGAAAGTCTTATCAAGCGTCTAGATCTACCTCTATAGATTTTGATGCTCAATATGTAAGCAGCTTTACCCAGGTCTTCCTTTGAAAAACTCCTTTCAAACAACCCTTTATCCTTTCTAGAAATTCTACATCATTTTCGATCAACAATATGTCATCCATATATACTTATCAGAAATGCTATAGTGCTCCCACTCACTTTCTTGTAAATACAAGTTTCTTCATAAACTTGTATAAACCCAAAAGCTTTGATCACCTCATCAAAGCGTATATTCCAACTCCGAGATGCTTGCACCAGTCCATAGAAGGATCGCTGGAGATTGCATGTCTTTTAGCATCCTTAGGATCGACAAAACCTTCCAGTTGTATCACATACAACCTTTCCTCACGGAAACCGTTAAGGAAACTCTGTTTTGACATCCATCTGCCAGATTTCATAATCGAAAAATGCAGCAACTGCTAACATAATCCCATCAAACTTTAGCATCACTACGGGTGAGAAAATCACATCGTAGTCAACTCCTTGAACTTGTCAGAAACCTCTTTGCGACAAGTCAAGCTTTATAAATGGTGACATTACCATCAGTGTATGTCTTCTTCTTAAAGATCCATTTGTACTTAATGGCATGCCGGTTATCAGGCAAGTCTACCAAAGTCCATACTTGGTTTTCATACATGGATCCTATCTCGGATTTCATGGCTCCTAGCCATTTGTTGGAATCCGGGCCCACCATCGCTTCTTCATCGCTAGTAGGTTCACTGTTCTCTAACAACATGACCTCCAAGATAGGATTGTCGTACCACTCAGGGTGGTACGAGTCCTTGTCGACCTACGAGGCTCGGTAGTAACTTGATCCAAAGTTTCATGATCATCATCATTAGCTTCCTCTTCAATTGGTGTACGCATCACATGAACACTTTTCTGCGTTGCGCTACTTTCCAATTCAAGTGAACGTTTGATAACCTTATCAACTTCTACCTTCCTCCCACTCACTTCTTTCGAGAGAACCACCTTCTCTGGAAATGATCCATTCTTGACAACAAAGACCTTGCCTTCGGATCTGAGATAGAAGGTGTACCCAATTATTTCCTTAGGGTATCCTATGAAGACGCACTTTTCTGCTTTCGGTTTGAGCTTATCAAGCTGAAGCCTTTTCACATAAGCGTCGCAACCCCAAACCTTAAGAAACGACAACTTAGTTTTCTTGCCAAACCATAATGCATACGGTGTCACCTCAATGGATTTAGATGGTGCGCTATTTAAAGTGAATGTACTTGTCTCTAATGCATAACTCCAAAATGATAGTGGCAAAACGATAAGAAACATCATAGAATGCACCATATCCAATAGAGTACAGTTACGATGTTCGGACACACCATTACACTGTGGTGTTCCAGGTGGCGTGAGCTGTGAAACAATTACACACTGCCTTAAATGCATACCAAACTCATAACTCGGATATTCATCTCCACGATCACATCGCAGACATTTTATCATCTTGTCACGATGATCTTCAATTTCACTCTGAAATTTGCTTTGAACTATTCAAAAGTTTCAGACTTTTATTTCAATAAGTAAATATCCCAATATCTACTCAAGTCATTCGTGAAGGTAAGAAAATAACAATATCCACTGCGTGCTTCAACACTCATCGGACTGCACACATCAGTATGTATGATTTCCAACAAGTCACTTGCACGCTCCATTGTTCCGGAAAACAGGGTCTTAGTCATCTTGCCCATGAGGCATGGTCCGCATGTCTCAAGCGATTCGAAATCGAGTGAGTCCAAAGATCCATCGGCATGGAGTTTCTTCATGCGCTTTACACCAATATGACCTTAGTGGCAGTGCCACAAGAAAGTGGTATTATCATTATTAACTTTGCATATTTTTGGCATCAATTCTATCAACATGTGTATCACTATGTTCGAGATTCAATAAACCATTCGCATTGGGTGCATGACCATAGAAGGTATTATTCATGTAAACAGAACAACAATTATTCTCTGACTTAAATGAATAACCGTATTACAATAAAAACGATCTAATCATGTTCATGCTCAACGCAAACACCAAATAACATTTATTTAGGTTCAACACTAATCCCGAGGGTAGAGGGAGCGCGCGATGGTGATCACATCAACCTTGGAGATGCTTCCAACATACATCGTCACCTCGCCCTTATCTAGTCTCCGTTTATTCCATAGCTTTTGTTTCGAGTTACCAGTATTAGCAAATGAACCGGTATCTAATACCCAGATGCTACTAGGAGTACTAGTAGGTACACATCAATAACACGTATGTCAAATATACTTTTGTTGACGTTGTCAGCCTTCTTATCTACCAAGTATTTGGGGTAGTTCCGCTACCAGTGATCGTTCCCCTTACAATAGAAGCACTTAGTCTCGGGTTTGGGTTAAATCTTGGGTTTCTTCACTGGAGCGACAACTGGCTTGTCATTCTTCAAGTTTCCCTTCTTCCCTTGCCCTTCTTGAAACTACTGGTCTTATTAACCATCAACACTTGATGCTCCTTCTTGATTTCTACCTTCGCGGCCTTAAGCATTGCGAATAGCTCAGGGATCATCATCTCCATCCCTTGCATGTTATAGTTCATCACAAAGCTCTAGTAGCTTGGTGAGAGTGACTAGAGAACTCTGTCAATCACTATCTTATCTAGAAGATTAACTCCCACTTGATTCAAGCGACTGTAGCACCCAGACATTATGAGTACATGCTTACTAACTGAGTTGTTCTCCTCCATCTTGTCGGCAAAGAACTTGTCAGAGGTCTCATACCTCTCAACACGGGCATGAGCCTGAAATACCAATTTCAGCTCTTGGAACATCTCATATGCTCCATGGCGTTCAAAACGTCTTTGGAGCCCCAATTCTAAGCCATAAAGCATGGCGCATTAAACTATCAAGTAGTCATCAGAACGTGTCTGCCAGACGTTCACAACATCCATAGACGGTGCTTGAGGGGGTGGCGCACCGAGTGGTGCATCAAAGACATAAGCCTTCTGTGTAGCAATGAGTACAATCCTTAGATCACGGACCTAGTCCGCATAATTGCTACCAACATCTTTCAACTTAGTTTTCTCTAGAAACGTATCAAAATACAGGGGAGCTACAGCGGGAGCTACAACATAATTTTGCAAAGACAACTTTTAGACTATGTTCATGATAATGAATTCAATTAATCATATTACTAAAGAACTCCCACTCAAATCAACATCCCTCAGGTTGTCTAAGTGTGACATGATCCAAATCCACCAACTCAAGTTCGATCATCACGTGAGATGAGGTGGTTTCAATGGTGAACATCTCCATGTTGATCGTATCTACTATATGACTCATGTTCGACCATTCGGTCTCCTGTGTTCCGAGGCCATGTCTGTACATGCTAGGCTCGTCAAGTTTAACCCAAGTATCCCGCGTGTGTAAATCTGGCTTACACCCGTTGTATGCGAACGTAGAGTCTATCGCACCTGATCGTCACGAGGTGCTTCGGAACGATGATCCTTCGCAACGGTGCATACTCGGGGAGAACACAATTTTATCTTGAAATTTTAGTGAGGGGTCATCTAATAGTGCTAGCGTCGTCCTAAGCAAAATAAGATGCATAGAAGGATAAACATCACATGCAAATCATATAAGTGACATGATATGGCCATCATCATCTTGTGCTTTTGATCTCCATCTCCAAAGCACCGACATGATCTCCATCGTCACCGGCATGACACCATGATCTCCATCATCGTGTCGTCATGTGGTTTTCACGCCAACTATTGTTTCTACAACTACTGCTAACGCATAGCGATAAAGTAAAGCAATTACATGGCGTTTTAAATATTGACACGTAGGTCATGAATTAAATTAAAGACAACCCTATGGCTCCTGCCGGTTGCCGTACTCATCGACATGCAAGTCGTGACAACTATACAAAACATGATCATCTCATACATCACATATATCAAATCATGTTTGGCCATATCACATCACAACATGCCATGCAAAAACAAGTTAGACGTCCTCTACTTTGTTGTTGCAAGTTTTACGTGGCTGTTATGGGCAACTAGCAAGAACCATTCTTACCTATGCAAAGCCACAACGGTGATATTCAAGTTTCCATTTAACCTTCTACAAGGACCACCTCTGTCGAATCCGATTCAACTAAAGTGGGAGAGACACACACCCGCCAGCCACCTTTATGCAAACAAGTTGCATGTCAGTCAGTGGAACCGGTCTCTTGTGTGACGACAACTAAGGTTGGTACGAGCCGCTTCATCCCACAATACCGCCGAATCAAAATAAGACTAAGGAGGTAAGCAATATGAACATCAACGCCCACAAACACTTTGTGTTCTACTCATGCATATCTTCTACGCATAGACCTAGCTCATGATGCCACTATTGGGGAACGTTGCATGGGAAACAAAAAATTTCCTACGAACACCCAAGATCTATCCATGGAGATGCATAGCTATGAGAGGGGGAGTGTATCTACATACCCTTGTAGATCGCTAAGCGGAAGCGTTTATAACGCAGTTGATGTAGTCGTACTCTTCATGATCCAATCGCGATCCAATCCAATCTAGCGCCAAACGGACGGCACCTCCGCGTACAGCACACGTGCGGCTCGATGATGTCTCCTCCTTCTTGATCCAGCAAGAGAGGGAGCAGAAGTAGATAGGATCTCAACCAGCACGACGGCGTGGTGAAGATGGTGGTGGAGCAATCCTAGCAGGGCTTTGCCAAGCGCCTCCGAAACTACGAACGAGGAAGAACGGGAGAGAGGGGAGGCCGCAGGGCGTGGGAATTGTTGTGTCCAACCCTTGCGCCTCCTCCCCACTATATATAGGGGTGTTGGAGGGCTGGGGGCGCAGTCCTAGCCCCTCCTCTAAGGAGGGGAGGCGGCCAAAGGGGGAGGAGTGGCCTCCAAGCCAAGTGGAGGGCCCTCCTGATAGCACATTTGCTCCCTTGGTGGTTTTGGTAATTAATAACAACATATATGTCATTGGACTCATGGTTCCACTAAGTATATTTTAGGAAAAGTCTAATGATGAGATGGCTACAAGTTGTGAGGAGATACCCCAAGATGCAAGGAATGGATTGGCAAAGCTTCAAGCTAGAAGACTCTCTTTTTACTTTGTGAGAAATCACTTTGAGTCCATTGGAAAACCAATACTATTAAAACGGGGTAAGGTATTGTTGGTTAACAAATTGCTCCACATGCACAAGTGCTAGCCACCAAAAACACCCACAAGCTCTCCTACAAAATACTCTGTCTAGACACAACTTCACAAAATCGGTGCCACCAACTTTTCATTCGGCCCTACCAATTTTCTACCCATAACAGAACCCTAGCCAAACCTAGCTCTTCGGTACAACCGAGACTGCATCGGTGTGACGTGGCTTGAGACTGCATCAGTATTTCCCCAAAGAGGAAGGGATGATGCAGCATAGCGACGGTAAGTATTTCCTCAGTTACGAAACCAAGGTTATTGAACCAGTAGGAGGATCAGCACCACCCAATAAGCAGCACCTACACACAAACAACAAATACTTGCAACCCGACGCGAAAGAGAGGTTGTCAATCTCTCTACAGTAAAAAGATAGATTAGGTAGTGATAGATAGGAGAGATAGATCTCTCAAGAACACAAAATAAAAAGAGCAAATAAAAATTGCAGCAATATGTTTTGGGGTTTTTGGTTTTGTAGATCGGAAAACAAAGAGGCAAAAATATAGATCAGAAAGCAATATGTTGGAAAAGTAGACCCGAGGGCCGTAGGATTCACTAGTGGCTTCTCTCATGAGTATAGCGCACGGTGGGTGAACAAATTACTGTTGGGCAATTGATAGAAGACCAAATAATCATGACGATATCCAAGGCGATGATCATTATATAGACATCACGTCCAAGATAAGTAGACCGACTCCTGCCTGCATCTACCACTATTACTCCACACATCGACCGCTATCCAGCACGCATCTAGTGTATTAAGTTCATGGAAAAATGGAGTAATGCAATAAGAACGATGACATGATGTAGACAAGATATGTTCATGTAGGAATACACCCCATCTTGTTATCCTTAATGGCAACAATACATGCATGCCTTGCTGCCCCTTCTGTCACTGGGGAAGGACACCGCAAGATCGAACCCATCACAAAGCACCTTTTCCCATGGCAAGAAAAATCGATCTAGTTGGCCTAACTAATCCAAAGATTCGAAGAAGAAATACGAGGCTATAAGTAATCATGCATATAAGAGATCAAAGAAGACTCAAATAATATTCATGGATAGAAACTGATCATGAACTCAAAATCCATCGGATCCCAACAAACACACCGAAAAGTTTACATCAAATAGATCTCCAAGAGACCATTGTATTGAGAATCAAAAGAGAGAGAGGAAGCCATCTAGCTACTGCCTACGGACCCATAGGTCTATGGTGGACTACTCACGCATCATCGGAGAGGCACCAATGAAGAAGATGAACCCCTCCGTGATGGTGTTTAGATTGGATCTCGAGGTTCTGGAACTTGCGGTGGCTGGAATTGTATTTCGTCGACTCCCCTAGGATTTTCTGAATATTTGGGAATTTATAGGCGTCATAGGCGGTGGAGGGGGGGCCGTGGAGGGCACAACCCACCAGGGCCCCGGGGCCCCCCTGGCACGCCCATGTGGGTTGTGGCCTCCACAGCCCACCTCTCTGGTACTTCTTTGGCCCACTGGGTGTCTTCTGGTCCAGAAAAAATCTCCAAAAAGTTTCGTCGCAATTGGACTCCGTTTGGTACTGATATTTTGTGAAGTAAAAAACAACCAAAAACAGCAACTGGCACTTTGGCACTATGTCAATAGGTTAGTCCCAAAAAATGATATAAAGTTGTTATAAAATGATTGTAAAACATCCAAGAATGATAATATAATAGCATGGAACAAGCAAAAATTATAGATACGTTGGAGACGTATCAGTATCCCCAAGCTTAATTCCTACTCGTCCTTGAGTAGGTAAATTATAAAAACAGAATTTTTGATGTGGAATGCTGCCTAACATGTTCATCTCATATTCTTTTCTTTTGTATAGCATGGACATTTGGACTTGTAGATGATTCAAAGCAATAGTCTAGTTTTAACATAATGACTTCAATACTCAAGCATGCCAACAAGCAACCATGTCTTTCAAAATATCAACACTAAAGAGAGTTATCCCTGGCCCATCATGCTCAAACATTGATCCATTCATGAAACACACTCAAATATTATCTATGACCAATGCTCAAGTACGATCATAGTGCCTCCTAGTTGGTGCTTTATAAGAGAAGATGGAGACTCAAAGTAAAAAATAAAAATTGCATAAAGTAAATAGATAGGACCTTCGCAGAGGGGAGTAGGGATTTGTAGAGGTGCCAGAGCTCAAGGTTTAAATTGAGAGAGAAAAATATTTTGAGTGGCATGCCTTTCCTGTCAACGAAAACGACGAAGTAGCTCACAATACTTTCCATGCTAGATATATCATAGGCGGTTCCCAAATAGAAAATAAAGTTTATTCCTTTTTCCACCAAACATTCACTTTCCATGGCGGGCCGTATCCACGGTTGCCTTCCATACCAACACTTTCCAAGGAATTTATTATTTGTCAACATAAAGTAAATATTTTTTTTCTTTTTCATTTCGGGAATAGGCATCCCTATTACCGCCGCACTCTCGTGCAATGACAAGTGAATAAACACTCATCTTGAGAATAACACATCGAGCATGGAAAAATATTGGACACTCCCCACCGTTTCATGAGCGGTACGAGCACACAAAAGAGAAAAATTATTTTGAAAATTTAGAGATGGCACATACAAATTTGCTTGGAACAGCATGGAAATACCGCATATAGGTAGGTATGGTGGACTCATAAGGCAAAACTTGGTTTAAGGGTTTTGGATGCACAAGTAGTATTTCTACTTAGTACAAATGGAGGCTAGCAAATAGATTGAGAAGCAACCAAACCAAGAAACGAAAATTCACATAAGCGAGCATTGAGCATAACTAACACCGAATAATGCACCATAAGTAGGATGTAACTTCATTGTAGAACTATTGACTTTCGTGCATGCATAGGGAATCACAAACCTTAACACCAATATTCCTACTAAAGCATAATTACTCACTAACATTACTCACGTATTACTATCATCATGTTTCAAAACTATTACAAGGAATCAAGTTTAATTTTTCCAATGATCTTCATGAAAGTTTTTATTATATCCTCCTTGGATATCTATCACTTTGGGACTAGTTTCATATATTGCCATTGCTTTTTTGACAAGCTCAAACAAATTTAAGTGAAGCACATGAGCATAAAGATTTCATCTCTCAAAAAGGTATAAGTGAAGCATGAGAGGATTTCTTCAAAATTTACTAGCTCTAAAATTAATCTAAGTGAAGCATGAGAGTATTTCTACAAAAAATTCCAAGCACACCTTGCTCAAAAAGATATAAGTGAAGCACTAGAACAATTCTATAGCTCAAAAAGTTTAAGTGAAGCACAAAGAGCAATTCTAACAAATCATAGCATGATTTTGGCTCTCTCAAATAGGTGTGTCGAGCAAGGATACAAGTGACAAACTAACAAGCAAAGCAAGCAAAGACTCAAATGATACAAGACGCTCCAAGCAAAACTCATGATATGTGACGAATAAAAATATAGCTCCAAGTAAAATACCGATGGTCGTTAGAAGAAAGAGGGGATGCCACTCGGGGGCATCCCCAAGCTTAGTTGCTTGTTTCTATTTGGATATATCTTGGGGGTGCTGTAGCATCCCCAAGCTTAGGCTCTTTTCACTCCTTATTCCTTCATCCATCGTGATCTCGCCCAAAACTTGAAAACTTCAATCACACAAAACTCAACAAAATCTACGTGAGATCCGTTAGTATAATAAAGCAAATCGCTACTTTAGGTGTTGTTGCAAACCCATTCATATTTTATTGGTGCATTATACCTACTGTATTTTAACTTTACCATGGCTCATACCCTTCAATATAACCCATAGATTCATCAAAACAAGCACACAATGCAACGAAAACAGAATATGTCTTAAACAGAACAGTCTGTAGTAATCTGTACTCTAACCATACTTCTGTAACTCTAAAAATTCTGAAAAAATAGGACAACGTAAAGAATTTGTATAAAAACACTTTGTTAAAATTGCATCTCAAGATCACGTTCCAGTAAAAAATGAAAATTTAAATACTGGACGCAAAGTTTCTGTTTCAGATTCAGCATCGCTTCTACTCATCTTATGAATCATCCTAAAGGTTCTACTTGGCACAAACACTAAATAACCCATAAAAACACAATCATAACAGAGGCATAATTGTGTCAACACACAAAAACAGAAAGGAAAAAAGCAAAATTTTATTTATTCATTGGGTTGCCTCCCAACAAGCGCTGTCGTTTTACGCCCCTAGCTAGGCATAACGCATAGATTCAAGTATTATCATATTTGGTTGTCAATTCTTCAATCACACAACTAGATTTTTTAAGGATTTGGCATGCATACTCTCGATGACAACACTTCTAGGAAGAAGACCAAAGAATTCATTTTTGTAAATAGGGTCTCTTATGATTTCAACAAAGTCGGGATGAATACTAATCATTTTAAGATCTCCCTTGTGACCACTAGGTGTAGCAACTTTGTTCTTAGTGACTTGCATGGTCTTGCCAATTTTTACAGGAGTTTTTTCAATAGTTTTAATAGAATAAAAAGCCGAACCCAAGTTACTAAAGATTTCTTCAAACTTATCAATTTGGTACGGGCTCTCTTCTACCCTTTCGTTAACTACGGTTTTCTTTTCCTTTAACAATTTAAAAGCATCTCCCGCCTTAGCCCCAATTTTATTAGCAAGATCATGCATTTTCTTATCCAAATTTTCAAGATGTTCCTTGGTAATCATCTTCTTTTCAATAGCATCTAATCTCTCCATAACGTGTTCAAGAGTTAAAGTTGTTTCATTGATCATAAGAGGTGGTGATCCCACTAAACTTCCCATAGCATTAAAAGCATCCAAAGATGGACACATCAAGAAATTCCCACCGGTAATCGTATCAAGGACAAATCTATACCAAGTGGTGATACCAACATAAAAACTGCGAAGAAGAACAATGGTAGATTGCTTATGGATAGATCTATTATGAGCATTGCAAATCCTATACCAAGCATCTTTTAGGTTCTCCCCTCCCCTTTGCTTAAAATTAAGAACCTCATTATCGGGAGTACACGCAATAGAGGAAGAACTAACCATAATGACAAGGCAAGAGATCTGACAAGAAAAAGACAAACAAAAAAAGAGGGCGAATAAAACGGCAAATTGGTGAAGTGGGGGAGAGGAAAACGAGAGGAAAACGGCAAATAATGTAATTGCAAGGAGATGAGATTTGTGATTAGGAACCTGGTAGATGATGATGGAGTCTCCTCGGCGCCTGAGATTGGCACGTAGAAGAGACTGCTTCCTCCCCGGCAACGGCACCAGAAATTCCATTGACGTGGCTTGAGACTGCGTCGGTATTTCCCCAAAGAGGTAGGGATGATGCAGCACAATGACGGTAAGTATTTCCCTCAGTTATGAAACCAAGGTTATCGAACTAGTAGGAGGATCACCACAACCCAATAAGCAGCACCTGCACACAAACAACAAATACTTGCAACCCGACGCGAAAGAGAGGTTGTCAATCTCTCTACGGTAAAAAGATAGATTAGGTAGTGATAGATAGGAGAGATAGATCTCTCAAGAACACAAAATAAAAAGTGCAGCAATATGTTTTTGGGTTTTTGGTTTTGTAGATCTGAAAACAAAGAGGCAAAAAGATAGATCGGAAAGCAATATGTTGGAAAAGTAGACCCGGGGGCCGTAGGATTCACTAGTGGCTTCTCTCATGAGTATAGCGCACGGTGGGTGAAAAAATTACTGTTGGGCAATTGATAGAAGATCAAATAATCATGACGATATCCAAGGCGATGATCATTATATAGGCATCACGTCCAAGATAAGTAGACCGACTGCTGCCTGCATCAACCACTATTACACCACACATCGACCGCTATCCAGCATGCATCTAGTGTATTAAGTTCATGGAAAAACGGAGTAATGCAATAAGAATAGTGACATGATGTAGACAAGATCTATTCATGTAGGAATAGACCCCATCTTGTTATCCTTAATGGCAACAATACATGCGTGCCTTGCTGTCCCTTCTATCACTGGGAAAGGACACCGCAAGATCGAACCCATCACAAAGCACATCTTCTCATGGAAAGAAAAATCGATCTAATTGGCCTAACTAAACCAAAGATTCAAAGAAGAAATACGAGGCTATAAGTAATCATGCATATAAGAGATCAAAGAAGACAAAAATAATATTCATGGATAGAAACTGATCATGAACTCAAAATTCATCGGATCCCAACAAACACACCACAAAGTTTACATCAAATAGATCTCCAAGAGACCATTGTATTGAGAATCAAAAGAGAGAGAGGAAGCCATCTAGCTACTGCCTACAGACCCGTAGGTCTATGGTGGACTACTCACGCATTATCGGAGTGGCACCTATGAAGAAGATGAACCCCTCCGTGATGGTGTTTAAATTGGATCTCGAGGTTCTGGAACTTGCGGCGGCTGGAATTATGTTTCGTCGCCTCCCCTAGGGTTTTCTGAATATTTGGGAATTTATAGGCGTCAGAGGCGGTGGAGGGGGGCCTCGTGGAGGGCACAACCCACCAGGGCACGCCGGGGGCCCCCTGGCGCGCCCATGTCTCTCTGGTACTTCTTTGGCCCACTGGGTGTTTTCTGGTCCAGAAAAAATCTCCAAAAAGTTTTGCCGCAATTGGACTCTGTTTGGTACTGATATTCTGCGAAGTAAAAAACAAGCAAAAACAGCAAGTGGCACTATGGCACTATCTCAATAGGTTAGTCCCAAAAAATGATATAAAGTTGTTATAAAATGATTGTAAAACATCCAAGAACGATAATATAACAGCATGGAACAAGCAAAAATTATAGATACGTTGGAGACGTATCATGGTGCAACCGAGTTTCAGTGACCAACCTTCTGGTGTCCCAATTCATAAAATCATAATTTCCGATTTTATGCTTCGGTCTCACCGAGTTTTGGGAACTGCCCTCGGCCACTGGTTTCAGTACCACCGAGATTTCCATATCGGTCTCACCGAGATTCCGAAAGTTGCCACATTTTTGACATATCGGTAGAACCGAGTTTTGCTTCGGTTTCGCCGAGATGGCCAATAATGTTGTATCGGTTGGATTTTTGGAGATGCCTATATATACCCCTCCACCACATCCCACTCAAAAGAAAAGCACTCAGAACTATTCCATACTTGCCCCCATCCAGTTTTCTGAGAGAGAACCACCTACCCTTGTGTTGAGACCAACATCATCCACTCCAACCATATGGATCTTGATTTCTAGCCTCCCCAAGTAGCTTTCCACCCAATCAATCCCTTCTACCAAGCCAAATCTGTGAGAGAGTGATTGAGTGCTGAGGAGTCTATCATCTTGAAGCACAAGAGCAAGGAGTTCATCATCATTATCAAGCCTATTACCTTTTGGAGGGTGGTGCCTCCTAGATTGGTTAGGTGTTGCTTGGGAGCCTCCTACTTCGTGGTGTGGAGTTGAACCGAGAAGTTTGTACGGGCAAGGAGATCGCCTACTTCGTGAAGATCTACCCATAGTGAGGCTAGTCCTTCGTGGACGGAAGCCGTTATGGAATAGTCAAGGTTGCTACTTCGTGGACCCTTATGGGTGGAGCCCTCCGTGGACTCTCGCGACCATTACCCTCCGTGGGTTGAAGACTCCATAAACGTGGATGTACGATAGCGCCACCTATCGGAACCACGGGAAAAATCTTCGTGTCTACAATTGCGTTTGATCTTCCTACCCTTACCTCTATTACATGTGCTTGTCTTTACTTTCCGCTGCTACACTCTTAGACATGCATGTGTAGGGTGTGCTTGACTTGCAATCGTTGCTAAAATCTGCCAACAATTAAAATTTGAAAAGGTGGAACTTTTAATTGGTCAAGTAGTCTAATCACCCCCCCCCTCTAGACATACTTGCGATCCTACAAGTGGTATCAGAGCTTTGGTTTCCATTGCATTGGTTTCACAACCTAGGAGAGTATGGCGTCTAGTGAGGGAAGTTACCGCCGTAGAGGTTCGTACTTTGATGGCACTAATTTTGCTAGTTGGAAGCATAAGATGAAAATGCATATCTTGGTCATAACCCCGTCTTTTGGGTTGTTGTTCATGTTGGCTTGCAAGGTGAATTATTTGGTGATGGAAAGGAACCATATCGTGAAACGACCGCGGATGAATTGAAGATGTTGCAATACAATGCTCAAGCATGTGACATTCTTTTCAACTGCCTATGCCCCGAAGAATTAAACAAAATCAGCCGTCTTGAGAATGCAAAGGAAATTTGTGTTATGACCGGCGTGCACTATAGCCGGAGGAGGCCCAATGGCCCGTCCAGTTAGGGGCTTGGCCCAACTTATCTTTATTTTTAGCACATAGAGGATTATATAAACACTCGTAAGGACTTGTTTTAGAATCAAGCAATAAGACATATCTATTGCCCGGCTCCCTCAGGAGCCGGAACCCTAAACCCTAGCCGCCGCATGCGCCTGTCCCTCTCTCTCCATCGCGCGACCACGGCGCGACAGCACCGCCGCCCGCGTCCATCGCCCCGGCAGTGTCACGCCCAAGATGCGATCCTATCCTTATTTTGGCACGAGGGCCTCGACAGGGATAGAAGCGCATCTCGTCGTTTCGCAAGAATGTATATCATTACAAGTACATGTAAAGAAGAGATGAGTATATGGAATTGGCTTACACTCGCCACAAGCTACATCAATTTCACATCAATATAACAACATATCCAAACATCATACAGAAGACTAGGGTCCGACTACGGACGAAAACAAACGATAAAATGACATCCATCCTTGCTATCCCTGGCTGCCGTCCTGGAACCCATCCTAGATCGATGAAGAAGAAGAAGAAGAACTCCAAATCAAACAAGCATCGCGCTCACGTCAAATCATCGCATTACATGTACCTACAACTATTGTTGTAGTAATCTGTGAGCCACAGGGACTCAGCAATCTCATTTCCAGGGGTATCATGACTATTAAAGCTTAATGGGTGAGGTAAGGTTAAGTGGTGAGGCTGCAGCAAGCACTAAGCATTTATTTGAGTGGCTAACTTACGAGTACAAGAATAAAAGGGGATGATCGTCGTATAAATGGACGTGAACTAGTAATGATCTATAAGAGATCCTGAACACCTACTTACGAACAAACATAACCCCACCGTGTTCTCTCTCGGTTGCAGAAATCACGAGAAGAGACGGTCACGGTTACGCACACGGTTGGTGTATTTTATTTGAGTTTACTTTAAGTTTGCTATGTGTAACAACCCCATGTAATAGCTACAGTAATCACCTCTTGATAATGCCATGTCACCATGATTAACTATGCTTGATCATCATTTGCATCATATCTCATTTCAAATTCCAAATTAAATTGAAATTCACATTTAAAGTGAAAAATAAAAGTTGTTCAAATTTGAAAAACTAAAATGTTTATTATGTTGCAAATAATCCAGAGGCATTTATACAATTATAACCAGCATTAATTGAATTAGTTAAAGACCCCTAACAACCTAAAACAGGAGCTAAAACAATTAATTAAATGCCTTTCATAAATTATAAATTATCAAACTAAATTATTTAGGTGCCAAACTTTTTGTGGCAGAGGTATATTTAGTAACACTAAATTAGGTGCTAATCTTATATTTTATAAAACTAAAATGATTTGGAAAGTAAAATAAAACACTAAAAGAAAAATAAACAAAAACAGAAAACTAAAAACAGAAAATAAGAAAAAGGAAAGAAGCCCCCCTTCCCCCCCCCCCCACTGGGCCTCGGCCCAGCTGGCCAGCCGGCCCAGCCGGCCGCTACTTAGGCCCCCCTCCCCCTCGCACCAAAACCCTAACCCTAAACACCCCCCACCCAATCCCCTTCTCCCTGCGGTGTGTCAATCAGCCGAGGTCGGGCATGACCCAGGAAAGTGTGTCCGGCCAGAGCTAATCGAGCGTGTTGGGTAACAGTAGTGCACCCCTGCAGGGAAGTTATCTATTCGAATAGCCGTGTCCATGGTAACAGGACGCTCAGTGTTGTATCCCGATCTATTATTACTTGAACTGGATACATGTTAAATAATTATAAGCTTCGGGATCGCTTTCTCGCAGGGAGTCCAGGAAGGATCTCTAGGCTTTGCTTCCACATGGTTGTTAATTAATAATATGATAACCTATACTCTTCTTATGTTGCAAGACCCTGAAGATGCTAGTCTTCGATAGGCTAGGCCTTTCTCTCTATTCTGGCTTTGCTGCTATATAGTCCACAGATATAGCCTCTCCACTTGATACCACTGCATAATTAGCATAGATCTGATGTCAGTCTTGCGAGTACTTTGGATGAGTACTCACGGTTGCTCTGCTATTCTTTTCCCCATACCCATTAGATGATACATCAGACGTCGAAGCCCAGGAGCAGGAGATCCCCGGAGGAGTCTACTACGACATGGAGATCCCCGACGACCAGGAGTAGTTTAGGAGGCTCCCAGGCAGGAGGCCTTGCCTCTTTCGATCAGAGCTGTTGTTTGTTTTCGCCTTCTTAAGGCATCTTGTTTAACCTTGTGTCTGTGCTCAGATACTGTTGTTGTTTCCGCTGACGCTTGACCGCGAGCTTTTGTATTCGAGCCCTCGAGGCCCCTGGCTTGTAATATAAAGCTTGTATTATTTTATTTTGTGTTTAGAGTTGTGTTGTGATATCTTCAAGTGAGTCTCTAGGCTTGATCATGTGCATTTGCGTGTATGATTAGTACACAATTAATTCGGGGGCGTCACAGGTTGGTATCAGAGCCGACTGCCTGTAGGTAGCCCCCTTTCCAACTCCTTGGCCGAAGTTGAGTCTAGTCTTTCCGAAAACTATTTTACTAACATGGCTGTGTGGCTTACGGGCCCACGTCGCCAATGGGTGGTATTAGGATCTTTTATTCCTTTTCCTTACTCTGCGACTCTGCTCTCTCTCCTATTCGGGTTAAAGTTTTGCTAACTCTAATATTAGGTTCTCGTGATCACATCCACCCGGAGTTCTGAATTATCCCCCCTTTCTTCAAGATGAGGGCCAGGTTCTGCTGCACAATACCACGGACCGCAGGATCCTTTTATCGAGGACACCCTGCGTTGTTCCTTGCAGATTCCTCGCTCCAAAAGTTTTCTCCAACGTTGATATAGCCTTTGCTATGTCCCGTTGTGTATTCCTCACCGCGTGCCTGCGCGCCGCCTAGTTTGTCTAGCTGCGTGTGTTTCCGAACTCGCGCTGTCCGCTGATATCCAATTCTGTGCATGGATCTGTATGTCTTTAATGACTACTAATATGTATCTAATGCACTTCTTGTTCATTTCTCATGTTACATCATAAATGATCTCTGACACATGCAGTTGTTCTTGTTAAACTGCCCCTGTTGATTTAGCGGGATGGCTGACGATCCTCCACCTCCACCCTATATTGCCGCAATGATGCAGCAGTTTGAATTGAATCGTCAGCTCAACGAGAGTCTGGTAAATCGTTTGGAACGCAACGATGCTCGTCAGGAGCCTGGACCAATCTCACTGCAAGAGTTTGTGCGCCTCAACCCGTCTGTTTTCCGCAACTCCACCAATCCTATGGATGCTGATGATTGGCTTCGTGATATTCTGTTTGAGATGGAGTCAGCTAGTGTTGCCCCTGACAGTTACGTCACCTTTGTGGCATTTCACTTGAAGGGTCCAGCTGCTTAGTGGTGGGAAAGCCACAGGCGTATGCTGCCTATTGGGACTGTAACCACTTGGCAGGAATTTCAGGTAGCCTTCCGTGCATGACAGATTCCTCAAGGTCTGATCGACCAGAAGAAGCAGGAGTTCCGCAAACTCACTCAGGGCAAAATGACTGTGGATGAATATCAGAGGAAATTCCTTGAATTATCCCGCTATGCTGAAGATGACGTCTGCACTGACGCTCACAAGCAGGAGAAATTCCGTGAAGGACTGCATCCTGATATCAAGCTCACACTTGCTATTCATGAAGCTGTAGACTTTGCAATGCTTGTCAGCCAGTCTTTCCGAATTGAAACTGCTTTGAATAAGTACCAGGAATCGCTCAAGCGTACTCGAGATATGGGCTCATCCTCGGGTCAGTCTGCTCAGAAACGTCGAGTCTGGATCCCGCACAATGTTTTTCACCGCCCTGCTCCAACACCGAGGCCGTCTTATGTTGCACCTCGTGTGCCTCCACCACCTAGACAACTGAATATTTCAAGTGGACAGCCCAATACTATGGCTCCTCGCCCCAATGATGGGAATTGCTTCAAGTGTGGACAGCCAGGGCACCGTGCTCTCAACTGTCGCCAGGATCAGCCTCAAAATGCACCGCGATCAACTGTGGGACGTAAGAAGGGCCGTCGGAAACATCCCTCTATTAGCCGTAATGCCAGTCCGTCTGCTATGGGTGGTGGTCAAGTTACTCATGTCAAGCTTGAAGAAGCTCATGAGTCCCCAAAAATCGTGATGGGTACTCTTCCAGTTAATTCAGTGCCAGCGTCTGTTCTCTTTGATTCAGGAGCGTCGCATGCCTTTGTGTCCCAACAATTTGCGCGGTTGCATGGGTTAGATATGGAAAATTTGCCCACTCCTTTAGCGGTTCAATCTCCGGGATCCAAGTGGCAAACCACAATGGTAAGCCCCCACAACCAAATCAAAATTGGAGGTCTAGTTTTCCCTGCTTCTCTAATTGTGCTCGGACCTTCCAACATTGATGTCATTCTCGGTATGGACTGGTTGACCGCTCATAAAGCCTTAATAGACTGTGCCGCCAAGACAGTCCAGCTCACACACCCTTCTGGCCAGACAGTCAGATACTCAGCCCGAACAGTTCAGGATGCCGAGAGCCAGATATATGCTCTGAATGCTTTGAATGCTTCACCTCTTGAGGGAATTCAGAACGTCCCAGTCGTTCATGATTTTCCGGACGTCTTTCCAGAAGAACTTCCAGGAATACCCCCTGTTAGAGCTGTTGAATTCGTTATCGACCTGAAACCAGGCACCACTCCGATTGCCAAGCGGCCGTACAAGATGCCACCGCATGAACTCCTTGAACTTAAGGAGGAAATCGACAAGTCACTTAAAAAGGGTTTCATCCGCCCCAGTTCTTCTGCTTGGGGAGCACCTTCTCTCTTTGTTAAGAAGAAGGATGGAACAAATCAGTTGGTTCAAGATTACCGACCTATCAACCAGGCAACAATTTAGAACAAGTATCCGCTCCCCAGAATCAACGATCTGTATGATCAACTTGTTGGTTCCTCAGTATTCTCTAAACTTGATTTGAGGTTGGGATACCACCAGATCCGAGTTCGTAAGGAGGACATTCCGAAGACAGCCTTTGTTACTCGCTATGGTTCTTACGAGTACACCGTCATGTCCTTCGGCTTAACCAATGCTCCAACAACCTTCTCTCGGTTGATGAACTATATCTTCATGGATTACCTCGACAAATTCGTCGTGGTTTATTTGGATGATATCCTTATATTTTCCAAGAATGAAGAAGAACATGCCGAACATCTTCGGCTTGTACTGGAGAAGCTGCGTGAACATCAGTTGTATGCCAAATACTCTAAGTGTGAATTCTGGTTATCTGAAGTGACATATCTCGGCCACGTGATTTCTAAAGATGGCATTGCTGTTAACCCAGAACGAGTTCAGGCTATTCTTGACTGGACTCCTCCTAAGAATGTTAAGCAAGTCAGAAGTTTTCTTGGCCTTGCAAGTTATTGCCGCCGGTTCGTCGAGAACTTCTCCAAGATTGCTAAACCGTTGACTGATCTGCTCCACAAAGGTGTTAAATTTGAGTGGACAGAAAAATGCCAGGAAAGCTTTCAGACACTTAAAGATAAATTGACCTCTGCCCCAGTGCTAGCACCCCTGGATTCTCAAAAGGACTTTGTGATATATTGCGACGCATCCCGTCAAGGATTAGGCTGTGTCCTAATGCAAGAGCGCAAAGTAATTGCTTATGGCTCTCGTCAATTGCGTCCTCACGAGGAAAATTATCCAGTACATGATCTCGAGCTTGCTGCAGTAATTTATGCTCTGAAACGGTGGCGACATTACCTCCTTGGTAACCGTTGCGAGATATACACGGACCACCAGAGTTTGAAGTACCTGTACACCCAACCAGATCTGAACCTTCGTCAACAGAGATGGCTTGAGACAATAGCCGATTATGACATGAATATTTCCTATACCCCTGGCAAGACTAATGTAATGGCCGATGCTTTGAGTCGCAAGGCTTATTGCAACAACCTCATGGTTCAGGAAGCACAACCTATGCTTTATGAAGAGCTTCACAAATTGAACCTTCACATTGTTCCTCAGGGTTATCTCAATACCCTGGAGGTTGAGCCAGACCTCGAGCGCAACATCAAGACCAGACAGAAATATGATTCTGAAGTAGAGAAGATTAAGAACTTCCTCTCCAAGGGTAATCCTTCTTTCTACCATGTTGGTGAGGATGGTGCCTTGTTCTTCAAAGGCCGCCTAGTGGTCCCCAGAAGGCATAATCTGGACTCCCGTTCGGATGTCATGAAAGAAGCACATGACACGCCTTTCTCTATTCACCCTGGTAGTACCAAAATGTACCAAGACATTCGTCAGCGGTACTGGTGGCCCGATATGAAACATGATATTGCTAAATATGTTGCTGAGTGAGATGTTTGCCGTCGCATCAAGGCTGAACATCAAAGGCCTGTTGGACTTCTGCAACCCCTTGATATTCCTGAATGGAAATGGGACAAAGTCGAAATGGATTTCATTACTGGTTTTCCCAGATCACAGAAGGGTCATGATGCCATCTTTGTCGTCATTGACCGATTCTCAAAGGTTGCTCACTTTCCTCCAGTCAAGGAGACAATCACTGCTAGTCAGTTAGCAGACTTGTATGTTTCTAGAATCGTGTCACTTCACGGTATTCCGTTGGAAATCAGCTCAGATCGTGGCAGCCTCTTTACTTCAAGGTTTTGGAACAGTTTCCAAGAAGCTATGGGAACTCATCTGTCCTTCAGTACCGCTTTTCACCCTCAGTCTCAGGGACAAGTTGAACGAGTCAATCAAGTGCTTGAAGATATGCTTCGAGCTTGCGTCATCTCATTCGGTAAGAAATGGGAGGAATCTCTTCCATATGCCGAATTCTCTTACAATAATAGCTATCAAGCTAGTTTGAAGATGGCACCGTTTGAAGTTCTGTATGGATGTAAGTGTCGAACCCCTCTGAATTGGTCAGAAACTGGGGAACGGTCACTCGTCGGACCGGACATTATTCAACAAGCTGAAGAACAAGTCCGCATTATCCGTGAAAATTTGAAGACTGCTCAGTCTCGTCAAAAGAGCAACTATGACCGTAAACACAAGGTAATGGTCTATCAACCTGGCGAACAGGCTTACCTTCGTGTTACTCCGGTGAAGGGCACTCACCATTTCGAAATCAAGGGCAAGTTAGCTCCTCGCTACATTGGCCCGTTCCGTATTCTCGCTCGTCGAGGAGAAGTGGCATATCAATTGGAATTGCCGCCAAACCTTTCTCAAGTGCATGATGTCTTTCATCTATCGCAACTTCGACGCTGCTTCAAGGATCCTATCCGAGCAGTGAATCATGAAGTGCTTGAATTACGAGAGGATCTTTCTTATCCAGAGTATCCGATTCGCATTCTTGATCAAGCTGAGCATAGAACCCGTCAGAAGTCGATCAAGTTCCTTAAAGTTCAGTGGTCGAATCATTCTGAGGATGAAGCCACTTGGGAACGCGAAGATCGTCTTCGTGAAGAATACCCCGCTTTCTTTCAACCTACCTCTTAATTCTCGAGACGAGAATTCTTATTAGAGGAGGAGAATTGTAACAACCCCATGTAATAGCTACAGTAATCACCTCTTGATAATGCCATGTCACCATGATTAACTATGCTTGATCATCATTTGCATCATATCTCATTTCAAATTCCAAATTAAATTGAAATTCACATTTAAAGTGAAAAATAAAAGTTGTTCAAATTTGAAAAACTAAAATGTTTATTATGTTGCAAATAATCCAGAGGCATTTATACAATTTTAACTAGCATTAATTGAATTAGTTAAAGACCCCTAACAACCTAAAACAGGAGCTAAAACAATTAATTAAATGCCTTTCATAAATTATAAATTATCAAACTAAATTATTTAGGTGCCAAACTTTTTGTGGCAGAGGTATATTTAGTAACACTAAATTAGGTGCTAATCTTATATTTTATAAAACTAAAATGATTTGGAAAGTAAAATAAAACACTAAAAGAAAAATAAACAAAAAAAGAAAAGTAAAAACAGAAAATAAGAAAAAGGAAAGAAGCCCCCCTTCCCCCCCCCCCCCCCACTGGGCCTCGGCCCAGCTGGCCAGCCGGCCCAGCCGGCCGCTACTTAGGCCCCCCTCCCCCTCGCACCAAAACCCTAACCCCAACACCCCCCACCCGATCCCCTTCTCCCTGCGGTGTGTCGATCAGCCGAGGCCGGGCATGACCCAGGAAAGTGTGTCCGGCCAGAGCTAATCAAGCGTGTTGGGTAACAGTAGTGCACCCCTGCAGGGAAGTTATCTATTCGAATAGCCGTGTCCACGGTAACAGGACGCTCAGTGTTGTATCCCGATCTATTATTACTTGAACTGGATACATGTTAAATAATTATAAGCTTCGGGATCGCTTTCTCGCAGGGAGTCGAGGAGGGATCTCTAGGCTTTGCTTCCACATGCTTGTTAATTAATAATATGATAACCTGTACTCTTCTTATGCTGCAAGACCCTGAAGATGCTAGTCTTCGATAGGCTAGGCCTTTCTCTCTATTCTGGCTTTGCTACTATATAGTCCACAGATATAGCCTCTCCACTTGATACCAATGCATAATTAGCATAGATCTGATGTCAGTCTTGCGAGTACTTTGGATGAGTACTCACGGTTGCTCTGCTATTCTTTTCCCCATACCCATTTGATGATACATCAGACGTCGAAGCCCAGGAGCAGGAGATCCCCGGAGGAGTCTACTACGACGTGGAGATCCCCGACGACCAGGAGTAGTTTAGGAGGCTCCCAGGCAGGAGGCCATGCCTCTTTCGATCAGAGCTGTTGTTTGTTTTCGCCTTCTTAAGGCATCTTGTTTAACCTTGTGTCTGTGCTCAGATACTGTTGTTGTTTCCGCTGGCGCTTGACCGCGAGCTTATGTATTCGAGCCCTCGAGGCCCCTGGCTTGTAATATAAAGCTTGTATTATTTTATTTTGTGTTTAGAGTCGTGTTGTGATATCTTCAAATGAGTCCCTAGGCTTGATCGTGTGCATTTGCGTGTATGATTAGTACACGATTAGGTCGGGGGCGTCACACTATGACCGGGTGTTAAACAAAGTTTCCAAGTTGCCACGTAACCGCGGGCACGGTTTTTCGAAAGATTTAACCCTGCAGGGGTGCTCCAACTCATTCATCACAAACTAACCACAAGCTGCGTTGGCATTCCTCAACCGCGGGATAACCAGTAGTATTTGCGGAATCCCGATGGAAAATCTCAACCTCGAGATAGCCCAATGTGTCCTCGAAATTCCACGCACAAGACGTTCGAGAAAGGTAGAACAAATCCAGCAAGGCCGCCCGACGTGCCGACAATCCTGATAGGAGCCGCGTATCTCGTTCTCAGGTCACGGCGGATAAGCTACGCGTACGGTGGCCTGATAGAAATCACCTGAGTTGCCCCGGGGTGGCCCCGCACAGTGCTCTGTTTTGGACCAGCACCATCAGCATTGGCCCCCCTGTATTATGTTGAAACGAACCTCGGGTAGCACTAACTCCCTATGCGTCAAATTAATTATCAGTATTATTATGTTGGGCAAATGTAGTGCCAATGTTGGGCCTTGCCAGATGAGTTTTATCCTAAAACGAAAATCAAGGGGGTCCCCATAACAACCCCGAGCATGTTAGGAGCGCTCAATATGGAGCATAACACCGGTTCACAAGTAACTAGGGCGGCAAGAGTGGAACAAAACACCGAGAAAAAGGCCAAGCCATCCACCCTTTACCAAGTATATATGTGCATTAAATTAAATAGCAATAATATTGTGATATATCAAAAATATCCATGTTGCACATGGAGAGAACTTGCACCTACAACTAGCAACACTATAAGAAGAGCTGAGCAAGCGGTAACATAGCCAAACAATGGTTTGCTGGGATGTGGAGGGGGTTAGAGGCTTATCATGACATTTTGGGAGGCTTGACATACAAGTGGTAGGTAGCGAGACAGCGATAGAAACGAGACATCTAGCATGGCAATGATAGTAATGGTATCCAGGGAAATGGTCATCTTGCCTGAGATCCCCCATGGAAGAAGATCGAGTCCATGAAGAAGACAATCCGTGAAGAAGACGAACGAATCCTCACACGCCGAACGCTTTCGGAACTCTATCGAGAAGAAGCAATCCGGAACAAACAATCAACACGCGAAACACCACAACATATTCATGACATAATGCGCAAACAAATATGATGCATTTCCGGTTTAAATATGCAAGGCATGGCAAGCACAACAATCAAACACTACAAATTGAGTGAAGTTCAATATGCAACGGGTTGCATATTGATGAAACTCCACATTTGAATTATTTAGTTCACTCTCGTTTAGGTACTCATCAATGTTAAATATTGTTTAACATGGATGGTCATGGCACAAGGTGAAGATGGAATTAAAGCAATTTTAAATGGAGAAGGAGAACATACATATAACAAAATAATAACTCTCCATATTATGAGAAATATGGTTAATGTTGTTTAACTAAACAACCATTTTAAATGTTGTTCATCATGGCAAGAGGTGAAGCATACACAACTACATCGTCTAGGCATTTTAAATGAGGCCGGAAGCAACATATGGCATTTCCAAAATGACCCCACATGCAAATTATGAATTTGGTCCAGATCTGTCCTAAGCATATTTTATATTCATTAAACAGCCAAATAAAGTGTGCCATGAGATTCTACACGTTTTTATAGACAAGTTACATATATAAAACATTTGCATCGGAGCTACGGTTATTTAGTTATGAAATAAACCGTTTCGACATGGCATTTATACAAATTAATGCAAACAACGCGTTTAAACATGGATGAAAGTTGGATATTATGAAACTAGACAAAATTCTAAGCATTTTACATATATAAAACATTTTTATCCGATGCATGGTTGGGGAGTTATTAAATGCATGAACTTGAGGGTCAAATCTATAAAACAGTAATTCCTAGGATAATTGTTAAATTCGTAGACAGGGAGAAAAAATGAATCAGGCCGAATGCAGTGCACTAGGAAAGCCCCAGTAATAGATCTGGCCCAAAATGGTTGTGTGTGTGTGTGGAAATGGAACAGAACAGGAAACAACATATAAAAAAAAGGGTGGCTTGGATTTGAACCCAGATCCCTTTGTGCTGGAGTGCTGGTGTTATATACAGAGCAGAGCTCACATTAATTCGTGCACGCTAGAATAAATAAAACAAAAAATATATACCAGGCAAAAGAATTGGGGCGAGCTGGGAATCGATCACTGCATCTCCTGGGTGGAAGCGAGAGACACTAGCCACTACGCTGTTGTGCAACTGTGTGCAAACGAAGGGTGCAACATGATTATAACCAGAACAAAAGCGAGGAGAGGCTTTCTTCTACCTTGCGCAGCAGAAACTTGGCGACGACGCTGGCGAGCGAGGCTGCAAGATCCGAGGATGCGATGAGCCGGCGGGGGTGCGGGATCATGCGGGGGTCCCATTCCCGGTCGTGGCGCGGCTCAGCGACAAGGTTGAACACGGGGGCTCGAGCTCGAGTTGCTCGGCTCGGGTGTCAGCAACAGTGCGGCAGAGGCAAAGCAGGGCGCGCAAGCGTGGGCTCATGCAACTACGGGTCTTCGCACGGGGCTCCAGCAAGGCGGCGCGGACGGGAGGCTGCAGGGAACCCCATGAGAGGCATCGGGCATGACAGATGGCGTCCCCGACACCTGATGTTGCCTGAAGAAAGCAACATGAAGATGGACTTCAGAGAGGGAAAAAGAAACAGGTGAAGGGAATAGGAAAGAGAGAGAGGGCATGGGCATGGCGAGGTGGACCTGGACGCCGGCGACTTGGCATGGCCTCCGGCGAGGGACGAGGTAGGGCATGGAGGAGCTCTTTTCCTTCGGATCGAACGAGGAAGAGGTTGCAGAAGGGGCGCCACGGCCATGGTTGAAGGCGGCCACGAGGTGGGGCTCCGGTGGCGAGGCAGACCAGCGGGAGGAGGCGGGCACGCAGGCGAGGGGCTTGAGGAGCTCCCCTCCTTTGGGAAGGGCGCAGGTGGAGCTCGAGGGGCTGGAGATGGAGCCTCCTGCTCGATCTGGAGGTGGGCACGAGGATCAATCGGAGCTAGAGAGAAGATGAAGGCTGCGGGTTGGGTCGGCGCTGAAAACAAGGAGGAGCTAGCGGCGGCTATGGGAAATCGAGGAGAATCAGGAAGGGTTGGGCAGGTGGATCGGGGAAGATCCCGAGGTGGGAGATGACCAGAGGAGTGGCGGCGCTAGGAGGATCCCTAGAAATTAGGGATTCATGTGATGATTGTCCTGCTATTTATAGTAGGTAGGTATGGGTATGGGTTATCTGGTCCTCCGTTTTTTATCGGACGGTCAAGAATAATACGTTAGGGGTGCCTGTCGGTGTCAAAACCGGCGGATCTCAGGTAGGGGGTCCCGAGCTGTGAGTCTAGGATCGATGGTAACAAGGGGACGAAGGAGACGATGTTTATCCAGGTTCGGGCCCTCCTATGGAAGTAAAACCCTACGTCCTGCTTGATTATATTGATGGTATGAAGGTTACAGAGTTGATCTACCTCAAGATCGACTAGCTAAAACCTTAGATGAGTTTCTCTGTTCTTTAATCTAAAACCCTCCTGGTTTATATATACATTGGGGGGTTCCTAGGGTTTACACATGACCAGTCTCCTGCCGGGGATGGAAATGTCCATTCCCTCATCTTGACTTAGAGTACACGACGCGCCTTCGGGCTTCCTTCTAGAACACCGGGTCTCGATGTATCCGGCCCCCTCCTGCAATAGTCAGAATGCGGCCCACCAAGCCGGCCTATTGAGAGACAGGCCAGCGGCCCGAGGACCCCTTAGTCCAGGACTCCCTCAGTAGCCCCCGAACTAGCCCCCAACGCCAAGGGTCACAGCACTGGCAGCTTCACATGATCAGAATCTTCGGCTTGAGGGGTGAGTTCTTCTTTCCTTTCAATGATCGGCTGGAACTAGTCCGGCCTCCGATGACGCGTAGCTCTTCCGATCATACAACTGTCCGGGCACCATGGGTTGCCCTGCCCTGAAGGCCAAACGTCCAAGTGTAAACAGTGTCTTCTGACACCCCCTTCTAACGAAGGGTCATGGCCTACCACGACCGCTGAACCAGTTATGAAAACTCGATTCGCGGTTCGACGCCGCTTTTACATTAGCACGACTCATCAATGTGTAGATCGTGCTCCGTTTCACACGGGAAATGATTAGCATCTCAAGTTCCTTTTGTGCGTGCATAACGGCACGCACATCTCAGGAAGCGGGGAGACTTGCGGCGCGGCAAACGGAGGCTAATCGGCGCGACGCCTCATAAAAGGGGAAAAAACCCAAGGCTTACTCACGCTCTCCATTCGCATCCCCCGCCTTCCCAATCTTCCCAAGCTCCGACAGCCCAGATCTAGTTCTTTCTCAACTTCCCCTCCGAGCTTAGCCATGGTGGGCTCGGGCTCCATGGGCAAGTGGGAGGCCTCCACGGTCATCGACAAGGATATCCGGGAGCTAAAGCTCGCCGGCTACCTCCCCGCCAACGTCTTCCACTGTGCTCCCGAAGCGAAACAGGTCGTCCCCACCCCTAAGCTAGGCGAAAGGGTGGTATTTGTCCCCCATTTGATCCGGGGACTGAGCTTCCCGCTCCACCCCTTCGTCAGGGGCCTCATGTTCTTCTATGGGTTGGACTTCCACGATCTTCCCCCGAACTCCTTTATGCATATTTCGGCTTTCATCATCCATTGCGAAGCCTTCCTACGGGTCGAGCCGCACTTCGGTCTGTGGCTCAAGGTCTTCAACGTCAATCCGAAGACCGTTGTGGGCGAGCACGCAGACTGCAGAGGGGCGGTAATCAGCAAGCTCCCCCGCGTCGAGTGGCCAACTGGCACTTTCATCGACACAATCAAGATCTGGCAGAAAGAATGGTTCTACATCACCGAACCAAGAAACGAGAGCTGGGCGGCGCCTGCCGAGTTTAGATCCGGACCCCCTACGAGATTGACCTCGTGGCTCAGGAAGGGCCTCGACTGGGGGTCGGATGCAGAGGTGAAATTGCTGCAGAAGCGCATTACCTCGGTGCTCGAGGCCAAGGTTGAGCTGGTCAATGTGGTCCAGGTCATGCTCCATCGCCGAATTCTTCCCTGCCAGCGCCGGGCCTCCCCAATGTGGGCTTATAAGCCTGAGGACGAGCCTACCGTGTGCCAACTCTTCCGCACTACCTCTGAGAAGTTGTGGAAGGCATTATTCAAGCCTCGGAAAAGCTAGCCAGCCAAGGAAGAGGATTCGGGCCTAAGCGCCGATAACCCACCTACCCAGGTACGGTATAATTTTAATCCACTGACTCAGTTTCTTTGACAAAGAGACTGAACGCCTTCCTTCACTTTCGCAGAAGTGGTTGAGGAAAACCGCGAGTTTTAACTGCCCGGCGCCACAACCCGAAGACCCCAGGTCGGAGCTGTTGACGGCTATGCTCGTTGTGGCGCCGTACACAGCGCCAGAGAAGAAGAAGAAGAACAGAGAAGGTCTCCGCATCAGGGACCAGCCGGACGCTATGTCCGGGGAAATCCATGCCTCCTCTACCCATGAGGAGGAGCAGGAGGACGGGGGGGAAGGCGATTCCCCTCTTACAACAAAGAGGGTGGCGTCGCCGGACGCCGCGGAGGACGTATCTCCTCCTGCCCCGAAGAGGGCATGTCGGCCGAGGTTGATCTTGGCTGACGACAGCTCGGACTCGGATACTGAGTCCGAGGACTTCGAGAAGGTTCCCCAAAGTAACCTAAGGGTCAAGCCCCCAGCTCGAAGGTATGAACCCGAAGACTCCCTGAGTTGTTTATGCAAAGTTCGTAATGTTTTTAAATGCATGGACGCCTTTCAATTCTGCAGCCCACCACGCGTTCTTCCCACCGATCAGATATCGGACAGGGAATCCCCACCCGCCAAGCTGGCGGAGAGTGGTACCGCGTCACACCCCACACCTCCCGGGGCCGCGAAGGATGCCGCGGAGGTGTCATCCCGCCCGGCTCCTTTGGAGCCAAACACAGGCGGTGGGGGTGACCACGCCATGACCGAGGTCGACGCCTCGGCCGCTGAAGAGCAGGGGGAGAAAACTCCCCTGGCCGCTGAGGAGGAAGGGCGGAGGGATGTCCAGTCCCCTCCGAGGACATCTCCGGAGCATGCTGTGCCTCCGGAGCTTCCAGTTCAGTCCCCGATCAGAGATCGGGCGGCCTGGTCACCACCGGTGCCACCGACGACTGGGTGGCCGGTCATGGAGGAGGCTCTGTCAAACGCCTCCATCTCCGAGGATCACCGCACTCTTATGGGTGCGGTTTTACAGGGAATTCAGTCCGTTGATAGCGGACTGAAAGAGGCCTTCAATGGTCTCTTGTCGGGCTTCAAGGTGAGTCACGTAATACCCTTTTCCCGAACAATTTTAATTTTAAGTTTGTGCTATCTTTATATATGTAGTAGCCCTCGAGCCCCGGATGGGTTTGCAAAAACACACCTGGGGGTCAAATATTCAGGAGTGGACAACGATGCACAAGGCACCATTTAGTCCTGCAATGTTCTAAAAGCCCTTAAGAGGACCGAACATAGAGTCATATTCTTGATGGTTCGGGGGTTGGAACGCACATAACTAGATGCATGTTTTTTTATTTTTTGTAGGCCTCGTCATCGGCGGCGGCCGTTAATGCCGCTGAGCTTACCGAGCTAAATCGGAAGCTCAAGATCTCCGAGGAGGAGCTTGATAGCCTCAACAAGAGGTTCGATGAGGCACAAGGTAAGCCGAATCGTAACATCCGGGCTGTTTATTGTTAATGATCTGCACTAGCAACCCAGTGTAACTATTTATTTATTGCTTCCACAGCTTCAGCTGTGGAGGTCGAAAAACTGAAGGCCGAGCTCCAGAAAATGAAGCAAGAGGCCACGGATGAGAAGGCGGCCGCCGAACAAGCAGCAGCCGCGCTTTCCACTTCGAAAGCTGCGAGTGCCAAGCATGAGGCCCGGGTGGAGGAGGTGCAGCAAGAGCTCAAGGATGCCGGCACGAAGTGCGAGGCCCTTGAGCAGAAAGGCAAAGAACAAGCCACCGAGCTAGCCGCGCTAAAATCCGAGCTCCAAAAGGAGCGGGTGGAGAGGCGGTCCTTTGAAGAGGAGGTTCGCCAAGTCAAGGCTATCACAGATGGTAAGCCGTATTCACTACAATGCACCTTTGGTGGTAGCAGGTTTGCTTTGCTCACCCAGGTGTGGCGTTCCTCAGGCGTCTGCGCAGATCTCCAAAAGAGTGCAGCGGACGCGAACAAGTTCTATGCTTCGCGGGAGGAGGATGATGAGGCCCGGCTATTCTGGGCACAGTTTGAGTCCCCCGAGCGCTCTCCTGTCCTCGTCGAGCAAATAAAGCAACTGATGGAGCTGCACAGGATGGCGGAGCCGGCCATGAAGGACCTCTGCATCCGGCTATGGCCTGAAGAGCCGTTGCCGAGCAGCTACTTCGTCTTGGTGCAGAAGCTATGCGATGTTGCGCCTCGGATTGACGTGCTAAAGCGTTTGACATGCATCGAGGGAGCTCGGATGGCCTTTGCCAAGACCATGGTGCACTGGCCGAAGCTCCAGCCGACCAAGATGGCCACCGCACCTCCGCCTTCTGAAAAGGGGCATAGGCGCCCAGAGCTATACTTCTCCGCAGTGATGGAGGGTGCTCGGGCAATAGAGGCTCAATGTTCTAAAGACGTTTTGTTTGAATGAGCGTGGTGTAATATGTCCGAAGACTTTAACGCTTTATAATCAGTGTTGCATGGTTTATCATGTCTTATAAGTATTTAATTTTTATTTTGACTCCTATGTGGCCGGTTTATCTGAAAGTTGCGAGTCGTCGGCTTCAGCCCCCACGTAGATACTACGCGGGGTGTCTCTGTATCCGCACTGTGACCCTTAGCCGAGGTATCGGTGCCCGAAGGCGGTAGTGCGAGGGGGACAAGGCAATCGGACTATGATGCTTTATCGCTTTCACTTAGCCGTAGGAGCGTAAAAAAATGCGGGGGCTGATGACCAGCCCCCAGTATTTTGTGATGTTCCGATGTACCGGGGCTGAAGCCAGCATCACATGGTTTGTACCAGTACAAAACCCATCGTATAACACGGAATAACCACTATCGGTCTTTTAGTATGACACTTATGCTCGGATTTGCAGACCGGTTCTCGCTTACTATGACGGTCAGTGTTTGGCTTTCTCCCCTGAGGTGCTTGACCAGGCGAGCTGGAAACACAATCACAGTGGTTCTACCTTTGCCCTTTTAGCTGAACGAGCGGAATGTAAGAGGGCAAACACAGGAGCCGGGCAACCCAACTATTGACCCAAGACATAGTTCGGATCCGATGCATATAAAGCAAAATCCAAGATGCCGAACACACAATCAGGTGTGTCGGAATGATGCTTAGGGTGATATTTTAAATTCAATCCCCCGGTATATTAGCCGGTTGCATCGTAATGTATACCGAACAGTTGTCGCAAGAAGAGTTGATGAGGGAAGAATAGAGTAAGTATAAAATACAACGAAGTGGCCATGTATAATAGTCTTGTATTTGTTCAATAATTCTTATAGCTCAGATTGCCGAAGCAACTGTTTACAGGTATTTGAAGATGAAATATAAAATTTACAGAGGGAAGGTTGTACCAGGGGTCTTCGATTGGTGGCTTGACGTCCTCGATGTGCCATGTCGCATGTCTGTTCCTGTTCCTCTGTGGGAGGTGCATTCCTTTAAGGGTGATGCTGTCGTCGAGCGGACCTTGGGAAGAAGGTCTTGAGAAGTCGCCGAAGTATGGATGAGCTTTACGCTTTAGCAGGTCCTTGATGGTACCTGTGTTATGTCCGAGGACGTGTACTGGTAATGGTTCGGTCCAGCCGAACACTCACCCTTTGATGGTTGTTCCCCACTACTGCCCATGGAATCTTGAGTGCGAAGTTGTGCCTTCTTGGCACGTGTTTGACCGTCATTAGGGCTGTGCAATGGGGAGTGTGTCCCTATTTCTGGGGAGAAGAAGAATCTGGGAGTTCGGATTGAAACCGAGCTCGTTTGTTGACCTTACGGGCCTTTATGGCAGATTTTGGTGTTTGCCGACTGTCCTCGTAATGGAATTCGGCTGCCAGGGCCAATGCATGTTCCTCAGTTTGGAGGGAACGCTCTGTGTTGCCGTTGACAGTGATGACCCCCTTGGGCCCGAGCATCTTGACCTTGAGGTATGCGTAGTGTGGGACGGCGTTAAAGCGAGCGAACGCTGTACGGCCTAGCAGGGCGTGATAGCCGCTGCGGAAAGGTACGATGTCGAAGATCAAGTCCTCGCTACGGAAGTTATCGGGCGAGCCGAACACTTTTCCAGGCTCACAGAGCCCGTGCATTGGGCCTCGACGCCTGGGATCACTCCTTTAAAGGTAGTGTTGCCAGGTTTTATCCTTGATGGATCTATACCCATCTTTTGCACCGTATCTGAGTAAATCAGATTGAGGCTACTTCCTCCGTCCATTAGGACTTTAGTGAGGTGATACCCATCGATAATGGGGTCTAAGACGAGGGCCGCCGAACCCCCATGACAGATACTGGTCGGATGATCTCGTCGATCAAAGGTGATCGGGTAGGCCGACCATGGGTTAAACTTCGGGGCTACAGGCTCTACGGCGTAGACCCCTCGAAGGGCGCGCTTCCTCTCCTTTTTAGGTATATGGGTGGCGTATATCATGTTCACAGTCTTTACCTCTGGAGGGAACTGCTTCTGACCTCCATTGCTCGGACCGCGGGGCTCCTCGTCGTCCTCGCTGCGTGGGCCCTTGCCTTGCTCTTCGGCTGCGAGTTTGCCGGCCTGTTTGAACACCCAACAGTTACGGTTGGTGTGGTTGGCGGGCTTGTCTAGAGTGCCATGGATCTGGCAGGGCCTCTCCATGATTTTATCCAGCGGGGTGGGTCCGTCGCGGTTGCCTTTAGGAGGCTTCTTCCGCTGCCCGGATCGAGGGTTGCGGAAGCCGGAGTTAACGGTCGTGTCGTCGGCGTCACTAGTGTTGTGCTGGCGTTTATTTTTGTTGCGTCGTGGTTTCCCATTTCCATCCCGAGCTTCGGAGGTGCCGGGGTCTTCAGGGTTGTGGCTTCGTCTCGCTAACCAGTTATCCTCGCCCACGCAAAAGCGGGTCATGAGTGATGTAAGGGCGGACATGGTCCTAGGTTTATCCTGACCGAGCTGGCGAGCCAGCCATTCGTCCCGAATATTGTGCCTGAAAGAGGCTATAGCCTCGCCATCTGGGCAGTCGACGATCTGGTTTTTCTTTGTCAAGAACCGATTCCAGAATTGTCGAGCGGATTCTCCTGCCTTTTGGACGACGTTGCTTAGGTCGGAGGAGTCCGGAGGCCGTACATAGGTGCCCTGGAAGTTAGATCGGAATGCATCCTCAATATCCTCCCAGCTCCCGATAGAATTTTCGGGGAGACTGTTTAGCCAGTGCCGAGCTGGCCCCTTAAGTTTAAGGGGCAAATATTTGATGGCGTGGAGATCATCTCCTCGTGCCATGTGAATGTGGAGGAGGAAATCCTCGATCCACACTGCTGGGTCAGTTGTTCCGTCGTATTGCTCTATGTTCACGGGTTTAAACCCTTCCGGGAAATGATGCTGCATCACCTCATCGGTGAAGCACAGTGGGTGGGCAGCGCCTCTGACCCGGGCTATGTCACGCCGGTAGTCGGCGTTTGTTCTGGCCCGATTTTGTTCCCGACCTCTATTGTTTCGGTCGAGCCAGGGCCGGTACCCGTCCCGTCTATCGGGGGAGTACCCTCTAGATCCGTAGATGGATCTCGTGTGGCCTGTTCCATAATCCAGGTCATGTCACAGGTCGTACCTGTCATCAGGCTCCATTGGCTCCTTTCCCCTTCTGCGGGGTACCGCCGGCCTATAACCGGTGTCGCCAGCCGTCCTATCTCGTCCTCGGGGGGGGGGGGGGAGGTGGTCTAGCTGGTCGTATGGAGTGTGCTTGGGGGACGGCGTATTAGGGAGCTCGTCATCAAATTGTGGCAGCAGCCGTCGGCGTGGATAGCT
Organism: Elymus sibiricus; assembly: GCA_039707655.1. Lineage (NCBI taxonomy): Eukaryota > Viridiplantae > Streptophyta > Magnoliopsida > Poales > Poaceae > Elymus > Elymus sibiricus. The sequence goes on along the minus strand of CM077669.1, from coordinate 285,465,436 downwards.
CTTGGGTTGGTCCAATAGACCGGTACCGTATCCTTCCTCGGCTGACAGGACCCTCGTCCACCTATCGTTGAGGGTATCTTGTTCGGCCTTAAGTTGCGGTTCTTTTGTTTTTAGGCTTCGGGCAGTAGCTATAAGCTGTTGCCTAAACCATTCCTGATCCTCAAGGTTTTCGGGGACGAAGAAGTCCTCGGCTTCCGGGCTATCCTCCTCCTCTACAGGGGGGAGGTAGTTGTCATCCTCAGAATCGTTTGGATATTCGGGGTCGCGCTGGTCCTCCGGCCTTTCCTGTTCCTCTAGTGGCTGATCGGGGATATCGGGATCGCCGAGGTCTTCCGGGGTATCATTTTCCCCAGTGCCAGCAATAGCTTCCCTTCCCTTTTTGGTCTTTGATCGTTTGCGCAGTTTCCGGCGCCTTGACGGCGCTTCACCCGATTTATCACCATTATTTGCGGGTGTGTGCTCGCCGTTATCGGCTGGAGTATCCACCATGTAGACATCGTAGGAGGAGGTGGCAGTCCATCGCCTGGTGTTGATGGGGGTGGGAGCGCGATTCTCTTCCTCCATGTCTTCTGCCTCCTCGGAGGCGTAGTCCAACATATCGGTTAAGTCTTCGATAGTGGCTACGAAGTGGGTGGTGGGTGGGACGAAAAATTCCTCTTGACCCACCTCAAGTCTGATCTGAGCGTAGATCGGGGTTGGGTCGTCAGTAATTTTCATCGATAAGATCCTATCTAGAGCTTCGTTGAGTGTCGAGAGCTCAATCGGGTCAATTTGCTCAGCGCTTTCGGAGTTAACCTCCGACGCGTCCACACAAGAAGTGTGTTCGACAGGAGCTGATACCCGGCCATCTGGCGCTATAGCCAGATCCGGATTAAAAGCCAGATCATCACCGGGGCTGGTCCCTTGGATGGGATCGAAAGTGAAACCCGAGGTTAAGGCCTTGGAGTCCTCGGGCACGTCGGATAAGACCGCGAGCCCAGTGAACGAAAGATCGCCCCGAGAGTCTACGGAGAACTCTAGGTTCCCGAATCTGACCTCTTGATCGGCGGCAAAACTCCTGACCCGGCCGAGACGGCCGGTCGGGTCAGCGTGCAGTACAATGCTGCCGAAGGCGAAGATCTGTCCAGGGACGAAGGAGTCCATGCTCCGGACCTCTTCGTTAATGACAACACGAGCCATCGATTCCTTTGGCGATCACAGCGGAACTCTCAATGAAAGCACCAATATCGGTGTCAAAACCGGCGGATCTCGGGTAGGGGGTCCCGAGCTGTGAGTCTAGGATCGATGGTAACAAGGGGACGAAGGAGACGATGTTTACCCAGGTTCGGGCCCTCCTATGGAGGTAAAACCCTATGTCCTGCTCGATTATATTGATGGTATGAAGGTTACAGAGTTGATCTACCTCGAGATCGACTAGCTAAAACCCTAGATGAGTTTCTCTGTCCTATAATCTAAAACCCTCCCGTTTTATATATACACTGGGGGGTTCCTAGGGTTTACACATGACCGGTCTCCTGTCGGGGATGGAAATGTCCATTCCCTCATCTTGACTTGGAGTACACGACGCGCCTTCGGGACTTCCTTCTAGAACACCAGGTCTCGATGTATCCGGCCCCCTCCTGCAATAGTCATAATGCGGCCCACCAAGCCGGCCTATTGAGAGACAGGCCAGCGGCCCGAGGACCCCTTTGTCCAGGACTCCCTCAGTGCCCAAACAAAGAACTGAGATGTTTTGGGGTATCTCGGGGTTGATCCGGATCTAACGGTCACGACCGTATGTTTCTGGTTCAGAGAAGTTTTTGGATGCGTGCGATGGGTCTATGCACTATGCAGATAGGCTAGGCGGAGAAGAGAGGGAAGACAGGTAGCCCGGCAACAGTTTTTTATGTACGAAAAACGTCTACGATTTGACCGGCTATAGTGCCGCTATAGTTATCCGTTGGGGTATCAAACAACCTCTGAATGCGATGAAATTTGGCAGGCGGTCTACCTACAATATAACAAGACCGCACGGCAATTTTTGACCCATTCAGAGAATATTTTAGACCCACTTTTAAAAACAATATTTTTATCGATGCCGCAGGCGCGCGTGTGTGTGGTTGGTCTCGAAACGGTCGACGACACGAACGGAGAGAACCGACGACTACGAACGGATGCAAGTTTGAAAAAATGACGGCGAAGAAGTGTCGATGCTATGCGGAGATGCGAATGATGCGATGATGCATGCGACAAACAAACGAATCACACAACGACAATGGAATAAAAGGGGAATCTTCTGGAGCGTCGGTCTCGGGCTGTTACAGGCAGCCTCCCTTCCACCCCTACAACCTGCGGGCTAGACCCGGTAGGATCCTAGCTCCTACCAATCTGGTATCAGCAGTCTCGAGATCGATCATGTCCGCCCCTCTTCCCACCGCCACCCTCCCGCTGCCGATCGCCACCTCACCGCCGATGACCACCGTGGCCGGCGCGCCGTCCCTGTCCGGGCCGGCCCCCTCCGCCGGCTGGACGCCACCCGTGCCCGCCCCCGCCGTCCTCACCCTGGAGGAGATGTCGGCGGCCCTCCGGGACCTCACACAGGCGGTCCAGGGCATCCGCACCTTCCTCCCTGGGCCATATGGGCCGCCGCCGCCTGCCCCCTTCGCCACCGTCATGGGGCCGTCGCACCTTCCGTGGCAGGCGCCGCCCCCGACGACCTCCGTCGCCCCCACCCTGCCGCCGCCGCCATCCCGGTGACCTCGGAGCCGGGGATCCCGACGACGGCGCCCGGGGTGCCCATCCATTAGGTCCGGTTCCCCCCGTCGCCGTCCCTGCTGCCGGCCTGGCTCTCCGGGTCCCTCGGGCCGGTCTACACGACGGCCTCGGGTCAACCACATGTGCCGCCGCCTAGGTCCCACTCGGTCGTGCAATACGGGGGGCCCTTGAGCTCCCCCAGACACTACGACGGCGTCGACGGGCCCCTATTCCTGGGTGGCACCCTGATGCCCGCCTACTCAGCATAGCCATCCTCGCTGTTCCACGCTGATGAGGCGCCCCCGACCATCGTCCACACCCAACCACCGCCGAGGTTCTCCAAGTTGGAGTTCGCCACCTACGACGGCACCATGGACCCCCTCAATTAGCTCAACCAGTGCGACGAATTTTTCAGGGGGCAGCGCACGCTCGCGTCCGACTGCACCTGGATCGCCTCATATCACCTCTAGGGGCAGCTCATACATGGTACTATGCCCTCGAACAGGACGAGGGTGGCATGCCCCAATGGGAGCGCTTCCGCGAGCTCTACCTCTTGCGCTTCGGACCGCTGATACGCGGGAGTCGGCTGGCGGAGCTTGGGCGCCTTCCTTTTCTCTCCACGGTGCAAGACTTCACCGACTGCTTTAAGGCCCTGGCTTGCCACGCTCCCGGCGTCACAGCTCGCCAGCGGGCCGAGCTCTTCGTTGGCGGTCTGCCAGACCACATCCGCGTGGACGTGGAGATGCATGGGCCACAGGACCTCTAGACAGCCATGTACTATGACCACGCCTTCGAGCGCCGCGCGGTGGCCATGCAGCAGGCACCACCGCCCCGGGCCGCCCGACAGCTTCCCCGGCCGACACCACCAGCGCCGGGGCGTCCGACCCAGGCTCCCGCGGCGCCCACCACCCCGGCCGCGACGCGCCCCTTCCGTCGACTCACCCCGGCCAAGCAGCTCGAGCGCCGCCGACAAGGGCTGTGCTACAACTGCGATGAGCCCTACGTCCCGGGCCACGTTTGCCTGCGCCTCTTCTACTTGGAGGCTGCGGACTACGTCGAGGAGGACGCCGCCGCCGGGCCCGGTGACCCGGCCGCCCCGTTTGACGCCGCGGTTCCCCCGGGGCCCGACCAGGCGACCGCCCTCGTGGTCTCCCTCCATGCCTTCGCGGGCATACAGACGGAGAACACTATGCTTCTGTCGGTGTCGATCAACGGGGAGCGGTTCCTCGCCCTGCTGGATACGGGCTCCACCCACAACTTCTTGCTCGGGGCCACCATGCGCCGCCTGGCACTGCAACCGACTGGCGGGGAGCAGCTCCGAGTTACCGTGGCCAACGGTGACCGTCTACACTGCTAGGGTATTGCTCGGCACGTCCCCCACATCATCGGCGATGAGCACTTCACCATCACCTGTGTCGGTATTGACTTGGGCTGCTTCGATTTCATCCTTGGCGTTGACTTTTTGCGGACCCTGGGCCCCATCCTCTGGGATTTCGACGCCATGACAATGATCTTCTGGCACCTGGGTCGTCGCGTTCGGTGGGAGGGCGTGGGTGGCGCCACCTCAACGGCGCCCCGACCCCAGCTGACGGCGGCCGCTGTCGATGCCGAGCACCCCCTGTTGGCCAGCCTGTTACAGCAGCACAGCGACCTCTTTGACGAGCCACAGGGCCTGCCGCCAGTCTGGCCCTACGACCACCGCATCCACCTGCTGCCGGACACCGCCCCCATCGCCGTGCGGCCGTACCGCTACCCCCAGCTGCAGAATGACGAGCTGGAGCGGCAGTGTGCGGTCATGCTCGCCTAGGGCATCATCTGGATCTCCATGTCACCATTTTCCGTGCCGGTGCTCCTCGTTTGCAAGGCCGACGGCTTGTGGCGTTTCTGCATAGACTACCATGCTCTCAACGCCAAGACGTCCAAGGACGAATTTGCTATACCCGTCGTTGATGAACTCCTGGACGAGCTACATGGGGCCCGCTTCTTCACTAAGCTCGACCTCCGCTCGGGCTACCACCAGGTGCGGATGCACCCGGATGATATCACGAAGACAGCCTTTCGCACTCATCACGGCCACTTCGAGTTCTTGGTGATGCCCTTCGGCCTCTCCAATGCCCCGGTGACATTCCAGGCCTTGATGAATGATGTCCTTCGTCCCTACTTGCGATGGTTTGTGCTCGTTTTCTTTGATGACATTCTGATATACAGCTCGTCGTGGGCGGAGCATCTGCAGCACGTGGCCATCGTCTTCAACAAGCTTAGAGCGCACCAGCTGCACCTCAAGCGCTCGAAGTGTTTGTTTGGCATGACCTCCGTCACCTATCTCGGCCACGTCATCTCGACGGAGGGTGTCGCCATGGATGCCGACAAGGTCGCGGCTTGGCCAATGCCACACTCATTGCGGGCTCTCCGTGGTTTCCTGGGCCTCGGGGGCTATTACCGGAAGTTCATCCGGGAGTTCGGCCTCATCGCGGCACCGCTCACGCGCTTGTTGCGCCATGACGCCTTCTCCTGGGATACTAAGGCGACTGAGGCTTTCCAGACCCTCAAGCAGGCGCTCACTACGGGGCTGGTCCTCCAGATGCCTGACTTCGACAAGCTGTTCATGGTGGACTGCGACGCCTCGGGCGTGGGGTTTGGCGCCCTCCTTCATTAGGGCGACAGACCGCTCGCGTTCTTCAGCAGGCCCTTCGTCGCGCACCATCACAAGCTCGCAGCCTATGAGAGGGAGCTCATCGGCTTGGTGCAGGTTGTGCGCCACTGGCGGCCGTATCTGTGGGGGCGGCCGTTCCGTATTCGCACTGATCATTACAGCCTCAAGTTCCTGTTGGACCAGCGTCTCTCCACCGTGCCGCAGCATCAGTGGATCAGCAAGCTTTTCGGCTTCGACTTCACCGTCGAGTACCGCCCGGGTTGCCTCAACACCGTCGCGGACGTGCTGTCCCGCTACGACGCCGACCTCGACACGAGCGCCGTCACCACCGAGGGGGCGGTCCTCTGCAGCCGCTCGGGACCCTCTTTCGCCTTCATCGACGACATCCGCCGAGCCACCGCAAGCGCCACGGATGCGCAGCACCTCCGTCAGCGCCTCGAGGCCGGCGAGCTGGAGGAGCCGTGGCGCCTGGACGATGGCCTGCTCCTACACGGGCGGCGCCTCTTCGTGCCGGATCACGGGGACCTCCGCCACCAGGCCATGCTGTTGGCCCATGCGGCCGTCCATGAGGGCATCCAGAAGACCCTTCACCGCCTCCGAGCAGATTTTTACATCCCCGGCGACCGTGCGCTGGTACGGAACTGGGTGCGGTCTTGCGTGACGTGCCAGCGCAACAAGACAGAGACACTGCAGCCGGCGGGACTGCTACAGCCCCTTGAGGTTCCCTCCCAGGTCTGGGCCGACATCTCCATGGACTTCATCGAGGGCCTTCCCAAGGTGGGTGGCAAGTCTGTCATCCTTACGGTGGTCGACCGCTTCTCCAAGTATGCACACTTCATCGCGCTCGGCCATCCCTACACCGCCACCTCCGTCGCACATGCCTTCTTCGACGGCATCGTTCGCCTCCATGGGTTCCCCTCCTCGATCGTCAGCGACTGTGACCCGATGTTCACTGGCCACGTCTGGCGCGATCTTTTTCGGATGGCGGGCGTGAAACTGCGCCTGAGTACGGCATTCCACCCTTAGACGGACGGCCAATCCGAGGTGGTAAACAAGGTGATTGCTATGTATTTACGCTGTGTTACAGGTGATCGCCCATGTGCTTGGGTGGACTGGCTCGCTTGGGCGGAATACTGCTATAATACCTCCTATCACTCCGCCCTGCGTGCCACCCCCTTCGAGGTGGTCTACGGCCGCCCTCCACCACCTATCCTGCCATTTCAACCCGGGACGGCCCGGATGGAGGCGGCAGGCGACCTTCTCCGCAGCCGGGATGAGATCCTTGCCGAGGTGCGCCAGCGTCTTCTCCAGGCCCAGCAGCTGTCTAAGAAGTACTACGACGCCCACCACCACGAGATGGAGTTTGAGGTGGGTGACTGGGTGTGGTTGCGTCTCCTTCATCGCACCACGCAGTCACTGGACCCGAGCGCCAAGCGCAAGCTGGGCCCTCGCTACGCCGGACCGTTTCCAGTCTTGGAACGCATCGGCAGGGTCGCCTACTGTCAAAAATGCAGGGTTACCTCCAAGAAACTAAAACCCACAACTTCTGCCTCGTCTCCGCCTCCTGAAGGTTCTGAAGACCCGGCCAAAGACATAGAGGAAAGGGCCAATGATTCTCCTCTGCCAGATGTTTCCACCGCTCCAGAAACTCAGGTTTCTTTAGAACCAGAGATGGCAGCGCCGGCTGATAACATTGAACAACAGCCGGATACTATTATCCCCTCCTTCGATATTGAAGAGGGTACTGTTGCTACTGCCACTGCCACCGCCCCAGACTCGTCGGCGGCTTTGGGCAAATCTTCCTTTGAAGCCATGTCTTCTAATGAGAAGAATAAATTAGATCTCTCCTCCTTGGAGAGCACCGATTTAAATGATCTTCATGAAGCCCTTCAGACTCGACTACTTGAGAGTCAGGAGATTGCCAAGACCTTGGCCAACAAACCAAAGGTGAGTCATAATTTACTTATGGCCCTTATTAGTCGCCCAAACCTGCATATTACTGATTTCATAGTTGTATGAAGGTTTGTAAGCTTACATATTTGAAAATACGTAAATACACACATGCAGTCCCCAAGAGCCGGCTGTTTTCTTGAAACAGCCGGGTCTTACAGCAAAGAACCACATGCAGTCCCCAAGAGCCGGCTGTCTTCTTGAAACAGCCGGGTCTTAGAGCAAAGAACCACATGTAGTCCCCAAGAGCCGGCTGTCTTCTTGAAACAGCCGGGTCTTAGAAGCAAAGAACCACATGTGTCTAAGTCTTAAATGCTTCTAGCTATCCGATAATATTCCTTTGTAAAACTTCGGGATTGCATTAGCCCCCAAGTGCCATGTGGATTACTTGTAATCAATATGGAACTTCATCTGCATAAATAACTTGAACTTTTCCTTTCTTTCAGGTTCAAATAACTTCCCTTCACACCCAGCTGGCTGACAGTCAGAAAGAGCTAAAAACTGAGCAAGAGCTCAGAGTCGCCGCTGAAGAAAGGGTGAAGACATTGGAGGAAGTCGCGTCTGAGGCGGCCACCAAGCTGGCTGCTTTGACCGCTGAGCATGAGAAGGAGAAGCAGCTCCTTGTTCAACGTGCTAAAAACGCTGAAGGCCGCCTGAAGACTGCCTCCGATGAGCTCAGCAGATTAAAATTGCACATCCAGCAAATGAGCAGCGCCATCTTTGGTAAGTCGCCTGTTTATAATCCCTATTTTGATAATCTTGATAACTCTGACACTTTTCCCTTGCAGGTCCTAGAAGTGATAAACTGGCGAAAGAACCCGTAATGCAGCTCAAGGCGGCTTATGACTTCCTTGAACAGTTATACACTGGGAGTCGGCGGGCTATTCAAGCTGCCTTCTATGGAAAAGAAAACCCATCCACCATCAAGGAAGTCCTGAAGACTTTATCCACTCTGCCTGCTCAGCTGCAGATCATGAAAGAGTCCAGCGCCCGCATCGCCACTATGCACACCATGGCCCGCGCTAAAGCTCATTACGAGGATTTAGAACTTTCAACTTTAGTGGGTGGCTTTCCCGAAACTTATAAGGGGCAAGCTCTTGATCAGCTTACCTATAACGCTTTGAAGAAGGAGACCTTTGTCCCTGCAAGCCAGTTGGTCCAAGAGATGAAGCTTACAAGGTTTCAGTCAGCCTACAGCGAAGACGGAAAACGCGTAAAGCCCGGTCCTCTTCCGCCTCTCGATCTTACTCCTGAAGGCCATAAGGACGAGTTTGCTCCGGACATTGATTCTTCAGATCTTATTGATGATGGAGAAATTTTTGATGCCTTTGCCACTGTTGACTGGGCTGCCGATCAAGCCAAGACAGATCCTTCAACAGACGCAGCCCAAGCCGGAGGCAGCAAGACCCGGGAGTAAAACCGGAACCTTGAAAGTCGCCAGTTGTTTAACTGCTTGTAATATATGTCTTGAACAATGATTCTGAAATGCCCTCTAGTGGCCCTTTGTAATAGACTTAGAAAAAATTCTGTTTAAATTCATACTGGCTTCCTTGGGAAGCAAGTCTGCTTCTTTTGCCTGAAGCTTCCTTATGAAAAGTTATTTTGGCTGCTTCTGGAAGAAATTGAAACCTTTGACGCTGGCGGCTCTTGGCCAAACATCAAGACAGTCATAAAGCTTGATAAGATGTATAATTTATTCTTAACAAGTATTAAACCAATAACTAAAGTAGTCATGGCGGCTTATAACCAGTAAACTTGCAGATGCTTAAGGTGTAGCCAATATAATACAACTGGCGGCTCTTGGCCAAATACGAACACTAAAAAGAGCTCATAAGAGAGGTCATAAAACTCTTTAAAGCAGTATATCTTAAATAAAAGCTTTAGCAAATTTCTAAAGATTGCAAAGTCCCCAGCATGGTGGCGACTCTTGGATCACCCCCAACCAGATCAGTTATTTCTTTTCCTGTGTGGTGGCGACTTCTGGCTTGCCAGTTAGTTCGGCCCATAAGGTTGATTATTTCAAGATGGTAAAGCCTTCTGGATTACCAGCAGGCAGCATCCCATCTAAATCGTTTGTGCCCGTACACGGATGAAGGTTCTGGATTACCAGTAACACAACCCGTTTGTTAGGTCTTTTTCCCAATATGGCGACTTCCGGTTTACCAGTAAGTTTAGCTTCATAAGGGCTGAAGGTCCCAAGATGGTGAAGGCCTCTGGATTACCAGGAGGCTCAACCCACATGAGTCTTTTATGCCTGTACACGGATGAAGGTTCTGGATTACCAGGAACACAGCCCGTTTATTAGGTGCCTGTACACGGATGAAGGTTCTGGATTACCAGTAACACAGCCCGCTTATTAGGACTTTGACCCGATATGGTGGCGACTTCTGGCTTACCACTAAGTTCGGCCCATAGGGTTAAGTGTCCCATGATGGTGAAGGCTTCTGGATTACCAGGAAGCTCATCCGAAGTGGGTCTTTTGTTTCTGCACTTTCACAATATATGTATGATAAAGCACAAGTAATAATGTAATAAAACTTACTCATCATGTTGGATGGAAAACGATGCTGAGCGAAAGCATCCATAATGTGACACTGTTCCCAAGTATGCCTTGCTGGTCTCTCTTTGGTACCGTGTTTTGGACACGGCCCCTTGAGGAACTCATCGAAGTTTTGTGGCTTAAAAGGTCTGTTACCAGAACCACCCTTCTGAAACTTAGCCCCTGCATTGGTATTAGCCACCAGCTCAGATCCGGCTTCTGGACCCTTACGCTTCTTATCATTGTTCTGCTGCTGACTCTTGCCACCAACAGGCTTTTTACCTTTCGGATCAGGAACCTCTGGCTCATCAACTCCTGGGTCCTTCGTAGGATCAGACTCAGCATACTTGGTGAGAGCATTCATGAGCTCCCCCATATCTTTGACACTCCGTTTGAGCCGCCCTAACTTCTGCGTGAGAGGCTCATAGTGGCAAGCCTTCTCCAGCACCAAAACTGCCTGAGGGGCGGAGATATTATCTGAAGAATGAATGATCTCTGCAACTTGGCTGACCCAATGGTGAGCCGACTCTCCCTGCCGCTGAACACAATGCTGAAGATCAATGATAGTCTTCGGACGCTTGCAGGTACCTTGGAAGTTTTTGATAAAACGTTCCCTTAACTCGCCCCATGTATTGATGGAATTCGGGGGTAAATTCTTCAGCCACGTACGCGCTGCTCCTTCCAACATCATGGTGAAATATCTTGCACAAGCCTCATCGCTGACCCCCTGCATATCCATGGCAAGCTCATAACTTTCTATCCACTGAGCCGGGTCCTGGTCTGGTGTATAACTGGACACCTTCCGCGGGCCCTTGAAATCCCTGGGCAGGGGTGCGCTGCGGAGAGCCGGCTCAAGCAAGGCACTCCAATGGATCTTCCTGTTGGGGTGACTGTTGTAGTCACGACCGGCGCGAGAGCCGCCTCCTGAGCCACGAGAGTCGCCGCATGAGCCGCCTCCTGATCCGCCGCGTGAGCCGCCGTATGTGCTGCGTGAGTCTCATGTACTCCGTGCCCTGGGATCATGGGATTTGGTGAATACGGCAAGCCCCCAGGCGCACCCCGATGATGGCGGGTGCTAGACACCGCAGGGCTTTCAGCGTGGCGGCTTCTAGTGCGGCTTCTGTTAGGAGCGGGTGTAGAATGCAGGCGCTCCCGGCTGTACGAATAATTCGCTTGCTGGACCACGGCGGTTTTCAGTTTTGCAATTGCATTGCGAACCTCGATCTCAAGGGGCGTGTCTCCATTGATGGGCAGACGTGCCAACGCCGTGGTAGCCGCGTAGAGGTTGTCCACAGGGTTCGTAAAGTGCCCTTGTGCCGTAAGCATCGGTACCTCTGGCCGCTCCCCATGATCCGCCGAGCGTCGGGTTCCCGGGTCTGGCGACCTCTGGGGAGTTCCTGTTGCTGGACCTCGAAGGCGTTCCCCTGGCGGGGTGCTGAACTGCAGGGCCTGACCTTCAACCTCGGCCGTAAGCCGGCTCCGGTGTCGTCTGTGATGAACCGCGTCAGACTCCACCCGGCGCTGCTCCAGATGATAATTCTCCTGTTGCAGACGCGCCGATTCTTCCCGTAACTCTCGTTCACGAGTCGCCAGATGGACGTTCTCCGCATCAATGCCAGCTTGAGCCTGTACCATCTGATCCTTGATCCTGACGATCTCTGCATTGAGCTCTGCCTGATTTTCCGCAGTGACCTGTGTGCCCAGCAGTGTAGTCAACGTAGCCGTCAATCCCACCAGGGTCTGTGCTGGCGAAACTCTTGACACCGCATTGGAGGTTCCAGCATCCACTGCCGGGTCTGGTATATCAGCCGCCCCCGCCATGTAGACAACAGGGCGAGCGGGCGGGCCTAAAGAATCCTGCGCCGGCGAGTTCTGCTGAAAGCCCCCAAGATCCTCTTGGTGAAGAGAATAAAGCGACTCTCCGCCAGAGGAATAGCCACCATCAACGTAAGTCGCCGAGCCCTCTGTGGAAGCCGATGATCCAGAATACTCCACCCCTTGAGTGAAGCCAACGAAGACGTGCTCTCGCCTGGCGGGCTGCGTGTCCTGGACCGGCTTGAAGGTGTCGGTGAAGATATCCGGCCCAGATCCAGATCCGCCGGCCTGCACAGGAGCCGGAAGCCTAGGGGCGGCTCTCGCCACGGCGGGTTGCGCGCGGCGGGCCGTTTCAACGACCTCCGTGGAGGTGGCCGGCTTAGAGCCGCCGGCCTTCCCGATGAAGACATGAATTCCGCCAAAGGGGACCCGGTACCCATACTCAAGAGAGTCGGCCTCGGGGCCCCAGCCTGAGTCGTCGATGAGCAGATTGCCGCGGCGACTCTTGGTCATCCGGCCAATCACGTATCCCTCGAGTCCTTGGGGAGGACCCTTCGAATACTCAACACCACCATGCGATAGCCCCACGGTGGGCGCCAACTGTCGTGGTATTTTCACGGCAGATGTCCTCATAGGACTTGATCTCGAAGCCATCGCGTAAGTAGCAGACCGAAGGGGTTAAACGAGGAACACGGGAGGCAAGGTTTACCCAGGTTTGGCCCCTCTCGTGGAGGTAAAAGCCTACTCCTGCTAGATGTATTGAAGATCTCGATTACAAGGGTTTTGGAACTTGTCTAGCCCTAGCTCTCGAAAGGTTTCAACGTGATCTCTCTAGCCCCAGGGCTCCCCCTTTATATATAGGCGGAGGTCCGGGGCTTACATAAGAGTCCGGGTCGGGATAGCAATCCGAGCCCAACTCTCCTTTACTTGTTTCCTAAGTTATACCTCGAGGCGGTTTGCACATACCGCCTCTCACGGCGGGTCTTGGGCCGGCCCTTCCTTGGGCGGCTCTTCTTCTGGGCCTCTTGAGAACGCTCCGGCCCAACTAGCCTATCTTCAATAAAGATCCCCAGAACCCGGCCCTAAACGGGCGGGTCTCACCGAAAGATATTTCCCTGACACCTACCGACTTCAGCTCCCACCTGGCGCCCGCATCGACGACGTCTTCCATGTGGGCTTGTTGAAGCCCTTCCATGGCGATCCATCGGCGGCCGCGCCAGCGCTCCCTTCGACCTTCGATGGACGTCTCCTTCCAGGTCCGGAGAAGGTGTTGAAGGCCCAGCAGAGCCGCGGTGTTTGGCGCCTGTTGATCCAGTGGCAGGGCCTTCTAGCGGAGGACGCCACTTGGGAGCATCTCGAGGAGTTCCGCCAGCATTTTCCAGACTTCCAGCTCGAGGACAAGCTGTTTGCGCAGGCGGGGAGAGATGTTATGACCGGCGTGCACTATAGCCGGAGGAGGCCCAATGGCGCGTCCAGTTAGGGGCTTGGCCCAACTTATCTTTATTTTTAGCACATAGAGGATTATATAAACACTTGTAAGGACTCGTTTTAGAATCAAGCAATAAGACATATCTATTGCCCGGCTCCCTCAGGAGCCGGAACCCTAAACCCTAGCCGCCGCCTGCGCCTGTCTCTCTCTCTGTCCATCGCGCGACCACGGCGCCACAGCGCCGCCGCCCGCGTCCATCGCCCCGGCAACCTCCCTTCCACCCCTACAACCTACGGGCTAGACCCGGTAGGATCCTAGCTCCTACCAAATTTGGGATACTTTGGTTGATATGCACGAAGGTACCGATTCCGTTAGAGAATCTAAGTTGGATGTGCTTCAAAGTCAACTTGACAAGTTCAAGATGAAGGATGGTGAAGGAGTTGCGGAGATGTACTCTAGGCTTTCTCTCATCACCAATGAGATTGCCGGCTTAGGAAGCGAAGAAATGACCGACAAATTCATCATCAAGAAGATACTTAGAGCTTTGGATGGAAAATATGACACCGTGTGCACATTGATCCAAATGATGCCAAACTACAAAGATCTCAAGCCTACGGAAGTCATTGGTAGAATTGTTGCTCATGAGATGTCACTCAAAGACAAGGAAGAGTTTCACAACAAGTCTAGCGGTGCTTACAAAGCCACAAGTGATGCTCCCACTACTTCAAGCAACAACCTTGTCACCAATGAAGAGATAAGCCTCATGGTCAAGAAATTCAACAAGTTCTACAAGAATAGAGGCAAAGAGAGCAACTCCAACTCAAGATATGAAGAAAAGCATTCATCTAGTCGTGACCGAAATTGTTACAATTGTGGAAGGCCCGGACACTACTCCAATGAGTGCACGCCCCCCACAAAAAGAAGGGAAGAGTCACCTAGAAGAAAGAGCTCAAGAGATGAGTCACCTCGAAGAGAGAGAAGGAGTAGAGATGATCGTTATGAACGAAGACCCTCAAGGAGAAGTATGAATTCGGAGAAGAAGGACAAGTACACCAAGAGCTACTCAAGAAGAAGACATCAAGCTCATGTTGGTGAATGGGTTTCCGGCTCCGACTCCGACAACCACTCCGAGAGAAGCTATCACTCCGACTCCGACTATAGTCAAGATGAAGGTGTTGCCGGACTTGCACTCGTTTCCTCCAACTCCTATGACATATTTGATTCACCGAATGAAGGGAGTGGAAGTCGCTTCATGGCTAAAGGCCCCAAGGTATCACGCCCCGAATATCTTGATTTCGATAGTGATGAGGATGTTTTACTTGGAGATGATGACTTGCTATGTGATAAATCTAGTGATATTAGTCAAAATGAGCTAGATAATGATCATGCTAGTTAAGACAAGTCATGTGATGATGATAAGAAGGAAATAGAACGACTAACTAAAGAATTAAACACTCTTAAGTTAGCTCATGAATCTACTTTAGAAGATCATAGAGAGCTTGTAAAAACTCATGAGAAGCTACGCTTCGAGAAGCTCAATTTGGATCAAGAACATGAGTTTCTTAAAGCAATCAATGACGATCTCCGAAAGAAGACTTCTTCTTATCTAGCCAAACGACTACTCTTGTCTACATTTATTCCACGAGTTAAGACTAAGCAATCTAGTAACAAAGGCAAGAAAGGTTCTTCAACTAGTAGCAATAAAAATGATAAATCCAATGATATTGCTTCTAGTAGTTCTATTGATTCCACTAACAACTCTCTTAGCCAAGTTACACTTGAGCAAGAAAATGATCTATTGAAAGGGATTATAGTGAAAGGTATCTACAAAAGTCTTGCCGGATGAAAGCAATTTGAGAAGATTGTACGCAAGCATGGAGGGTACCGGAAGAACCATGACATTGGCTACTTCCACGCTAATGGAGTTGAATGGGAAGAAGGTCAATACACCAAGCCCAAGTTTGTTCCTCAAAGGGAGAAGTATGAACATACTCTTCCCAAGGGAACAAAAGCTCAAGATGACCTTCCACCACAAGATCACAAGCTCAAGGGCAAGGACAAGCTTCAAGAGGAGATTGACTCATATGAAGATGAATCCCAAGCTTTGGTCAAGTGGGTTCCCAAGGATACTACAAGCTCAACTTCTACAAGTGCCACTTCAACACCAAGGATTCCCATCAACTTGATGTGGGTCCCTAAGAAGAAGAACTAGATAAGTTCTTGAGGGGTGACTCTGCCAATGAAATTCACTCATATTCATTATTGGCAAGAACTAGTTGCAATCAACATCAACATTATGCAATAGTTCAAAGAGTCACATATTCCCTCAAAGGTAAGCAAGGGACAAGGTAATTAATGAATCAATGGACATCATCATGTATGCTTTGCACTCCATGTCCATAGATATCCTTGTATTTGTCTCTTGTGCTTGGGACTAACCCATGTAGGTGAGGAGAGTAAGAAACACAAAGGATTGCTCCCAACTCAAGATGATCTTCATCAACTATGAGCATCCACTACTACATCACCCACATGAAGTCTTCCACGACAAAACCCAAGGTTAGTTTATCCCTCTTAGGGGGGATGTCACATCAAGGGGGAGCTTTACTCTAAGACTTGAGTCAAAGTATCTCTAAGAATGTGACAACATTAAATGCTTTATGTAAAAGTGGTAACCCCACTTGTGCTTAAACGATGAGTATGACCTATGATCAAGTATTCTTACTTGGCTCCTAAGTCAATATACTCATATATAGATGACTACATCATTGCCAAAGTGCTTGATAGATGCTAGAATGATTGTTCATGTTTGCCATGATTCCATTTGATATCATATTGTGTGAGGATGTTGGTCTGCATATCCTTACTCATTCAAGGATATCCAATTATAGCTATTTGGTTTTTATTTTCCTTTTGCCAATTGGATATACAAGAATGCCTAGGACCCTTCTCTAGCTATCTATGCTTTCTCACCTCAAGTTCTATTCATGCTATATCACAAAAACATGAACACGCACTTGACGAACCCTTTGTGTGAGGAGCACTCGGAGTACCGTTTCGTCAAGGCTGACCTTCAAAACCTCCCTAAAGTGCAACTCGGTGTGACCAACTAGAAAATCTCGGTTCCACCGAATGCCTAGGGTTGATCTGTTTTTGCACCTCGGTACCACCGATACCATAATCTCGGTTACACCGAGTTTCCCTGTCAACTGACAGTAGAGGAACTCGGTGACACCGAAATTCTAGTCTCGTTGGCACCGACAGTGAAGGGTACTTATACCGACGGACCCGACGCTTTGAATTTCTATCTTCAAACGCCGCGCCCCCAACCCTAAGCTGCCGAAACCAGACCCCCCCGGTCATCGCCTTTGTCTCCACGAGCGCCTCCGCGGTTGGGAATCACGCCGCCGACGGGAATCTTCTCCGCCGTCGCCACCGTAGTCGGACCACCGCCAAGTTAGGGTATGGCTCCAAATTTCTTCATGTGTTCCCCTTCCGATTCTAACGCATTGAGATGATTTCGTCTTGTTCCACCATGTGCAAACCTCCTATCCCACAAAAACAATCCATAGATTAGAAAACAATGAAATTTTGGATCTGATCTCCCGCAGAATACATCTCGGTGACACCGAGTTGTAAGAATCGGTTCCACTGATTCTGTGTTCCACCGAAAATGGCTGCCAAGTTACTGTTAAGGCAGTGGCTAGTCTCAGTGACTCCGAAAACAACAACCCGGTGCTACCGAAATCTATCTTGCAGTAGTTCATACCCAAAGTTTCTGAGTTTGTTTTTGAAAATTTCTGTGTTTTTGTGATACTCAACCATTCTACTCTTCTATACTCCATTCACACGGACAGTATGTCAGCTTCAGGTGATAGTCAGAATGATTCCAGACAGCCTAGCATTGATGCTGATCCAGGCACTAGTCCTGAGGCCAGCTCATCCTCCTCAGAAGATCCAGGCACACCTAGCTCCCATGGTTTGCCCAAGGCTGCAACTAGAGCCAGGAGGAAGTTAAATTCAGATGAAGAGGACTCTGATTTTGTGCCAGAGGAGGTCCTTGCCAAGCAAATGCAGGACAAAGCAGACAGAGCTGCCAAGAAAGCTGCATCTGAGGCAACTTCATCCAAAAGACCTGTCAGGAAGGAGTATGCCAGCTCAGAGGCTGTGAGAGCACCAGAGAGTGCTAGGGCTTCCATGTCTATAGAGCCAGCCAGAAGCTCTATGCCCAAGAAGCCTGCTAACAAGAAGAGAAGCAGGAAGAGGACAGTAAATGTTGTTGGAATACCAACTTCCATGTATGAGGATCCAGCGGATGCTAAGGGAGAGGAAGAGCCAGCTGCCCAGGCTCCTCCTAAGAAGAAGAAGCTGCTTGCTGATGCCATGGCTTCTCAGGCCCCATCCAAAAGCAAGGCAACTCCTCCTCCCAAGAAGCCCACATCTCCTAAACCCAAGAGGACAACCAGAGACATTCCAGCTGCAGCCAAGAACAAGGGAACCTCCTCCAGAGCTGCTGCTGAAGATGAAGAAATGACAGTTTCGAGGAAGCTTAGACCTCACCTCCCACAACACAATGGCAACCATCCACTTGCTAAGGACATGAAGAAGAGAAAGGATTCAGGACTGAGAGAGTGAAGAACCATAGATCCTTATTCTCAGAGGAGAAAGACAGCTGTAGACTACAGATTCCACACCAAGGAGCAACAGGTTTTCTATGAGACAGTTTTGCTTGATAAGAGCCCTGCTGTCAGTGACATGAGATTTGTAGACTGGGACTACATTAAGAAAAGTGAAGATTACTTTCCCCATGTGCTAGATAACTTCAAGGCTGTTGGTATTGATGTTTTCGTTGGCAAGAAGATGACTCCCTGGAATGATGAGATGATCATGCAATTCTATTCCACTGCACACTTCTATCCAGATGGCAGGATAGTGTGGATGACTGAGGGCACCAGATATGAATCTTCAGTGGAAGAGTGGGCTACCATCTTAGGAGCTCCACAAGTACATGATGGTGATTTGGATGTGTACTCTGAGTCCAAAGCAAATCACAACTCCATGGCTAATATGTACAAGGAGATTCCTGAGGACTATGTGCATTCACATAAGTTTGGCTCGGTGTACTTTCTGCACGCAGGTTTGCAAACCACCAACACCATCATGAGGTACACCTTGATGCCCAAGTCAGGAGATGAGAAGATGATCAGAGGATACTCCATAAACATGTTGCATCACATTGACCTTCACACCAGATTCAAAGTCATGGACTTGATTGTTGAGACCGTGAAGAGGACAGCTGCTGACCAGAAGAGGTCATGTGGATATGCTCCATACATTGAGATGCTCATTAACTCCAAGCTTGAGAAGAATGTATTTGCTCTTGATAGACCCCACATGCCTCTCCAGCCTGAATTTGAAGAAAATATAGTGGTGATGGACCCACACCACCCCACTTCAGCTACTGCACATGAAGCAGCTGAGGCAGCCAGAGCCACTAGTGCTCCAGTGCCAAGGACAAGGAACGAGCAAATGGATCTCATTCTTAGCTCTATCCCAGGCATGCAGAATGACATCACGGAGATTCTCAAGAACCAAAAGAGCCTGGAAAGGATTGTTGAAGACAAGTTTCACTCTTTGAAGAACAAGGTGGATGGGCTGACTAAGACTGTTGATGAGCTCAAGAAGGAGGTGGACTCAGTACCCCTTCCCAACACCTCAGAGGATGATGATGATGATGATGATGATAGTCAACCTCTCAGGCCAAGCACTCAATTCAAGACACAAGCCAGATCTTTGTCAGTGCCAGCTTTTGAGATGAGACCATCTACATCAGCTCCTGCTGCAGCTCCCTCAGTCCCACCAGCTCCATTAGCACCTCCAGTGTCTACACCAACCCCTTCCATGACATCTGTAGAAGTCTTCGCGGATGCGGTTCTCTCAAATCCTACATCAACAACCGGAGGAGATCAACCCCAGAGAGACGATTAGTCATATACCTTTGAACTTTTTGGTAACTTGTTGCCAAAGGGGGAGAAGTTGTATAGATCAATAGGGCTTCGAGAGAGAGAGAGAGAGTGTTGCTTTTTATCACTCTCCAAAACTTCAAAATCTTTTGGTTGATTTGTTTGTGTTAAACTTGTTGGTGTTTGATCATGCACTTCCTATGTGTTGCTACTGTTTCCTATCTTTTGAGATGCTTATGAGATGATCATTCACTTCTTGCTTGATGTGTTGTGCTATGTTATTCATTCATATTATTCTCGCACACCACCAAGCTGTATGTGACATGGAAGAGAACCCCATGAGCCTAATCGATTGTGCATTTGCATTCAAATGCAAATTCAAAATAATGCACACATTTAGGGGGAGCTCTTACTTATCACATACTTCTCAAAGCGATGACTCTATTCATTGATTATATCATATGTCGAAGCTTTGATCTATATGTTGTCATCAATTACCAAAAAGGGGGAGATTGAAAGCACATTTGCTCCCTTGGTGGTTTTGGTAATTAATAACAACATATATGTCATTGGACTCATGGTTCCACTAAGTATATTTCAGGAAAAGTCCAATGATGAGATGGCTACAAGTTGTGAGGAGATACCCCAAGATGCAAGGAATGGATTGGCAAAGCTTCAAGCTAGAAGACTCTCTTTTTACTTTGTGAGAAATCACTTTGAGTCCATAGGAAAGCCAATACTATTAAAAGGGGGTAAGGTATTGTTGGTGAACAAATTGCTCCACGTGCACAAGTGCTAGCCACCAAAAACACCCACAAGCTCTCCCACAAAATACTCTGTCTAGACCCAACTTCACAAAATCGGTGCCACCAACTTTTCATTCGGCCCAACCGATTTTCTACCCATGACAGAACCCTAGCCAAACCTAGCTCTTCGGTACAACCGAGACTGCATCGGTGCAACCGAGTTTCAGTGACTAAACTTCTGGTGTCCCAATTCATAAAATCAGAATTTCCGATTTTATGCTTCAGTCTCACCAAGTTTTGGGAACTGCCCTCGGCCACTAGTTTCGGTACCACCGAGAGTTCCATATCGGTCTCACCGAGATTCCGAAAGTTGCCACATTTTTGACATATCGGTAGAACCGAGTTTTGCTTTGGTTTCACTGAGATGGCCAATAATGTTGTAACGGTTGGATTTTTGGAGATGCCTATATATACCCCTCCAGCACATCCCACTCAAAAGAAAAGCAATCAGAACTATTCCATACTTGCCCCATCCAGTTTTTTGAGAGAGA
Source organism: Elymus sibiricus (assembly GCA_039707655.1). NCBI lineage: Eukaryota > Viridiplantae > Streptophyta > Magnoliopsida > Poales > Poaceae > Elymus > Elymus sibiricus. Next base: position 285,445,057 of record CM077669.1, on the reverse strand, counting down.
ACCACCTACCCTTGTGTTGAGACCAAGATCATCCACTCCAACCATATGGATCTTGATTTCTAGCCTCTCCAAGTTGCTTTCCACCCAATCAATCCCTTCTACCAAGCCAAATCTGTGAGAGAGTGATTGATTGTTGAGGAGTCTATCATCTTGAAGCACAAGAGCAAGGAGTTCATCATCATTATCAAGCCTATTACCTTTTGAAGGGTGGTGCCTCCTAGATTGGCTAGGTGTTGCTTGGGAGCCTCCTACTTTGTGGTGTGGAGTTGAACCAAGAAGTTTATATGGGCAAGGAGATTGCCTACTTCGTGAAGATCTACCCATAGTGAGGCTAGTCCTTCGTGGACGGAAGCCGTTATGGAATAGTCAAGGTTGCTACTTCGTGGACCCTTATGGGTGGAGCCCTCCATGGACTCTCACGACCGTTACCCTCCGTGGGTTGAAGACTCCATAAACGTGGATGTACGATAGCGCCACCTATCGGAACCACGGGAAAAATCTTCGTGTCTACAATTGCGTTTGATCTTCCTACCCTTACCTCTATTACATGTGCTTGTCTTTACTTTCCGCTGCTATACTCTTAGACATGCATGTGTAGGGTGTGCTTGACTTGCAATCGTTGCTAAAATCTGCCAACAATTAAAATTTGAAAAGGTAGAACTTTTAATTGGTCAAGTAGTCTAATCACCCCCCTCTAGACATACTTGCGATCCTACACCTCCCCCTTAGTGTTTCCCTTCCCCTAGGTCATGGGCCTTAGGGGGCTGGTGCCCCTGGCCCAATAAGGCTAGGGCGCCCCCTACATCCCATGCACGCCCTAGGTGCTGGAGGGACCCTTCCGGACTCCTCCGGAACCTTCTAGAACCTTCCGAAAGCTTCCCGGTACAATACCGGTAAAACCCGAAACTTTTCCGGTAGCCAAAATATGACTTCCCATATATAAATCTTTACCTCCGGACCATTTCAGAGCTCCTCGTGACGTCCGGGATCTCATCCGGGACTCCGAAAAACATTTGGTCACCAACTTTAATATCCCAATACTACTCTAGCGTCACCGAACGTTAAGCGTGCGGACCCTACGGGTTCAAGAATCATGTGGACATGACCGAGACACCTCTCCGGTCAATAACCAATAGCGGGACATGGATGCCCATATTGGTTCCCACATATTCCATGAAGATCATTATTGGTCGAACCACGATGTCAATGATTCAGTCAATCCCGTATTCAGTTCCCTTTGTCCAGCGGTATGCTACTTGCCCGAGATTCGATCGTTGATATCTCCATACCTAGTTCAATCTCGTTACCGGCAAGTCTCTTTACTCGTTCCGTAATACAAGATCCCGTGACTAACTCCTTAGTCACATTGCTTGCAAGCTTCTTGTGATGTTGCATTACCGAGAGGGCCCAGAGATACCTCTCCGTCAAACAGAGTGACAAATCCCAGTCTCGATCCATGCCAACCCAACGGACACCCTCGGAGATACCTGTAGAGTACCTTTATGATCACCCAGTTACGAAGTGACGTTCGATAGACACAAGGCATTCCTTTGGTGTTAGGGAGTTGCATGATCTCATGGTCTTAGAAACATATACTTGACATGAAGAAAGCAGTAGCAATAAACTTAGTGATACGATCAAATGTTGTGCTTACGGTTGGGTCATGTCCATCACATCATTCTCCTAATGATGTGACCCCGTTATCAAATGACAACTCATGTCCATGGTTAGAAAACCTTAACCATCTTTGATCAAGGAGCTAGTCTAGTAGAGTCTCACTAGGGACACGGTGATGTCTATGTATCCACACATGTATCTGAGTTTCCGATCAATACAATTCTGGTATGGATAATAGACGTTTATCATGAACAGGGAAATATGATAATAATCAATTTATTATTGCCTCTAGGGCATATTTCCAACATGTATATGCCATGTCCTAGACCTGAGGTCCTCGCATGTTCTCGGGATGAGGATCGACTTACTTAGGGTCTATCAAACGCTACTCCGTAACTGGATAGTTATAAGCTTTCGGGTGAGTCGTGAGACATGCCGCGAGACATGGTTGACCGAGATGGGATTTGCCCTTCCATAAGGAGAGACATTCTCTGGGCCCTCTCGAGTGATCAGATTTAGAAAGCATGTCCATGTGACATGGGTTAAGTGTTAACCCGGTTCGAAAATCTGCATCACTGTTTCGAGAAGACATGTCGAGCTACCGCAAGGGTGACAAGTACTCGCTTTGAGCTCGACAACATATATCATGAGGCAAAAGGAATGTTGTATATGACACATTGTCGAGGTTCGTCTAACGACTTTGCGCAGACATGAGAGTTGGCACGTTCTGCTAGGAGCCGCTACCGACTATCGACTCGGGCCGTGTCCATGTGTACGTGAACCTATAGGGTCGCACACTTAAGGGATTGCAGCCCATTCGGATTTGATCCAAAAAATGGGACTTGACTCGTCGTGGGCCTCAAGTGTTGAGCCCACCTCGGAGGTCTATATAAAGGGGAGTGGGGTGCACCTTTCAGGGTTGATCCTTTTTCCCCCTCGACAGCCACCGCCACTCCCCAAGACACCATGCCGTGCAATCGGACCTAGCAGTCCGCCGCCTGAATCTGCCCCCATAAGTGTGGATACCTTGGAGGCATCGCATCTGCGGTGCTAGGACGAACCGTTCGAGGGATCCGCGAGGAGCTGTTCGTGGGAGATCGGCTACAGGAGGAGTTGACGACTCGACTGATCGACTACACGCATCACCAACTTTACTTCCGCTGCGGTGACTGCGCGTCTAGTGGTAAATCCGATCCCGTGATCTATTTCCAGCAGCATGTTTTTGGGTGCGCGGTAGAAATTTTTATTTAGCGCTAGCGTAGCGTATCGCGTGTTATGGACATATCACATACGTCATAGTTTTAAATGTTAGACACCTTCCGATTTTAGCTACACACATAGAGATGCCATTATATGACCAAGAACTTGGTAGTATAAACTTGATTAAAAATTGCATTGTTTGACTTGAGACAAATTATAGGTTTTTCTTACATATGAAGAAATACCACCTTAGAGTGAGCTAGTTCTAGGTAAATGAAATTATCTTGACAAAATAAAAAAACATAGTTAAAAATGCGATAAATCCGTACGAGAATGACAATATAATCCTATCCTAATTGCGTGCATCGAGGTAATAACGATTTGGTTGAGCTCTATGGGTCGGCCAAAAACATGACAACCAGTTGTAGTAGGCATGACTGTATCATTAGCCTGCACATGGGTGATGGTTCCTTTGCCCCTAGGAAATTCCCAGAATGCTCATAGGTTTTCATAAAACATGTATCCCTATTATATAATAATTCTAAGGAAAAACTCTAAATTTGCTCGTCATAGTAGAATCGAGACGTATCACATCTGAAAGAGTCTAAATCAAATAAACAGAGATCATTGATTTTTCTCTTTCTAAAAGCTAGTTAACTGGATAACGTTGGGTTTGAAATTTAATCTAGCAGACACCTCAATTTTTAAAAATAAAGACCAACCGCATAATGTTATACAATATATACTACACCCTCCACTGTATAGCAGTGCATACATGGTTCCATGATTATTTAAAATAATCATTTAGGGTAACCTATCAAACAGAATCAATGTATTCTATCTAAATAAAGTAAAGCTATATGTCATGAAGGGTCATGCATAAAGAAAAAAAAATCAATGTGCGGTTCTGCTGATTCTCGAAAGAAATGACAAAACCATACAAATACTCTCGCAAAAACAATCAGCGCTACACCATGGCGGCACGCAAGATTGCGTGAGAAACTTGAGGGTGTACGAGAAAAAATATGTCCGTTCTAATAATCACGTGGACAAGTGGAAAATGATGTAATAAGACAATTGTGTAGGCAATAGTGTAGGAGACAAATAATTACCACGAGAAAAGCGAATGTTACTACAAAACCTAAAACCAAATTTGATCATACATTGACTTATTCTGCGACAAATTGAGAAAATTAGGAGGATATACTCGAAACTAAAATTAATAGTTTCAAATAATACAATGGACTTAGTTTTATTTCGAACCATGACTAAATGCGAGAATGCTTAAACATTCACAAGGATTGAATTCTAAAAGAATATATAGATAACTGACTAGATCAGAAGAAATATATTCATGTAATAAATGCACATAATTTCACAAACGTTGTTACATAATGCAAGAGAGATAGGAGAGAGGGAAGGGAGGCAGAAAAAGGGGCATAAAAAACTACAAGGACATCTATATATAAACACCTCACAGGACATAAAAGAAAAGACAGAGAGAATAGCAAAAGGAAAACAAAAAATAAAAAGGAAGGAGAGAGATAGAATAGAGAGAGACACACAACAAGAAAGGAAGGAGAGGAAGAGGAGGAGGTGGTGGTGCCGTGGTATGGCCTTTGAGGTTGCCATGCCTCCCCCAAGATCCTAGGCAGCCAGCTCGAGACCCCTTCCTTGGATCAACCGGTGCGCCCTGCCCCTGAATTCACCGCTCTCTCTCCGCCCCGCCGCGCCAAATTCTGCTCCATTTTGGTGCCCAATTCCTGCGCTTTCGATCGGTTCTTGGAGCCGGGCATTCCTGGTGCGTTGTCGTTCGTGTTTAGATCTGCCGCCTGGATCGCCGGCGCGCTGAAGATCGGATCTTGGCGGCGACGGCGCTCGTTTTCTTGATCCGATGGCGCCTGTTTCGATCGGTTGGCGTAAGATCTGATGTGAAAGCTGCTGTCTTTGTGTTCTTTGCAGGTTGGAAGTAGGAGCCGGAACCGGAGATGGAGGCGGACGCCGGGAAGCTGTTCATCGGTGGCATCTCGTGGGACACCAACGAGGACCGCCTCCGGGAGTACTTTGAGAAGTACGGGGAGGTGGTGGAGGCCGTCATCATGCGCGACCGAGCCACCGGCCGCGCCCGGGGCTTCGGGTTCATCGTGTTCGCCGACCAAGCAGTTGCAGAGCGTGTAATAATGGAGAAGCATATGATCGACGGCCGGATGGTAAGATTTGGTGTTTGCTTACGTACCCTAGGTTCATGATGATGTGCTAGATCCATGCTGTTATATTGCTTTGTAGTAGCTTTTTTTTAATTATTGTCACTGTGGAAAAAATTAGAATGTTTGGATTGTTCTGTCAGGTGGAGGCCAAGAAAGCTGTCCCTAGAGACGATCAGCAAGCTCTTAGCAAGAGTGGTGGCAGTGCTCATGGATCACCAGGGCCCAGTCGCACGAAGAAGATTTTCGTCGGGGGTCTTGCATCCACCGTGACAGAGGCAGACTTCAGGACATATTTTGAGCAGTTTGGCACGATCACTGATGTTGTCGTGATGTATGATCACAACACACAGCGTCCTAGAGGGTTTGGGTTCATAACGTATGATTCTGAAGACGCTGTGGACAAGGCATTGTTCAAGACGTTCCATGAACTAAATGGTAAGATGGTTGAAGTCAAGAGGGCTGTTCCTAAGGAGCTATCACCTGGACCTAGCATGCGCTCTCCTGCTGGCGGAATCAACTATGTTATGAACAGAGCCAATAGCTTTCTCAATGGATACACCCAAGGTTACAGTCCGAGCCCGGTAGGTGGTTATGGAATGAGGATGGATGCAAGGTTTGGGCTTCTATCAGGTGGCCGTAGTAGTTATCCTTCTTTTGGTGGTGGTTATGGAATTGGTATGAACTTTGACCCAGGCATGAACCCAGGTATTGGCGGTAGCTCGAACTTCAACAATAGTGTCCAGTATGGACGACAGATCAATCCATACTACAGTGGTAATTCGGGTAGATACAATAGCAACATTAGCTATGGTGGAGTCAATGACAATTCTGGGTCAGTGTTCAACTCACTGGCTCGTAATCTGTGGGGTAATTCAGGTCTCAATTACTCTTCCAACTCTGCAAACTCTAATTCCTTCATGTCATCTGCAAATGGGGGGCTTGGTGGAATCGGGAATAACAATGTGAACTGGGGAACCCCTCCTGTGCCTGCTCAAGGTGCTAACGCTGGCTCGGGCTATGGCAGTGGGAACTTTGGTTATGGATCGACTGAAAACAACTTCAATCTGAGTCCCGGTGCTTATGGAAGGAACACTGGATCAGGTGGCGTCAATGCTTCACTCAACCAGTCAAGCAATGGATACGGGAGGAGCTTTGGAGATTCGTCAGCGGCTGGTGGTGGCTCCATCTATGGAGACACAACTTGGAGATCTGGATCTGAGCTTGATGGAACCAGCCCATTTGGATATGGGCTTGGGAATGCAGCTCCAGATGTTACAGCAAAGAGCTCAGCGGGTTACATGGGGCATTAACAGATAGAGGTTAGATATTTTCTTCCTTGAATTATCCTTGTGTTTTTTTTTATAGTTTGCAAATGTTTAAGTACTAGTTCATGTACTAGCAGCATCAGATATAGACCATCAAATTTGAAACTTTCCACTGAACTGATGGTATTAATGTTTAGACAATGTAGTTTCAAATATGTCGGATCCCCTGCATTAAATGTCATTCCTAATGCTCAAGTTTCATATACAAAATTATTCAGTTGCCTTGGTTCTCCCAGGATAATGTATAGATGTAGTTGTCACATTTGCATGTCCATGAAATCTAGACAGGCATTGATCATTTGAACCTAGTAGCACCATGATACAGAAGTTACTGTCGTTACCATCCATTAAAATTGTTACCAAGTGTCTATCTACTTCATGTCCTAATTGTTACATTAGGATGATTTTGATGATTCATGATTGTATATGATGGATATTGCAAATTGTCTATGTTCTTCGTGTTCCAGTTGTTACGTGAAATGATTTTAATGGTTCATGGTTGTTTATGATGGATATTGCAAATTGTTATGAAATGAACACATAAGTTGATTGGATTTTAAAACTTTTGCCATCTTATGGTATGGATTCATTTTGAACATGAACCTCTGAAGATTGTATTAAAGTAGTATGATAAGCTTGCAGTATTAACAGGAGCTAAATCCATTGTTGCCTGCTGGTTCTTTGTGCTACTGTGAACTGTAATATTGTCTAGTCCTAGAAACTTGATTACTGTTTTTCACATTCAAACATTTGTCATCTGTGAACTTAACCTACACCTCAAATTATTTAATCCACATTGAAACATTGGTCATCCATGAATTGCAGCCATATTGATGCGCCTCATATTAACTTATACAAAACATATTAGTCCAGTAATACATTCAACAAGGTGTATTAATACATGAATATGCATGTTGTATCTCCAGTATACACTTTAGTTCAAAATTATACTGTAGTGCTTTTTTAGAAAATCATCCGAACTGTTATTCCTTGCCCATCTTCTCCAACTTGAAAAAAAACTATTTCATGCTTTCGCATATGTTTATACATTTTTGTTACCCATGGTAAAATTGAATATCTGACACTTAAACTACTACAGATCTTAGGGCTACAGAACCAATCTTTAGGTATCTAACACTTCTATGGTACTTTGGAATGTATTTGCCCCTTTCACATACTGATATTTCCTTCAATCTAGTCTCATTGCTGGTTGACAATTTATAAGTTGTTTTTTTCAATAGACCAATCTTTGCTTCTTTATGACTTAAGCTAAAATATGGTCCAAGGACTTCATTTTAATAGCTGAACCAATTTATATTGTGCATTTTCCAAATTTAACAGTTACTGTAATACTTATGCCATCAATTACCATGGCATTATGTCTAGTAAATCTATTTTGGCTTGCTCATACTATTCAAATATCAAAGGACGTAAATTGTTATATGCTGGATAGCGTTTGGACAGTTCAAAGGAGCTCTTTCTCTTAGAACATAGACTGTCAACGTGGGTTCACTCGATCATTTTAGGCCAAGCATCATACTCATGCTGCTGCTGCTGCATCTGTGGACATCAATATTTGATTGTTCTGGATGACACTTAACACTGCTGAGATCTAAAAGACACCATTGAATCAACTTGTTTGTGCTTTTTTCCCTTGCTTCGGTTATATTACATTCGTCATTATGCTACAACTTATCTGTTTTGCTTTGTGCAGGAATGACGCCGCCTAGGAATCTTTTTCGCATACAGCAATTTATAATAGGTTGAGGAGAGAACCGCAGGTGCATCAGGTGCAAATTTTGAACTTCACATGATTAAAAGGCATGGGTTAGTTAATAGAGCTAACCAGGGAGTTGGTCAAAGAGATCAGATATATATCCTCGGAAGATCATTTAAGCGTATTTGCATATGTAAGGTTTGAGATTGTGGTTTCGGATTTCTACAGCGAGTTTAGGTTTTGGCAACCCTGGGTTTTTTCTTGGTTGAGATGTGAAGTAAGATTGCGGGATATATATGTCTGAAGAGTGTTCAGTTGTACGGCGGCGCTGCCCGCCCCCCCCCCCCCCCACCCCCCCCCCCACCCCCCCCCACCCCCAATATAGACCCACCCCTTTTTGGGTTTTTGTTCGTATAGTAGAAACTGCTTTAGTGTTCGTTGAATTGTGTGCTAGCTCTTGTTATCAGGATGATAAATTTCCCTCTTTTGGCTTTTTTTTATCTTACTGAAAGTGTATGTACCAGAGGTCTGGTCTGTGTTTTTTCTAGTGCAACTTTTGAGGGATGCCCCTTGTGGGTCCCAAAGAATAATAATGCTACGATATATTCTAATTCATTTTGAGTTTTTTTTCCTTTCTCCAAGGCTATATTTTGTGTCTTGCTGGAACATCTGTACATTCTGATTCCCCTGCAAATTGCCTATGCTTTTCCGGCATCATCTTCGCTCATCTGTATCTGTCTGTCTAGTGCCTGGTGTTATATGTTCTTTAGGTTCTTGTGCCTTCCTAACATAGTAATCAACTGACATGCAATAGTATATTTTGTTCTTTACTTCTGATTGCTTCATCAAACATTGAGTTGTACTAGTAATTAGTTAATCTCAACGCTTCTTGAATTTTGGACAATAACTACATAGTTGAAATTAGCGCAGTGGTTGATATCACAAGAAAACATTGACCTCACAAATTCTGTGTAGTAATATGGTCAGACCTTAGTGCGGTGCGTGCAAAATCTTCACGGTGAAAGGAGAAGCGAGGAGCTGGTGGCAAAAACCCGCTCTTGAAGAAACATTAAAAAAATGCGCTTTGGAGACCTGTTTTTTTTTTTTTGGCCATGAGCTCCTTTTATGTTCTTCCATGACGAACATATGTATGATCCTAGCGCACTTAGTATCTTACATGTCAAAAAGAAGTCAGTTGCTATTTTTTTGATTTTACTGTCCATTGGGAGGCTGGGCTCATTCGTGGATTACCATATCTTTTATGACTTCTTTTGATTGAATGAATTTTGTAGGATTTTGGAGGAAATGAAATCAAACATTTGGCTCCATTGCTGTTAGTGGAGCACTTGAATCTAGCTAGAAAGAGTTGATCTCACATGGAGTGGCAGCATAACGCACATTTGCAATTGCAACACACTATGTATGCATTTTCTTAACGTTGGAAATAAGTTGACGCCGCATTGGCAACACAAAAGTCACGTAGGGTATCCATTCATGCATTTATTTCCTTTCCTTCTGTTCTTCCTTTTTAACACATGTTGATTTGTTCAATATATTTTCTTACCACTACCGACATCCATCAAATGGTTCAAAAAGTTTTTGTTTTTGTTAGTATTAGTTTTCTATTCCATCACCATTTTGATATCATTCCAGTAGTGGGTGATGTTGTGTTGTACTATTCGACATGAAAACACACGTTCCACACAAGTTTGCCACAAAAGTTTGGGTGGAACATTGTTCATATGCTATTGCAACGTTTTCGCTTCTTTCTTCAAAAGCGAAGCATTTAATACGAGCAACAAGATATTTTCAAATTAAATGTACCACATCAAACATCCTTCAACTTTTTTGTTGATAGAAGTGAACGTTCTCCATAGATGGTGCAGCTTTCTGAAATCCCCCCCCCCCCCCCCCCCCCCACGCATGAACTATTGAAATGTGCTATTACTAACCATTTTATAAAACAAATAGTGCTAACAGTTTACTTGCATTTCATCAACAGTGGTGACATGTATCCCAAGCGTGACCTCGATATGTCATATATTAAAAAATGCTCTAGCAAAACTTTTGATTTGCTCCTCTGACTTCTTATTTGTTAATGATAACAATTTGATTTGCAGACCTCATCGCAAAAAAAACTCGCATGCTCAAACAAAACATGTTTCAGATGCTCAATTTGAAAGCTATAGTAATTTTGACCTATAAACTTTACCATCCATGTGCTCCCACACTACAAAACGAGAAAACGAGATATGGATTTCCTGGATTTAAAATTACACAAACACTTAATTAGACCAACATACTCTACACGGGAGTCGTGAGGGATATAACATGAAGCAACGATGCATGTGAATGCCATTGAGAAAATGTTGGACATGCCTTTTGCATCCACATCAGGACTGATGAATAGTATAATCCAACATAGTAGTGCAAGTATAAAAAAGTTGAACCTTGTTTGGCAACAAACATGGTTGACTGTTACCCAAAAAAAAACGATTCTGCAAAAAGACAATTTTCAAAAGAATTAAAAGGGAAATTTTTAAAAGCATTTTGTATCTATTTTTTCCCAGACTACCATGAATGTCTTTACTTCACGACAAATTGAACTTTGACAGACAGTAAACAATGCTTGTTTCCAACATCTTTTAAGAATTTTTAAATTTGTTTATTTTTCACTGTTCACGGTGGGTGCATGTGTGCTTAGGAGTAGAGTGGGACTTCTTGAAAATGTCTCCTTTGATTTGGTGACTATAAAATAGACCAGAGAATGCTATGAGACTTAGGTTAATTGGATCCATTATGAGGTCAAGACATATTGGAGCGATGTGTGATCAAACCATATATACCAATGGATAAGTAGACACTCGGAAAAATTACATGCTCAAAGATCATTAACTAATTCCTTATTGATCGCTGTTCAAAAATTGAACACATTCAATTAATCACATTAGAACAATTACACAAAATAAAAAGAAATAAGCTATTTGTTGGCATTGGGCGGGATTACTAAATCAAAATCTGCGGAGTACTCCAGTTTAACGAATCCGACAATTCAACCCGGAGCGTAATTCTTGACTTGGCCGAGGTGGTCAGTCGAGTCGGAGACGAAGGCGGCGATGCCAAAGATGAACATATGCCGTGACAAGAAGATCACACTAGAACCTATCTGAGCGTCGATTTGAACTCCCATCGAATCGTGGTCTTCACCTAGCAGGACCTACATGGGCCACCACTGTTGGAGATAGATCGGCAGATTCCTCAGTAGGTTATCCTAGCTAGGTGACTTGGCTGGACAGTAACACGAAGCAAGAATTTACCCAAGTCCTGGATCTCATGCAGGAGATAATACCCTACTCTTGCTCTCGTATGTTGCGTTGGGGTGTATACAAAGTACAAGTGAATACCAAGGAACTATATGTTGTCCTATCGACGAGGCCGACCCCCAACTTATATAGCATACTGAGGGTCCTAGGGTTATAGATCTAGGTTAGCTACGTCGGTGGAGGTACAATCCTCCATGGCTCTAATAGCTTCGGCTTAGACGTTAATTCTTCCATATTATTCGTATATTCCGTCATTGGCCGCCTAATCTGGCCCAGGACGGAACCGAACTATGGGTCCTCAGCCTGGCCCACCAGGGTGGGAACCGACGTGATGAGGGACCCCTCGGCCGGAACACTGTCACATGCCATGCCGCAGGACAATTCTTCCACCCGAGTGCATGCAATTAGTTGAGCTGAGCATACCTGGAAACTCATGTGCTTTGTTCATCTCCAAAATCCTATGAGTGTCATGAGCATTGGGTGCTCTCAAATACTCTAGGTCTAATACTTCAACCATCGCCTTTGCAAATTGGTTGACACACAAGATTGAATTGCGCTCTCCCATTTGAAAACACAACTTCTCCCTAGGTGGTTTTGGTAATTAAAAACAACATATAGTTCATTGAACTAATTAGCCTATCAAGTATATTTCAGGAAAGTTCAATGAATGGATCCCTAGATGCAGTGAACACATATTGACAAGATCTTCAAGACTACATTTTCTTTTATGTGAGCAATCACAATTGAGTCCATAGGAAAGCCAATACTATTAAAAAGGGATGAGGTATTGATAATGATCTGGTTGCTCAAAGTGCTTAGAGATTTGCCACCAAAAGCCTCAACCAAACTCTCACAAAAGATTCTGTCCAAAACCCTAACTGCCAAAATCGGTGCCCCCAACATTTCCATATCGGCCCCACCGAGTTTACCAAGACAGAACCCAAAGCCATAACCCTAACACCTCGGTACCACCAAGATTGAGTTCGGTCTCACCGAGATGCAGTTGCCAACTCTCTAGGATCGAAATGTTTTACTTCGAAACTTCCGAGTTTTTCATTTTGGTGCCACCGAGATGTGGATCTGCCCTAGGTCAACCGAATCGGTCTCACCGAGTTGTTTCCTATCGGTCTCACCGAAAAGCTGAAAGTCGCAACCTTTTGCACTAGTCAGTGCAACCGAGTTTTTACTTCGGTTCCACCGAGTTGGGAAATAATGTTGTAACGGTTGGATTTTTGGAGATGGCTATATATACCCCTCGACCCCCTCTCATTCGTAGAGAGAGCACTCAGAACAAACCAACACTTCCACTATTCATTTTCCGAGAGAGAACCACCTACTCATGTGTTGAGATCAAGATATTCCATTCCCACCATATGAATCTTGATTTCTAGCGTCCCCAAGCTTCTTTCCACCCATTCATCCTCTTCGACCAAGCCAAATTCTGTGAGAGAGTGAGTGAGTGTTGAGGAGACTATCTTTTGAAGCACAAGAGCAAGGAGTTCATCATCCATACACCATCTATTACCTTTTGGAGAGTAGTGTCTCCTAGATTGCTTACGTGTCGCTTGGGAGCCTCCAGATCATGTGGAGTTGAACCAAGAAGTTTGTAAGGGAAAGGATATCGCCTACTTCGTGAAGATCTACCCCGAATGAGGCTAATACTTCGTGCACGTAATCCATGGTGGAATAGGCAAGGTTGCTTCTTCATGGACCCTTCGTGGGTGGAGCCCTCCATGGAATCGCGCAACTGTTACACTCCGTGGGTTGAAGTCTCCATCAATGTGGACGTACGATACCACCACCTATCGGAACCACGTCAAAAATCTACGTGTCTTCATTGCATTTGATCTTCCTATTCCTACCTTTACTTACACTTACATGTCGTTACTTTCCGCTGCTATACTCTTAGACTTGCATGTGTAGGGTGTGCTAGACTTGGTAAATTCGCTAAAACTTGCAAACCTATAAAATTGGAAAAAGGTTAGTGTTTAAATTGGTCAAGTAGTCTAATCACCCCCTCTAGACATACTTTGGATCCTACAAGTGGTATCAGAGCTTTGTTCTCAATTGCATTGGTTTCACAACCTAGGAGAGTATGGCGTCTAGTGAGGGAAATTTCCATCGTAGAGGTCCATATTTTGATGGTGAAAACTTTGGTAGTTGGAAACATAAAATGAAAATACATATTCTTGGTCATAACCCCGCTGTTTGGGCGGTTGTTCGTGTTGGATTGGAAGGTGACTTATTGGGCGATGGAAAGGAACAGGATCGTGAAGCTACCGCGGAAGAATTGAAGATGTTGCAATACAACGCTCAAGCATGCGGCATTCTATTCAACTGTGTGTGCCTTGAAGAATCCAACAAGATAAGTCGTCTTGAGAATGCGAAGGAAATTTGGAATACTTTGTTTGATATGCACGAAGGAACCGAATCCGTCAGGGAATCTAAGTTGATGTGCTCCAGAGTCAACTTGACAAGTTCAAGATGAAGGATGGTGAAGGAGTCTTGGAAATGTACTCTAGGCTTGCTCTCATCACAAATGAGATTGCCGGCTGTAACAGCCCAACTGAATCCCCTTGCCATCTTTGTAATATTTCATGTGTAAACCTTCAATGTATGCATCAAGTGGTTTGAGTAATAATAATTTGCTTCATGACATTTTGCATCATGGCATCATAATCATCATTTCATAAGTTGCATCATGCTTTGCTTGTCATGCTTGTGAAGTGGGATGTGAGTGTGTGTGATTGTGGTGTTGGTGTGCATGGAGTCATGTGTTGTTATGGTGTGAAAGCCCTCTCCTCAATTTCTCAAAACCTTGCCCACCTCTTCTTATTTCAAAAATGCAACATGTGGTGATTTAGCTTGCCCTATTCCATTTAATAAAATGATGCACTTCTCCTAAATAATCTGGTAAGCATTTCAAAATATTCCCTGTCCATGTTTTAACATATTTGTCTTTTGAATCTTTGCAAAACAGATTCATAATAATAAATATATGTGATTTATTTTGTTTGCTCTAAAATGCCAAAACCATTTTATCAATTAGGGCATATTTGTGTGGGTGCAAAACTATTTTTTCTTCCTCAAAGTTTCGCTGTCAAACTCCCTGGCTTATTTTAGTTTGTGGCTGTTTTATTTAAAAGGGAAAAGCCTCTGTTTTTCGGGTGAGAGGGAGAGTGCCAGCCACCTAGGCCTCCTTTGCTTTTCCACAGGCCCAGTAGCCCTGCAACGCATCCTAGCTGAGCACCCCCAGCGCGATCGTCTTCCTCCTTCGTACGGCAGCGCATCTACAGTGCCCACGTTGACACCTCCGCTGATTTGACGGACGGAGGCGTCCCTAGCCCCCTATAAGGCCCCCCTTGAGCTAGACCTAGACCTCCTCCCTCCATTTCTCCCCTCTCTAGCCCCCGCCGCCAAGGTAAGTGTCTCCCGCTCCCAGCCGACGCCATGGTCGAGAGAAGCCCAAGCCCTCCGCCGGCGTGATCATCGTCGACCGTCGCCTCCTTCCCCTGGACGTCAAGGCCAGCGACTCGTTGTCCTCCCCCACGTCCGACCGTAAGCACGAGGAGGCTTCGTCCCCGTCGACCTCCTCCTCTGCTTCGTCCTCTGCTTCTTCCTCTGCTTCGGCCTCTGCTTCGAGCGAGCCCCGTCGCCTCGTTCCGGCCCCTTCTTCTCCAACAAGCGCGGGAACGCGCTAGGTGAGCCGCGCCGCCCCTTCTGTTCTTTTCCCCGTCATGCATGCGTAGTAGCCTCCGCTCAGGGCCGCCTCGAGCTTCTGCCATGGATGGCCTCAAGCTTGGGACTTTGGGTTCCCCCCCCCCCCCCCCCCCCCCCCCCTCCAGGCATGGGTCCGCGCCTTAGTCAGTGGGAATGAATCCCCGGTTGGATCTCGTGTCCCCGCCGTAGGTAGTCGGGTCCGTCGATCGACGGAGTGCTCGCCGGCGTGGGCATCTTGCTCCGTGCCCGCGGTGAAGAAGCTGACCCGGGGGTCTGTTCAAAGGAACTGAAACCCCCAACGTTTCAGTACAAGGGCCGTAGCCCAGTGGTCATTGAGCGTGCGCGTACACAGCAGATCTGGGGTTCGAATCCCCCCGAGCCCCATTTTAGTTTCCTGTGATTTATATCGTGTGTGTATGACAGTGGGTCCAGGGCCCACTTGTCATCCCTTGAGGCCCCTGGTGCCTATGCCATGTGGGCCTCTGGTTTCTTTTATTTATTTATTTTGTTTTTATTTTATTTCTATGAAGATTGTGTGATATTTCCTTTTAAGGAAATATTCCATTTTGGGGGTATTTCCTAATCTGCCTATGACATTTTGGGACATGCCAAATTTGGCATGTACTAAACTATAAGTAAATATGACGTATTTCCAATTGAGATTGTGGGATTTTTGTCCATAGAAACATAGGCTTATGATTGGTGATTTTGGGGTAGAAAAGTCCAGTGAATCCATTAGTGGCATTAGTTTCATCATTTGTGCAAGTTTGTGGAAATGTTGTTTTGTGATGAGGTGTCATTTTGTTTTTTTCACATGGTTTTATTCTTGCACCATATGATAAACTTGTCAACATGAAATATGTTCATTGATGTGTGTGCTATCCCCTGGTATTTTTGCTTGCCATGTTAGATCATGATATGGATGGAATTCTTGATGTCAACATGCCACCAAAATTCCGTTTTCACATGCTCAAATATTTCTAAGTGTTAGAATTTGTTATTTTGTTGCCATCTTGTCTTGATGATTCCCATGAATCCTTAGCCCCTTTGAGATTGGCACAATGGTATGTATTGGTGAGCATGTTGTCCTCTGTTATTGTGTGCCAAGTGCTTGTAGGTAGAGCCATTGCATCTTATTTAAAACCTGCTGTCAACATGCCATTCTGTTAATAATATGCCCTGCTTGCCACTTGTGAAAATTACCAAGTCTGTGAAACTGTTTTACTCAACATGCCATGTTGTGAGGATGATAGCGAGTGATCTGTGCACTTATTGAAGTTGATGTAATGGAGTGAATTGGAGTGCATGTTGCCCTCTATCACCCTGTTAATTTTCATGCCATGAAAGTCCGTGTAACATATGTATTTGTTGCTGTCAAGATGCCATATTGTTAACTCAGAACATGTAAAACTGGTAATTTTCAATAAGTCCCTAAATACTGATTCAACATGCCATCTTGTGAGCTCAATTGTCATTGATCCATGCTTCCTTTCATGTTTCTGTAGATAGATGAATTGTCAAGCATCTTGTATACTCCATGTCCATGCCTTGGTTATGATTCGTAGCTTGCTGTAGCTCCTGTTATGTTTGTTGCAAAATGGCATGTTGCTGTTTGTGGACAGATTGCGTGTTTGTTTGTTTTGTGACTTGTGGGAGTTATACCCAATCATTTTGAATGAACTTTGGGTCTATCCTTGCTAGATTTTCATTTCCAATCCAGTGGCATCCTTGGAATACCAAGAAATAGCCCATGGCCCTCTTCATCCTGGTTTTTGTCTCCGTTATCGTTCGTACCTTGCCTGGAGTGTTCCGTGAGTTCCGTTACTCCGTTTGCAACGTTCTACATATGCATTTGCATCGTTTTTATGAGGAGCATTAATTTTTGCCATGTTCATGCATGTTCAAAAAACTAATCTTGAGATTCTGTCCAGAATACTAAAGAACTTAATAATTGCATGAGAAACATGACTAGCATAGGGTTGCCATTTTAAATACTTCACATTGGTCATGCATCATCTTTGGTTGCGCATTGCACCTTGTTTGTATGTTTATTTGGTGTTGTTTCTCTTCGGGTAGACCCGAGTGTCGAGCTTGAGTACGAGGATCCTGACGAGAACAACTACGAGGACCCATCTCGCTATCCCTCTGAAGACCCAACAGGCTAGATGATCGTACCCGGATCCCGACACTATTTTGCTATGCTAGATGTCTCACTTCTACCGTTATGTTTCGTTACCTACCACTTAAATTGCTAGCCTCCCAAATTGCCATGAAAGCCTCTAATCCCTCCACTTCCTAGCAAAACATTGATTGGCTACGTTACCACTGCTCAACCCTTATCTTATAGCGTTGCTAGTTGCAGGTGCAAGTTGTGTCCATGTGCCAACATGGATTCTGAGTTATCACAATATTATTGCTATTTAATTTAATGCACCTATATACTTGGTAAGGTGGAAGGTTTGGCCTTTTGCCCGGTGTTTTGTTCCACTTTTGCCGTCCTAGTTCCGACTACCGGTGTTATGTTCCATATTTTGCGCTCCTAACATGCTCGGGGTTGTTATGGGGACCCCCTTGACTATTCGTTTTAGATTTAAACTTGTCTGGCAAGACACAACATTGGTACTACATTTTCTAAACAACCTAATTAAAATGCATAGGGCTTAGCTACCCCGTGGATAATTAATCAACAACCCGGGCCAGTGCTCCTCATGAGTGTTGGTCCAAACCGGGCGATGTCCGACGCCCCCTGGTCATCCGGGGTTTCAGCCAACCCGACGTCTTGCCCATCTGGTAGTGCCCTGAGAAAGAGATACGCGCGGCTCCTATTGGGATCTGGCCTGCCGGACGGTCTTGCTGGACTTGTTTTACCTTTCTCGAATGTCTTGCGCTAGGAATTCCGAGGATACTTTGGGCTATCTCGAGGTTGAGGTTTTCCAACGGAATTTCCTAGGAGATCACGGGATTCGTGGTCAAGGTTATTCTCGCGGCGTGTGGTTAGTTTGTGATGGATGAGTTGGAGCACCCCTGCAGGGTTAAATCTTTTCGAGAAGCCGTGCCCGCGGTTATGTGGCAACTTGGAAATTTGTTTAACACCCAGTTATAGTAAACTTGAAGTAAACTCTAATAAAATACACCAACTGTGTGTGTAACCGTGACTGTCTCTGCTCGTGAACATGAACCGAGATAGAACACGGTGGGGTTATGTTTGACGTAAGTAGGTGTTCAGGATCACTCAGTGATCATTCTAGTTCACGCCCGTCAGGCGTAGACCACCATATTAAATTCTTGTTCTCGTAAGCTAGCCACCAAATACATGCTTAGTGCTTGCTGCAGCCTCACCACTTAACCATTCCTCACCTATTGGCTTACATAGTCACGGTACCCGGGGTATGAGATTGTTGAGTCCCTGTGGCTCACAGATTACTACAACAATACAAGTACAGGTACTGATGAGTTCATGCCAGATGATGTTTCCCAGCTCTAGTGGGAGTACGATGAAGAACGTAGGCGTATGTACGTGACGTATCCGTGTGAGTAGGGGAGCTTCGTGGTTGTGTTCCTGGGCTAGCAAGGCAGTCTCATTGCTTTCTTTTATCGTTTGATTTCGTCCGTAGCCGGACCCTTTCTTCTGGATGAATGTATGAATAATTGTGTGGACTTGTAAGTTAGCTTGTGACGAGTATAAGCCAACTCATATACTCATCTCTTCTTTATATGTATGCAATGATTTCTGTACTTGCAAAATGACTAGATGTGCTTCTATCCCCGTCGAGGCCCTCGCACCTTAATAGGGATAGGATCGCATCTTGGGCATTACAAGTTGGTAATCAGAGCCATACCGATCATAGTAGCCCCTTGCTTGATCGAACTTAGCCGAGTCGAGTCTAGTAAAAAAAAATATTTTGAGTCTAGTTATATCGGAGAGTAGGATTCTTTTACTCCTCTTCTATACTCTGGTGAGGAATTACGACTTAGGAATTTTAATTCTACCCTCTTCTCGCTCAATTTTTTTTAGGATCATGCGGGTATTTTGGAGCCTCTATGATACCGATGTGACCGGAATTCTGTTCTTGGTTCCTCCCGACTGTATGGATTGGACCCGGGGAGTAGAGCTCCAAGGGATTCTTGACACATCGTTATCGTTCAGTTTCCTTAGCACCTCAGGACGCGGATGTTCGAAATTGCTTCAATATTATTCGTGGTGCAAAGAGTGTGGCGGCACCCAGTACTGGGGAGCGGGATCACATGTACTGCCATCTTTAGTATCATTGCGATTACGAGGGTCTGAGGTAGATGAGTTTCCGAGACCTCTGGTTGTGTGTGACGGATGAGATACACTGGAGAGTAGTGTTACTGCTAGGAGTTGAGTGATGGATAAAAACTCCGTGTATCCGTGGACCCGATTGCATAACCAAAGATTTCGGAAGTTCTTAGGTGGGACTCTAGTAGTTACCTAGGATCATCTTCCGCCAGATGTATAAGGGTATACATTTGTTCCGAGCAAACCTTAGCTCATTACTTGTTGTGTTATTTCAAGTGGCTTCATGATCTAATGATGTTATCACGATCCTGCAGAAGGCGTTCTTCTAAATTTCAGTTGAAAGCAATTGATGATATCCCGTTGCCATTTCTTTCAAGCCATTGATTCAGTTTATTTCAATCATCCTTGTCAATGGTGTGCTGATATTCTTGTCCATCTTCAGGATGGCTCCAGCAACTCGTGGGAACCCAGGTCGTGAGGGGGAGCAGTCTGATGCTCCACCACCCCCACCACCACCTCCACCTCCGGAGGCATGGCAGGCAATGATAGCTGCAACCAATGCCAACACCCAGATGTTGCTCAGTTTGTTGCAAGGTTTTCAGAATCAGGGACAGCAAGGTCATCAAGGGAATTTCAATAATCAGCCGCACTTTGCAACTCTGAACCAGTTCCTCGCAAATCAACCAAAGTCCTTCACTTGCTGTGATCAACCTCTTGATGCGGACGATTGGCTCCGTGACATGAACAAGCATTTTGAGTGCAGCAACGTCAGGCCTGAGGACTATGTCAAGTTTGCGACCTTCCAGCTCAAGGGTCAGGCAGCAGATTGGTGGCAGCAGTACAAGGATTCCAGAGGTGGCCGTGTAGTCAGCTGGGATGATTTTTGCCGTGACTTCAGAGCTCATCATATCCCGACGAGCTTTGTCGAGGGTATGCGTAAGAAGTTCAGGAACCTGAAGCAAGGGAGTATGTCAGTCTATCAGTACAATTCTGAGTTTTAGAATCTGGACCGCTATGCTAAGAAAGATGTTCCTGATGATAAGTCCAAGATTTATCAGTTCAGAGGTGGCCTTAGAGAAGATCTTCAGCTCACTCTCGTCCTTCACGAGCCCCTTGTGTTTGATCAGTTCTATAACTTGGCTCTAAAGTTCGAGCCAGTTCAGCTCAAGCTTGTGAATTCCAAGAAGCGGTTCAGAGACTCCAACCCTTCTTCGTCCGGCTCTCAGATTGTTCCTAAGCAGCAGAAGTATTGGGTTCCTCCACCACCTCCGTTTTGTCCTCCTCAGCAGCAGAAGCAGCACGGTGGTCGTGGTCCATCCCACCCACCCAACCCAGGTTTTTAGCAGAGGCCTCAGGCTCCCAAGTCAGCAAATGCTCCTCCTCCAGGCAACTTCTGTCTGCTCTCAGAGGTTACGTGTCACAATTGTGGTCAGAAGGGCCATTACTCCAACAAGTGCACCAACCAGCGGCATCTTCCGCCACCTCCTCCTATCAGGCCCCCAGGCAGTGCTATGGTGAAGCACAATCCCAAGTCAGCAAGAGTGAACATGGTCAATGCGGCTGAAGCAGAGGATTCTTCTCAAGTGATATTGGGTAACCTCTTGGTGAATTCTATTCCTGCAAAAGTTTTGTTTGACACTGGTGCATTGCATTCATTCATTTCAAGACCTTTTGCAACCAAGCATCATTTGCATCATGAGCAGTTACCTAGGCCGTTGTCAGTCATTTCCCCGGGTGCTTTCATACACGCGAGGATGGTGGTTCCGGATGTTTCCGTCAAGATGGGCAGCTATTCCTTCCTTGCCTCTCCAATTATTCTCGGCAATTCTGATATTGATCTAATTCTTGGCATGGATTTCCTGGCGATGAACAAGGCTTATGTTGATTGTCAAGCCAAAGAAGTCAAATTGACTCATCCTTCTGAAGACGTGATCATTTTTGCTGCTCGCGATGACACGATTCGTCTCTTTTCTCTCAATGAGAAGGGTGAAATCTCTGCCATTTCTCAAATCCCCGTCGTTTCTGAGTATGAAGATGTCTTTCCAGAAGAATTGCCAGGAATGCCTCCTCACCGGCCAGTGGAGTTTGTGATTGAACTCGAGCCTGGAACTGAACCGTTATGCAAGCGTCCTTATAAGCTTGGCCCCGAAGACCTGAAAGAATTGAAGAAGCAGCTAGATGAACAAGAGCGTCTGGGTTTGACCAGACCAAGTTCTTCACCGTGGGGTTGTGCTGTTCTTTTTGTCAAGAAGAAGGATGGCACAGACCGACTATGCGTCGATTACCATCCATTGAATAAGAAGACAATCAGGAACAAGTATCCACTTCCCAACATCAATGAGTTGTTTGAGCAATTGAAAGGTGCCAAGGTTTTCTCGAAGTTAGATCTCCGTATGGGCTATCATCAAATCCGTATCCGTGAAGAAGATATTCCAAAGACTGCTTTCAGGACGAGTTTTGGCTCTTATGAGTACACCGTCATGTCCTTTGGTCTCACAAATGCGCCTCCAACTTTCTCCAGAATGATGAACTTCATCCTCTCTCCCTTCAAGAATGAGTTTGTCTTGGTGTATTTGGATGACATTATTGTGTTCTCGAAAACCGAAGAAGAGCATGCAGAGCATCTTCGGCTTGTGCTTGACAAGTTAAGAGAGCATCGGTTCTATGCTAAATTCTCCAAGTGTGAGTTTTGGCTCAATGAAGTGGTGTACCTTGGGCATGTCATCTCTGCTGAGGGCATCAAGGTGCATCCTGAGAAAGTTGAGGCCATCTTGAAGTGGGAGACTCCTCAGAATGTCAATCAGCTTCGGAGCTTCCTCGAGCTTGCAAGTTACTGCAGAAGATTCATGGAGAACTTCTCACAAATTGCTAAGCCTTTGTCTAACCTCCTCCAGAAGAGTGTCAAGTATGTGTGGACTCCTGAGTGTGATGTGGCGTTCAATACACTCAAGGAAAAGTTAACTTCAGCTCCAGTTCTCACTCCACCAGATGAATCCAAACCTTTCCAAGTGTTCTGTGATGCTTCCCTCCAAGGTCTTGGTGGTGTTCTGATGCAAGACAGAAAGGTGGTTGCCTACACCTCCCATCAGTTGAAGCCTAGTGAGAAGAACTACCCCACTCATGATCTTGAGCTAGCGGCAGTTGTTCATGCTCTGATGACCTGGAGACATCTATTGTTGGGAAGACCAGTTGAGGTGTTCACTGACCACAAGAGCTTGAAGTACATTTTCACTCAACCGAATCTCAATCTTCGGCAGACACGTTGGGTGGAAATGATCGAGGAGTACAATCCAAGCATTGAGTATACTCCGGGTAAAGCAAATGTCATTGCAGACGTGTTGAGCAGAAAGGCGTACTACAACAGTCTCATCCTCAAGCGTCTCCAACCCGAGCTTTGTGAAACTTTCCGCAAGCTCAATCTCCAAGTTGTTCCTCCAGGATTTCTTGCCAATCTTCAAGTCCCTCTGACTTTGGAAGATCAGACTCACCACGCTCAGCTTCTTGATGCTATGGTGAAGAAAGTCAAGAAAGGTGTGGCCAAGAGCATTCCAAAGTATAAGTGCTTCCATGTTGATGACAAAGATACCTTGTTCTTTGAGGACCATCTAGTGGTTCCAAAAGGGGAACTCAGGAAAGTTATCATGGATGAAGCACATAATTCTCTCCTCTCCATCCATCCAGGCAGTTCCAAAATGTATCAGGATCTCAAGCAAACCTTCTGGTGGACTCGTATGATATGTGAGATTGCTCAGTTTGTGAACGAGTGTGATGTTTGTCGCAGAGTGAAGGCGGAACATCAACGTCCAGCAGGTCTCCTTCAGCCTTTGCCTATTCCAGAGTGTAAATTCGATCATGTTGAGATGGATTTCGTCACTGGGTTTCCTAAGTCCAAGAGAGGTAATGATGCCATCTTCGTGGTCATCGACAAGCTCACAAAAGTTGCCCACTTCCTTTCGGTCAAAGAATCTATCTCGGCAGCTTAGCTGGTAGAGTTGTACACATCAAGGATAGTTTCTTTGCACGGTATTCCTCAGCTTATATCTTCAGATCGTGGAAGCATCTTCACTTCCAAGTTCTGGGATTCCTTCCAGACTGCAATGGGTACCAAGATCCATTTCAGTACAGCTTTCCATCCTCAGACTAGTGGTCAAGTGGAGAGAGTCAATCAAATCCTTGAAGATATGCTCAGAGCTTGTGTGATTTCTTTTGGCATGAAGTGGGAAGATTGTCTCCCATTTGCTAAGTTCTCATACAACAACAACTTCCAAGCAAGTTCGGGCAAGGCCCCATTCGAGATTCTCTATGGCAGGAAATGCCGCACCCCGCTCAATTGGTCTGAAACCGGCGAGCGTCAAATCCTTGGTAATGACATGATCACTGAAGCAGAAGAAATGTGCCGTGTCATTCGTGAAAATCCCAAAGCAGCTCAATCCCGTCAGAAGAGCTATTATGATAGCAAGCATCGTGACATGACCTTTTAGATCGATGATTTTATCTATCTCAGAGTGTCTCCCATGAAGGGCACTCAACGCTTTGGCATCAAAGGAAAGATCGCTCCATGCTTTGTGGGACCTTTCAAGATTGTGGGCAAGAGGGGAGACCTTGCCTACCAACCTGAGCTTCCTTCCAATTTCTCAAATGTGCATGATGTGTTTCACGTCTCTCAGCTTCGGAAGTGTTTCAAGACTCCTGAGCGCACCGTTGATCTCCAAGACATTGATCTCCAAGAAGACCTATCCTATCATGAGCATCCAGTTGCTATCCTTGAAGAGACTGAGCGCAAGACTCGCAACAAGTCAATCAAGTTTCTTAAGGTGAAGTGGTCACATCACTCCGACAAAGAAGCCACTTGGGAACATGAGGACTTTCTCCGTTCCGAATATCCTGAATTCTTCCGTTCATAGATCTCGGGACGAGATCCTCGTGTAGTGGAGGAGAGTTGTAACAGCCCAACTGAATCCCTTGCCATCTTTGTAATATTTCATGTGTGAACCTTCAATGTATGCATCATGTGGTTTGAGTAATAATAATTTGCTTCATGGCATTTAGCATCATGGCATCATAATCATCATTTCATAAGTTGCATCATGCTTTGCTTGTCATGCTTGTGAAGTGGGATGTGAGTGTGTGTGATTGTGGTGTTGGTGTGCATGGAGTCATGTGTTGTTATGGTGTGAAAGCCCTCTCCTCAATTTCTCAAAACCTTGCCCACCTCTTCTTATTTCAAAAATGCAACATGTGGTGATTTAGCTTGCCCTATTCCATTTAATAAAATGATGCACTTCTCCTAAATAATCTGGTTAGCATTTCAAAATATTCGCTCTCCATGTTTTAACATATTTGTCTTTTGAATCTTTGCAAAACAGATTCATAATGATAAATATATGTGATTTATTTTGTTTGCTCTAAAATGCCAAAAACCATTTTATCAATTAGGGCATATTTGTGTGGGTGTAAAACTATTTTTTCTTCCTCAAAGTTTCGCTGTCAAACTCCCTGGCTTATTTTAGTTTGTGGCTGTTTTATTTAAAAGGGAAAAGCCTCTGTTTTTTGGGTCAGAGGGAGAGTGCCAGCCACCTGGGCCTCCTTTGCTTTTCAACAGGCCCAGTAGACCTGCAACGCAGCCCAGCTAAGCCCCCCAGCGCGATCGTCTTCCTCCTTCGTACGACAGCGCATCTACAGTGTCCATGTTGACACCTCCGCTGATTTGTCGGACGGAGGCGTCCCTAGCCCCCTATAAGGCCCCCCTTGAGCTAGACCTAGACCTCCTCCCTCCATTTCTCCCCTCTCTAGCCCCCGCCGCCAAGGTAAGCGTCTCCTGCTCCCAGCCAACGCCATGGTCGAGAGAAGCCCGAGCCCTCCGCCGGCGTGATCATCGTCGACCGTCGCCTCCTTCCCCTGGACGTCAAGGCCAGCGACGCGTTGTCCTCCCCCACGTCTGACCACAAGCACGAGGAGGCTTCGTCCCCGTCGACCTCCTCCTCTGCTTCGCCCTCTGCTTCGGCCTCTGCTTCGAGCGAGCCCCGTCGCCTCGTTCCGACCCCTTCTTCTCCAACAAGCGCGGGAACGCGCTAGGTGAGCCGCGCCGCCCCTTCTGTTCTTTTCCCCATCATGCATGTGTAGTAGCCTCCGCTCAGGGCCGCCTCAAGCTTCCGCCATGCATTGCCTCAAGCTTGGGACTTTGGGTTCCCCCCTCCTACAAGCATGGGTCCGCGCCTTAGTCAGTGGGAATGGATCCCCGGTTGGATCCCACGTCCCCGCCGTAGGTAGTCGGGTCCGTCGATCGACGGAGTGCTCTCCGGCGTGGGCGTCTTGCTCTGTGCCCGCGGTGAAGAAGCTGACCTGGGGGTCTGTTCAAAGGAACTGAAACCCCCAACGTTTCAGTAAAAGGGCCGTAGCCCAGTGGTCATTGAGCGTGCGCATACACAGCAAATCTGGGGTTCGAATCCCCCCGAGCCCCATTTTAGTTTCCTGTGATTTATATCGTGTGTGTATGATAGTGGGTCCATGACCCACTTGTCATCCCTGAGGCCCCTAGTGCCTATGCCATGTGGGCCTCTGGTTTTATTTATTTATTTTGTTTTGTATTTTATTTCTGTGAAGATTCTTTGATATTTCCTTTTATGGAAATATTCCATTTTGGGGTATTTCCTAATCTGTCTATGACATTTTGGGACATGCGAAATTTGGCATGTACTAAACTATAAGTGAATATGCTGTATTTCGAATTGAGATTGTGGGATTTTTGTCCATAAGAACATAGGCTTATGATAGGTGATTTTGGGGTAGAAATGTCTAGTGAATCCATTAGTGGCATTAGTTTCATCATTTGTGCAAGTTTGTGGAAATGTTGTTTTGTGTTGAGGTGTCATTTTGTTTTTTTCACATGGTTTTATTCTTGCACCATATGATAAACTTGTCAACATGAAATATGTTCATTGATGTGTGTGCTAGCCCCTGGTATTTTTGCTTGCCATGTTAGATCATGATATGGATGGAATTCTTGATGTCAACATGCCACCAAAATTCCGGTTTCACATGCTCAAATATTTCTAAGTGTTAGAATCTATTATTTTGTTGCCATGTTGTCTTGATGATTCCCATGAATCCTTAGCCCCTTTGAGATTGGCACAATGGTATGTATTGGTGAGCATGTTGTCCTTTGTTATTGTGTTCCAAGTGCTTGTAGGTAGAGCTATTGCATCTTATTTAAAACCTGCTGTCAACATGCCATTATGTTAATAATATGCCCTGCTTGCCACTTGTGAAAATTACCAAGTCTGTGAAACTGTTTTACTCAACATGCCATGTTGTGAGGATGATAGCGAGTGATCTGTGCACTTATTGAAGTTGATGTAATGGAGTGAATTGGAGTGCATGTTGCCCTCTATCACCCTGTTAATTTTCATGCCATGAATGTCCGTGTAACATATGTATTTGTTGCTGTCAAGATGCCATATTGTTAACTCAGAACATGTAAAACTGGTAATTTTCAATAAGTCCCTAAATACTGATTCAACATGCCATCTTGTGAGCTCAATTGTCATTGATCCATGCTTCCTTTCATGTTTCTGTAGATAGATGAATTGTCAAGCATCTTGTATACTCCATGTCCATGCCTTGGTTATGATTCGTAGCTTGCTGTAGCTCCTGTTATGTTTGTTGCAAAATGGCATGTTGCTGTTTGTGGACAGATTGCGTGTTTGTTTGTTTTGTGACTTGTGGGAGTTATACCCAATCATTTTGAATGAACTTTGGGTCTATCCTTGCTAGATTTTCATTTCCAATCCAGTGGCATCCTTGGAATACCAAGAAATAGCCCATGGCCCTCTTCATCCTGGTTTTTGTCTCCGTTATCGTTCGTACCTTGCCTGGAGTGTTCCGTGAGTTCCGTTACTCCGTTTGCAACGTTCTACATATGCATTTGCATCGTTTTTATGAGGAGCATTAATTTTTGCCATGTTCATGCATGTTCAAAAAACTAATCTTGAGATTCTGTCCAGAATACTAAAGAACTTAATAATTGCATGAGAAACATGACTAGCATAGGGTTGCCATTTTAAATACTTCACATTGGTCATGCATCATCTTTGGTTGCGCATTGCACCTTGTTTGTATGTTTATTTGGTGTTGTTTCTCTTCGGGTAGACCCGAGTGTCGAGCTTGAGTACGAGGATCCTGACGAGAACAACTACGAGGACCCATCTCGCTATCCCTCTGAAGACCCAACAGGCTAGATGATCGTACCCGGATCCCGACACTATTTTGCTATGCTAGATGTCTCACTTCTACCGTTATGTTTCGTTACCTACCACTTAAATTGCTAGCCTCCCAAATTGCCATGAAAGCCTCTAATCCCTCCACTTCCTAGCAAAACATTGATTGGCTACGTTACCACTGCTCAGCCCTTATCTTATAGCGTTGCTAGTTGCAGGTGCAAGTTGTGTCCATGTGCCAACATGGATTCTGAGTTATCACAATATTATTGCTATTTAATTTAATGCACCTATATACTTGGTAAGGTGGAAGGTTTGGCCTTTTGCCCGGTGTTTTGTTCCACTTTTGCCGTCCTAGTTCCGACTACCGGTGTTATGTTCCATATTTTGCGCTCCTAACATGCTCGGGGTTGTTATGGGGACCCCCTTGACTATTCGTTTTAGATTTAAACTTGTCTGGCAAGACACAACATTGGTACTACATTTTCTAAACAACCTAATTAAAATGCATAGGGCTTAGCTACCCCGTGGATAATTAATCAACAACCCGGGCCAGTGCTCCTCATGAGTGTTGGTCCAAACCGGGCGATGTCCGACGCCCCCTGGTCATCCGGGGTTTCAGCCAACCCGACGTCTTGCCCATCTGGTAGTGCCCTGAGAAAGAGATACGCGCGGCTCCTATTGGGATCTGGCCTGCCGGACGGTCTTGCTGGACTTGTTTTACCTTTCTCGAATGTCTTGCGCTAGGAATTCCGAGGATACTTTGGGCTATCTCGAGGTTGAGGTTTTCCAACGGAATTTCCTAGGAGATCACGGGATTCGTGGTCAAGGTTATTCTCGCGGCGTGTGGTTAGTTTGTGATGGATGAGTTGGAGCACCCCTGCAGGGTTAAATCTTTTCGAGAAGCCGTGCCCGCGGTTATGTGGCAACTTGGAAATTTGTTTAACACCCAGTTATAGTAAACTTGAAGTAAACTCTAATAAAATACACCAACTGTGTGTGTAACCGTGACTGTCTCTGCTCGTGAACATGAACCGAGATAGAACACGGTGGGGTTATGTTTGACGTAAGTAGGTGTTCAGGATCACTTAGTGATCATTCTAGTTCACGCCCGTCAGGCGTAGACCACCATATTAAATTCTTGTTCTCGTAAGCTAGCCACCAAATACATGCTTAGTGCTTGCTGCAGCCTCACCACTTAACCATTCCTCACCTATTGGCTTACATAGTCACGGTACCCGGGGTATGAGATTGTTGAGTCCCTGTGGCTCACAGATTACTACAACAATACAAGTACAGGTACTGATGAGTTCATGCCAGATGATGTTTCCCAGCTCTAGTGGGAGTACGATGAAGAACGTAGGCGTATGTACGTGACGTATCCGTGTGAGTAGGGGAGCTTCGTGGTTGTGTTCCTGGGCTAGCAAGGCAGTCTCATTGCTTTCTTTTATCGTTTGATTTCGTCCGTAGCCGGACCCTTTCTTCTGGATGAATGTATGAATAATTGTGTGGACTTGTAAGTTAGCTTGTGACGAGTATAAGCCAACTCATATACTCATCTCTTCTTTATATGTATGCAATGATTTCTGTACTTGCAAAATGACTAGATGTGCTTCTATCCCCGTCGAGGCCCTCGCACCTTAATAGGGATAGGATCGCATCTTGGGCATTACAAGTTGGTAATCAGAGCCATACCGATCATAGTAGCCCCTTGCTTGATCGAACTTAGCCGAGTCGAGTCTAGTAAAAAAAACTATTTTGAGTCTAGTTATATCGGAGAGTAGGATTCTTTTACTCCTCTTCTATACTCTGGTGAGGAATTACGACTTAGGAATTTTAATTCTACCCTCTTCTCGCTCAATTTTTTTTAGGATCATGCGGGTATTTTGGAGCCTCTATGATACCGATGTGACCGGAATTCTGTTCTTGGTTCCTCCCGACTGTATGGATTGGACCCGGGGAGTAGAGCTCCAAGGGATTCTTGACACATCGTTATCGTTCAGTTTCCTTAGCACCTCAGGACGCGGATGTTCGAAATTGCTTCAATATTATTCGTGGTGCAAAGAGTGTGGCGGCACCCAGTACTGGGGAGCGGGATCACATGTACTGCCATCTTTAGTATCATTGCGATTACGAGGGTCTGAGGTAGATGAGTTTCCGAGACCTCTGGTTGTGTGTGACGGATGAGATACACTGGAGAGTAGTGTTACTGCTAGGAGTTGAGTGATGGATAAAAACTCCGTGTATCCGTGGACCCGATTGCATAACCAAAGATTTCGGAAGTTCTTAGGTGGGACTCTAGTAGTTACCTAGGATCATCTTCCGCCAGATGTATAAGGGTATACATTTGTTCCGAGCAAACCTTAGCTCATTACTTGTTGTGTTATTTCAAGTGGCTTCATGATCTAATGATGTTATCACGATCCTGCAGAAGGCGTTCTTCTAAATTTCAGTTGAAAGCAATTGATGATATCCCGTTGCCATTTCTTTCAAGCCATTGATTCAGTTTATTTCAATCATCCTTGTCAATGGTGTGCTGATATTCTTGTCCATCTTCAGGATGGCTCCAGCAGCTCGTGGGAACCCAGGTCGTGAGGGGGAGCAGTCTGATGCTCCACCACCCCCACCACCACCTCCACCTCCGGAGGCATGGCAGGCAATGATAGCTGCAACCAATGCCAACACCCAGATGTTGCTCAGTTTGTTGCAAGGTTTTCAGAATCAGGGACAGCAAGGTCATCAAGGGAATTTCAATAATCAGCCGCACTTTGCAACTCTGAACCAGTTCCTCGCAAATCAACCAAAGTCCTTCACTTGCTGTGATCAACCTCTTGATGCGGACGATTGGCTCCGTGACATGAACAAGCATTTTGAGTGCAGCAACGTCAGGCCTGAGGACTATGTCAAGTTTGCGACCTTCCAGCTCAAGGGTCAGGCAGCAGATTGGTGGCAGCAGTACAAGGATTCCAGAGGTGGCCGTGTAGTCAGCTGGGATGATTTTTGCCGTGACTTCAGAGCTCATCATATCCCGACGAGCTTTGTCGAGGGTATGCGTAAGAAGTTCAGGAACCTGAAGCAAGGGAGTATGTCAGTCTATCAGTACAATTCTGAGTTTTAGAATCTGGACCGCTATGCTAAGAAAGATGTTCCTGATGATAAGTCCAAGATTTATCAGTTCAGAGGTGGCCTTAGAGAAGATCTTCAGCTCACTCTCGTCCTTCACGAGCCCCTTGTGTTTGATCAGTTCTATAACTTGGCTCTAAAGTTCGAGCCAGTTCAGCTCAAGCTTGTGAATTCCAAGAAGCGGTTCAGAGACTCCAACCCTTCTTCGTCCGGCTCTCAGATTGTTCCTAAGCAGCAGAAGTATTGGGTTCCTCCACCACCTCCGTTTTGTCCTCCTCAGCAGCAGAAGCAGCACGGTGGTCGTGGTCCATCCCACCCACCCAACCCAGGTTTTTAGCAGAGGCCTCAGGCTCCCAAGTCAGCAAATGCTCCTCCTCCAGGCAACTTCTGTCTGCTCTCAGAGGTTACGTGTCACAATTGTGGTCAGAAGGGCCATTACTCCAACAAGTGCACCAACCAGCGGCATCTTCCGCCACCTCCTCCTATCAGGCCCCCAGGCAGTGCTATGGTGAAGCACAATCCCAAGTCAGCAAGAGTGAACATGGTCAATGCGGCTGAAGCAGAGGATTCTTCTCAAGTGATATTGGGTAACCTCTTGGTGAATTCTATTCCTGCAAAAGTTTTGTTTGACACTGGTGCATTGCATTCATTCATTTCAAGACCTTTTGCAACCAAGCATCATTTGCATCATGAGCAGTTACCTAGGCCGTTGTCAGTCATTTCCCCGGGTGCTTTCATACACGCGAGGATGGTGGTTCCGGATGTTTCCGTCAAGATGGGCAGCTATTCCTTCCTTGCCTCTCCAATTATTCTCGGCAATTCTGATATTGATCTAATTCTTGGCATGGATTTCCTGGCGATGAACAAGGCTTATGTTGATTGTCAAGCCAAAGAAGTCAAATTGACTCATCCTTCTGAAGACGTGATCATTTTTGCTGCTCGCGATGACACGATTCGTCTCTTTTCTCTCAATGAGAAGGGTGAAATCTCTGCCATTTCTCAAATCCCCGTCGTTTCTGAGTATGAAGATGTCTTTCCAGAAGAATTGCCAGGAATGCCTCCTCACCGGCCAGTGGAGTTTGTGATTGAACTCGAGCCTGGAACTGAACCGTTATGCAAGCGTCCTTATAAGCTTGGCCCCGAAGACCTGAAAGAATTGAAGAAGCAGCTAGATGAACAAGAGCGTCTGGGTTTGACCAGACCAAGTTCTTCACCGTGGGGTTGTGCTGTTCTTTTTGTCAAGAAGAAGGATGGCACAGACCGACTATGCGTCGATTACCATCCATTGAATAAGAAGACAATCAGGAACAAGTATCCACTTCCCAACATCAATGAGTTGTTTGAGCAATTGAAAGGTGCCAAGGTTTTCTCGAAGTTAGATCTCCGTATGGGCTATCATCAAATCCGTATCCGTGAAGAAGATATTCCAAAGACTGCTTTCAGGACGAGTTTTGGCTCTTATGAGTACACCGTCATGTCCTTTGGTCTCACAAATGCGCCTCCAACTTTCTCCAGAATGATGAACTTCATCCTCTCTCCCTTCAAGAATGAGTTTGTCTTGGTGTATTTGGATGACATTATTGTGTTCTCGAAAACCGAAGAAGAGCATGCAGAGCATCTTCGGCTTGTGCTTGACAAGTTAAGAGAGCATCGGTTCTATGCTAAATTCTCCAAGTGTGAGTTTTGGCTCAATGAAGTGGTGTACCTTGGGCATGTCATCTCTGCTGAGGGCATCAAGGTGCATCCTGAGAAAGTTGAGGCCATCTTGAAGTGGGAGACTCCTCAGAATGTCAATCAGCTTCGGAGCTTCCTCGAGCTTGCAAGTTACTGCAGAAGATTCATGGAGAACTTCTCACAAATTGCTAAGCCTTTGTCTAACCTCCTCTAGAAGAGTGTCAAGTATGTGTGGACTCCTGAGTGTGATGTGGCGTTCAATACACTCAAGGAAAAGTTAACTTCAGCTCCAGTTCTCACTCCACCAGATGAATCCAAACCTTTCCAAGTGTTCTGTGATGCTTCCCTCCAAGGTCTTGGTGGTGTTCTGATGCAAGACAGAAAGGTGGTTGCCTACACCTCCCATCAGTTGAAGCCTAGTGAGAAGAACTACCCCACTCATGATCTTGAGCTAGCGGCAGTTGTTCATGCTCTGATGACCTGGAGACATCTATTGTTGGGAAGACCAGTTGAGGTGTTCACTGACCACAAGAGCTTGAAGTACATTTTCACTCAACCGAATCTCAATCTTCGGCAGACACGTTGGGTGGAAATGATCGAGGAGTACAATCCAAGCATTGAGTATACTCCGGGTAAAGCAAATGTCATTGCAGACGTGTTGAGCAGAAAGGCGTACTACAACAGTCTCATCCTCAAGCGTCTCCAACCCGAGCTTTGTGAAACTTTCCGCAAGCTCAATCTCCAAGTTGTTCCTCCAGGATTTCTTGCCAATCTTCAAGTCCCTCTGACTTTGGAAGATCAGACTCACCACGCTCAGCTTCTTGATGCTATGGTGAAGAAAGTCAAGAAAGGTGTGGCCAAGAGCATTCCAAAGTATAAGTGCTTCCATGTTGATGACAAAGATACCTTGTTCTTTGAGGACCATCTAGTGGTTCCAAAAGGGGAACTCAGGAAAGTTATCATGGATGAAGCACATAATTCTCTCCTCTCCATCCATCCAGGCAGTTCCAAAATGTATCAGGATCTCAAGCAAACCTTCTGGTGGACTCGTATGATATGTGAGATTGCTCAGTTTGTGAACGAGTGTGATGTTTGTCGCAGAGTGAAGGCGGAACATCAACGTCCAGCAGGTCTCCTTCAGCCTTTGCCTATTCCAGAGTGTAAATTCGATCATGTTGAGATGGATTTCGTCACTGGGTTTCCTAAGTCCAAGAGAAGTAATGATGCCATCTTCGTGGTCATCGACAAGCTCACAAAAGTTGCCCACTTCCTTTCGGTCAAAGAATCTATCTCGGCAGCTTAGCTGGTAGAGTTGTACACATCAAGGATAGTTTCTTTGCACGGTATTCCTCAGCTTATATCTTCAGATCGTGGAAGCATCTTCACTTCCAAGTTCTGGGATTCCTTCCAGACTGCAATGGGTACCAAGATCCATTTCAGTACAGCTTTCCATCCTCAGACTAGTGGTCAAGTGGAGAGAGTCAATCAAATCCTTGAAGATATGCTCAGAGCTTGTGTGATTTCTTTTGGCATGAAGTGGGAAGATTGTCTCCCATTTGCTAAGTTCTCATACAACAACAACTTCCAAGCAAGTTCGGGCAAGGCCCCATTCGAGATTCTCTATGGCAGGAAATGCCGCACCCCGCTCAATTGGTCTGAAACCGGCGAGCGTCAAATCCTTGGTAATGACATGATCACTGAAGCAGAAGAAATGTGCCGTGTCATTCGTGAAAATCCCAAAGCAGCTCAATCCCGTCAGAAGAGCTATTATGATAGCAAGCATCGTGACATGACCTTTTAGATCGATGATTTTATCTATCTCAGAGTGTCTCCCATGAAGGGCACTCAACGCTTTGGCATCAAAGGAAAGATCGCTCCATGCTTTGTGGGACCTTTCAAGATTGTGGGCAAGAGGGGAGACCTTGCCTACCAACCTGAGCTTCCTTCCAATTTCTCAAATGTGCATGATGTGTTTCACGTCTCTCAGCTTCGGAAGTGTTTCAAGACTCCTGAGCGCACCGTTGATCTCCAAGACATTGATCTCCAAGAAGACCTATCCTATCATGAGCATCCAGTTGCTATCCTTGAAGAGACTGAGCGCAAGACTCGCAACAAGTCAATCAAGTTTCTTAAGGTGAAGTGGTCACATCACTCCGACAAAGAAGCCACTTGGGAACATGAGGACTTTCTCCGTTCCGAATATCCTGAATTCTTCCGTTCATAGATCTCGGGACGAGATCCTCGTGTAGTGGAGGAGAGTTGTAACAGCCCAACTGAATCCCTTGCCATC
Source organism: Elymus sibiricus (assembly GCA_039707655.1). Classification (NCBI taxonomy): domain Eukaryota; kingdom Viridiplantae; phylum Streptophyta; class Magnoliopsida; order Poales; family Poaceae; genus Elymus; species Elymus sibiricus. The sequence continues at coordinate 285,410,384 of CM077669.1, read as the reverse complement.
TTTGTAATATTTCATGTGTGAACCTTCAATGTATGCATCATGTGGTTTGAGTAATAATAATTTGCTTCATGGCATTTAGCATCATGGCATCATAATCATCATTTCATAAGTTGCATCATGCTTTGCTTGTCATGCTTGTGAAGTGGGATGTGAGTGTGTGTGATTGTGGTGTTGGTGTGCATGGAGTCATGTGTTGTTATGGTGTGAAAGCCCTCTCCTCAATTTCTCAAAACCTTGCCCACCTCTTCTTATTTCAAAAATGCAACATGTGGTGATTTAGCTTGCCCTATTCCATTTAATAAAATGATGCACTTCTCCTAAATAATCTGGTTAGCATTTCAAAATATTCGCTCTCCATGTTTTAACATATTTGTCTTTTGAATCTTTGCAAAACAGATTCATAATGATAAATATATGTGATTTATTTTGTTTGCTCTAAAATGCCAAAAACCATTTTATCAATTAGGGCATATTTGTGTGGGTGTAAAACTATTTTTTCTTCCTCAAAGTTTCGCTGTCAAACTCCCTGGCTTATTTTAGTTTGTGGCTGTTTTATTTAAAAGGGAAAAGCCTCTGTTTTTTGGGTCAGAGGGAGAGTGCCAGCCACCTGGGCCTCCTTTGCTTTTCAACAGGCCCAGTAGCCCTGCAACGCAGCCCAGCTAAGCCCCCCAGCGCGATCGTCTTCCTCCTTCGTACGACAGCGCATCTACAGTGTCCATGTTGACACCTCCGCTGATTTGTCGGACGGAGGCGTCCCTAGCCCCCTATAAGGCCCCCCTTGAGCTAGACCTAGACCTCCTCCCTCCATTTCTCCCCTCTCTAGCCCCCGCCGCCAAGGTAAGCGTCTCCTGCTCCCAGCCAACGCCATGGTCGAGAGAAGCCCGAGCCCTCCGCCGGCGTGATCATCGTCGACCGTCGCCTCCTTCCCCTGGACGTCAAGGCCAGCGACGCGTTGTCCTCCCCCACGTCTGACCACAAGCACGAGGAGGCTTCGTCCCCGTCGACCTCCTCCTCTGCTTCGCCCTCTGCTTCGGCCTCTGCTTCGAGCGAGCCCCGTCGCCTCGTTCCGACCCCTTCTTCTCCAACAAGCGCGGGAACGCGCTAGGTGAGCCGCGCCGCCCCTTCTGTTCTTTTCCCCATCATGCATGTGTAGTAGCCTCCGCTCAGGGCCGCCTCAAGCTTCCGCCATGCATTGCCTCAAGCTTGGGACTTTGGGTTCCCCCCTCCTACAAGCATGGGTCCGCGCCTTAGTCAGTGGGAATGGATCCCCGGTTGGATCCCACGTCCCCGCCGTAGGTAGTCGGGTCCGTCGATCGACGGAGTGCTCTCCGGCGTGGGCGTCTTGCTCTGTGCCCGCGGTGAAGAAGCTGACCTGGGGGTCTGTTCAAAGGAACTGAAACCCCCAACGTTTCAGTAAAAGGGCCGTAGCCCAGTGGTCATTGAGCGTGCGCATACACAGCAGATCTGGGGTTCGAATCCCCCCGAGCCCCATTTTAGTTTCCTGTGATTTATATCGTGTGTGTATGACAGTGGGTCCATGACCCACTTGTCATCCCTGAGGCCCCTAGTGCCTATGCCATGTGGGCCTCTGGTTTTATTTATTTATTTTGTTTTGTATTTTATTTCTGTGAAGATTCTTTGATATTTCCTTTTATGGAAATATTCCATTTTGGGGTATTTCCTAATCTGTCTATGACATTTTGGGACATGCGAAATTTGGCATGTACTAAACTATAAGTGAATATGCTGTATTTCGAATTGAGATTGTGGGATTTTTGTCCATAAGAACATAGGCTTATGATAGGTGATTTTGGGGTAGAAATGTCTAGTGAATCCATTAGTGGCATTAGTTTCATCATTTGTGCAAGTTTGTGGAAATGTTGTTTTGTGTTGAGGTGTCATTTTGTTTTTTTCACATGGTTTTATTCTTGCACCATATGATAAACTTGTCAACATGAAATATGTTCATTGATGTGTGTGCTAGCCCCTGGTATTTTTGCTTGCCATGTTAGATCATGATATGGATGGAATTCTTGATGTCAACATGCCACCAAAATTCCGGTTTCACATGCTCAAATATTTCTAAGTGTTAGAATCTATTATTTTGTTGCCATGTTGTCTTGATGATTCCCATGAATCCTGAGCCCCTTTGAGATTGGCACAATGGTATGTATTGGTGAGCATGTTGTCCTTTGTTATTGTGTTCCAAGTGCTTGTAGGTAGAGCTATTGCATCTTATTTAAAACCTGCTGTCAACATGCCATTATGTTAATAATATGCCCTGCTTGCCACTTGTGAAAATTACCAAGTCTGTGAAACTGTTTTACTCAACATGCCATGTTGTGAGGATGATAGCGAGTGATCTGTGCACTTATTGAAGTTGATGTAATGGAGTGAATTGGAGTGCATGTTGCCCTCTATCACCCTGTTAATTTTCATGCCATGAAATTCCTTATAGCATATGTATTTGTTGCTGTCAAGATGCCATCTTGTTAACTCAAAACATGTAAAGCTGGTAATTTTCACTAAGTCCCTAAATACTGATTCAACATGCCATCTTGTGATCTCAATTGCCATTGATCCATGCTTCCTTTCATGTTTCTGTACATAGATGAATTTTCAAGCATCTTGTATAATCCTTGTCCATGCCTTGGTTATGATTTGTAGCTTGATGTAGCTCCTGTTATGTTTGTTGCAAAATGGCATGTTGCTGTTTGTGGACAGATTGTGTGTTTGTTTGTTTTGTGACTTGTGGGAGTTATACCCAATGATTTTGCATGATCTTTGGGTCTATCCTTGCTAGATTTTCATTTCCAATCTAGTGGAATCCTTGGAATACCAAGGAATAGCCCATGGCCCTCTTCATCCTTGGTTTTGTCTCCGTTACCGTTCGTACCTTGCCTTGAGTGTTCCGTGAGTTCCGTTACTCCATTTGCAACGTTCTACATATGCATTTGCATCGTTTTTACGAGGAGCATTAATTTTTGCCATGTTCATGTATGTTCAAATAACTAATCTTGAGATTCTGTCCAGAATACTAAAGAACTTAATAATTGCATGAGAAACATGACTAGCATAGGGTTGCCATGTTAAATACTTCAAATTGGTCATGCATCATCTTTGGTTGCGCATTGCACCTTGTTTGTATGTTTATTTGGTGTTGTTTCTCTTTCGGTAGACCCGAGTGTCAAGCCTGAGTACGAGGATCCTGACGAGAACAACTACGGGGACCCAACTCGTTATCCCTCTGAAGACCCAACATGCAAGATGATCGTACCCGAATCCCGACACTATTTTTGCTATGCTAGATATCTCGCTTCTACCGTTATGTTTAGTTACCTACCACTTAAATTGTCATGCTCCCAAATTGCCATGAAATCCTCTAACCCCTCCACTTCCTAGCAAAACATTGATTGGCTATGTTACCGCTGCTCAGCCCTTATCTTATAGCGTTGCTAGTTGCAGGTGCAAGCTGTTTCCATGTGCCAACATGGATTCTGAGTTATCACAATATTATTTCTATTTAATGTAATGCACCTATATACTTGGTAAGGTGGATGGCTTGGCATTTTGCCCGGTGTTTTGTTCCACTTTTGCCGTCCTAGTTCCAAGTACAAGTGTTATGTAACATATTTTGCGCTCCTAACATGCTCGGGGTTGTGATGGGGACCCCCTTGACTATTCGGTTTAGATTAAAACTTGTCTGGCAAGACCCAACATTGGTACTACTTTTGCTAAACAACCTAATTAAAATGCATAGGGCTTAGCTACCCTGTGGATAATTAATCAACAACTCGGGCCAGTGCTCCTCATGAGTGTTGGTCCAAACCAGGCGATGTCCGGCGCCCCCTGGTCCTCCGGGGTTTCAGCCAACCCGACGTCTTGCCCATCTGGTAGTGCCCTGAGAAAGAGATACGCACAGCTCCTATTGGGATCTGGCCTGCCGGGCGGTCTTGCTGGACTTGTTTTACCTTTCTCGAATGCCTTGCGCGAGGAATTCCGAGGATACTTTGGGCTATCTCGAGGTTGAGGTTTTCCAACGGATTTTCCTAGGAGATCACGGGATTAGTGGTCGAGGTTATTCTTGCGGCGTGTGGTTAGTTTGTGATGGATGAGTTGGAGCACCCCTGCAGGGTTAAATCTTATCGAGAAGCCGTGCCCGCGGTTATGTGGCAACTTGGAAATTTGTTTAACACCCGGTTATAGTAAACTTCAAGTAAACTTTAATAAAATACACCAACTGTGTGCGTAACCGTGACTGTCTCTACCCATGAACATGAACCGACAGAGAACACGGAGGGGTTATGTTTGACGTAAGTAGGTGTTTAGGATCACTTAGTGATCATTCTAGTTCACGTCTGTCATGCATAGGCCACCATATTAAATTCTTGTTCTTGTAAGCTAGCCACCAAATACATGCTTAGTGCTTGCTGCAGCCTCACCACTTAACCATTCCTCACCTATTGGCTTACATAGTCTCGGTACTCGGGGTATGAGATTGCTGAGTCCCTATGGCTCATAGATTACTACAACAATATAGGTACATGTACTGACGAGTTCGTGCCAGATGATGTTTCCCAGCTCCAGTGGGAGTACGATGAAGAACGTAGGCGTATGTACGTGACGTATCCGGATGATAGGGGAGCTTCGTGGTTGTGTTCCTGGGCTAGCAAGGCAGTCTCATTGCTTTCTTTTATCTTTTGATTTCGTCCGTAGCCGGACCCTGTCTTCTGGAGGAATGTATGAATAATTGTGTGGACTTGTAAGTTAGCTTGTGGCGTGTGTAAGCCAACTCATATACTCATCTCTTCTTTACATGTATGCAATGATTTCTGTACTTGCGAAACGACTAGATACACTTCTATCCCCGTCGAGGCCCTTGCGCCTTAATAGGGATAGGACCGCATCTTGGGCGTTACACCGGCTTAGGAAGTGAAGAGATGACCGACAAATTCATCATCAAGAAGATCGTTAGATCCTTGGATGGAAAGTACGACACCGTGTGCACACTGATCTAAATGATGCCAAACTACAAAAATCTCAAGCCCACAGAAGTCATCGGAAGGATTGTTGCTCATGAAATGTCACTCAAGGACAAAGAAGACCTTCACAACAAGTCAAGCGGTGCATACAAAGACACAAGTGACACTCCCACAACTTCAATGACAACCTTGTTACCAGTGAAGATGTAAGGCTCATGGTCAAGAAATTCAACAAGTTCTACAAGAATAGAGGCAAGGAAGGAAGCTCCAACTCAAGATACAAATATATGCGTTCTTCTAGCCGTGACCGAAATTGCTACAATTGTGGAAGGCCCGGACACTTCTCAAATGAGTGCACGGCTCCTTCCAAAAGCAGAGATGAGTCACCAAGGAGAAGAAGCTCAAGAGATGAGTCACCTTGAAGAGAGGAGTATAGAATATTGATATGAACGAAGACCCTCCTAGAGAAGCAAGGACTCGGAGAGAAAGGAAAAGTACACCAAGAGCTACACAAGAATAAGACATCAAGCTCATGATGGTGAATGGGTCTCTGGCTCCGAATCCGACAACTAATCCTAGAGAAGCTACCACTCCAACTCCGACTATAGTCAAGATGAAGGTGTTGCCCGACTAGCACTCATATTCTCCAACTCCCATGATTTATTTGGTTCACCAAATGAAGGGATTGGAAGTTTCTTGATGTCTAAAGGCCCAAAGGTATCACACCCAGAATACATTGAGTTCAATAGTGATGAGTATGACTTAGTAGGAGATGATGATCTACTCTTTTGTTAAAACTAGTGATGTTAGTCAAAATGAACTTGATAATAATCATGCTAGTCAAGATGAATCGTTTGATCATGCTAAGAAGGAGATTGAGCATTTAACTAAGGAACTAAACACTTTTAAGTTGGCTCATGAATCTACTCAAGAAGATCATAGAGAGCTTCTAAGAACTCATGAGAAGCTACGCTTTGAGAAGCTAATTTAGAGCAAGAGCATGAGTTTCTTAAAGTGATCAATGACGATCTTCGAAAGAAGATTTCTTCTTATCTTGCAAAACGACTACTCTTGTTCACCTTTATGCCTCAAGTTAAATCTAAGAAAACTAGTAACAAGAGTAAGAAAGGTTCTTCATCTAGTAACAACAACACTAATGCTAAATCTAATGATGTTGTTCCTAGTACTTCTATTGATTCCACTAATGATCCTCTTAGCCAAGTTACACTTGAGCAAGAAAACAATTTATTGAAAGGAATATAGAGAAAGGTGTCTACAGAAGTCTTTCCGGAAGTAAGCAATTAGAGGAGATTGTATGCAAGCAAGGATGGCAGCGGAAGAACCAAGGTGTTGGTTTTGAACGAAATTTCAATGCCAATGGAGTTGAATGGTAAGAAGATCAATACCCCAAGACGAAGTTTGTTCCTCAACAATAGAAATATGATCCTACTCTCTTCAAGGGAACACAATATCAAGACGATCTTCCAACCCAAGACCACAAGCTAAAGGGGAAGGACAAGCTTCAATAGGAAATTGACTCATTTGAAGGCCCACCTCTAGCCATGGTAAAGTTTCCCAAGGCCACTACTAGCTCTACTTCATCAAGTGCTACTTCAAATCCAAGGATCCCCATAAAGTTGATGTGGGTCCCAAAGAAGAAGAACTAGACAGTTCTTGAGGGGTGAATCTGCCAACAATCTTCACTCACATTCATATCTTGGCAAGGATTAATGCAATCAACTCCAACCTTATGCAGTAGTTCAAGGAGTCACAAAACCCCTTGTTGGTAAGAAAGGTACAAGGTATTCAATTCATCAATGGACATCATCTCATGTACACTTCACTCCATGTCCATAGATATCCTTGTTATTGTTCCTTGTGTTGAACTAACCCATGTAGGTGTGAAGAGTGCCAAAACAAAAAGGATTGATCACAATTATAGAGATCTTCGTCAACAATGAGCGTCCACTACTACAACATCTACATGAAGTCTTCAATGAAAAAACCCAAGGTTAGTTCATCCCTCTTAGGGGGGGATCTCAAATCTAGGGGGGGGGGAGCTTTACTCTAAGACTTGAGCTAACACATCTCTAAGGATGTGAACACATAAAAGCTTTATGTAAAAGTGGTAACCCCACTTGTGCTTAAACGATGAGTATGACCTATGATAAAGTGTTCTCACTTGGCTCCTAAGTCAATATACTCATATAAAGATTACTTTGTCATCGACAATTGCTTGGTACATACTAGAGTGGTTTCGCATGTTTGACATATTCTATTTGACATCTTATTGTGTGAGCATGTTGGTATGCATGATTTTCCAATTCGAGGACATCCAATTGTAGTTCATTTGGGATTTATTTTTCTGGCCAATTGGATTACAAGAATGCCTAAGTACCTCCTCTAGCTATCTATTCTATCTTGTCTCAAATTCTATTCATGCTTCATCATAAAATTTGAGCAAGCACTTTTTCGGACCCTATGGGCGAGGAGCACTCAGAGCCACAGATTTGAATTGGGCTGACTTCCAAAACCTCCTAGGTGTTTTTAGATGTGACCAACTTCTACACACTCGGACCCACCGAAAACAATTAGGTTGGTCAGGTTTTCCTATCTCGGTAGCACCGATCAGGAAATCTCGGCGTCACCGAGTTCCTCTGTCAACTGACAGTTATGAACTTCGGTGCCACCGATATTGTCTTCGTGGTGTCACCGACAACACATGGGTATATATATCCGCGCAATAGACTTTGAAAATTCCTTGAAAGCATCTACACCCGCACCCCATTGCAGCCGCCACCCCTCCCTATGGACATTCTTCATCGTCTCAAGCGCGCCCTCATCATAGGAATCCGTCACCGTCAACAACAATCACCTCCGCTGTTGCAGCCATAGAGAGGCTTCGCTAAGTTAGGGTAAATCTTCGATTTCTTTTGCGTTTAATTTCCGATTCATGCGTATTAGGTCGTGCCTCACATCTTGCCACCGTATGCACTATTCTATCCTCTCAAAAATTCGATTAGATTAGGTTGAACAAAAAAAAATAGTTTTAGGTTTCCGCAATGAGAAAACTCAAACCCTCCGAGCAAAAACATCTCGGAGTCACTGATGTGGTTTAAAAACAACACAAAGGATTTTCCAGTGAAACCCAAAAGATCCTATCAGTGTCATCGAAGTGGGATCCAGGAGCTCAGTGAGCAACTTTAGAGAGACCGAAGTGCATCTCGGTGAAACCAAAAATGGTGTGCCAAGTTTCTGTTGTTTCCTCAGATTCTCCGAAATCTAAAACTCGGCGGTTCCGAATTGCATATTGTGAAAACCTGAAACTAAAAATTTGAGTTCAAATCTTGCAAAAACCTCTGTATTTTGTGATGCTCATGTTTCCACTCGTCTATATCTAATTCACAGGGACAATGGTCAGTATGTTAGGATCAGATGACAGCCATAACAGGCTAGAGGACCATGTTGACATGAGCAATGTCACTTGTCTAGAGGAGAGTTATCATGAGGTAGAGAGGAGCTCTGCAAGTCTTCCTAAGGCTACCACAACAACCAGGAAGAGGAAGAATTCTGATGAGGATGATGAGTACTTTGAGGTGGAAGAGGTTAGCTCCAAGAGAAATACCGTCAGAAAAGAGTACGCAGGTACTCAGAAGGAGAGAGGTGTGATCAGGAAGGTTCTTGAATCTGTTGTTGCCAAGAGAGGGCTCTCAACTTCTTTGGAGAACCCAGGAAAATCCAAGAAAACCAAGTCAATGGCAAAGAAGTCTTGGAAGAAGAAGGAAATGAAGAGAATTGTACATGTGGTTGGCAGACCTACCTCCATATATGATGACCCTTTGGAGAAAGAGGAGGAAGAACCTGCTGCCAACCCACCTCCTTCCAAGCAAAGGGAGTTGATGGCTGATGCTATGCCAAGCAAGCCTCCCACCAAGACCAAGCCAACTACTGCCCCCAAGCCCAAGAGGACATCCCGAGATGTATCTGCTGCAGAGAAGAACAGGGCCCAAGTGCCACCTCTTGATGATGATGATGATGATGATGTTGCTGTGTTGGAGAAGCTCAGACAAAGTATCCTAGAGCACAATTATGCACACCCCATTGCTGAGAATATGAAGGAGAGGAATGGTTGAGGATTGAGGAAGTGGAGAGCTGTTGATCCCTACTCTATCACGAAGAAGCTATCGTGGATTATCACTTCCAAGGAGCAGCAAGATTTATATGAGACTGTGCTCCTGGAAAAACTCGGTAGTGAGCGACATGAGATATGTTGATTGGGACTATACCAAGGCAAATGAAGATTACTTTCCCAATGTTCATGAGAGCTTCAAGATAATGAGCATCGACAAGTTTATTGGGACAAAGATGACTGCCTGGAATGATGAGATTATCATGCAGTTCTACTCCACCGCACAGTTCTACCCGGATAGACTCTGAATAGTGTGGATGACTGAGGGAACAAGATACCAGTCCATGATGGATGAGTGGGATACACTCATAGGTGCCCTTGAGGTGGAGGATGGAGATTTGGATGCCTATTTCGAGTCGAAGATGAATCACAACTCCATGGCCAATATGTACACCACTGTCCCCAAGGAGTACTTGAAGACACACAAGCTTGGTTGTGAGTACTTTCTACTTGCTGGCCTGCCTACCTCCAACACCATTCCCAGGCATACTTTGATGCCCAAGTCAGGTGATGAAAAGATGATTCGAGGATACTCCATTAATATGCTATGCCATGTTGATCGTCACACTGGGATTCAAGTGATGGATCTCATTGTTGAGACCATCAAGAGGACAATTGCTGACCCAAAGAGGTCTTGTGGATATGTGTAATGCCCAACATGCGGTACTATCCTCATCCAAGCCCAAAGCCTTGATAAGGATAGAAGCACATCTCGTCGTTTCACATAACAGATTTCATTGCAAATACATGTAATAGAAGAGGTGAGTATATGGATTGGCTTACACTCGCCACATGCTACAATACATAGTTCACTACATTTATCCATACAATCATCCAGAAATGCAGGCTCCGACTACGGACGAAATCAAATGATAAAAGAAAATGAAATCTATCTCGCTATCCCAGGCTGCCGACCAAGTATCCCTCCTACTCGTCTTGATATGTGACGTACATATGCCCACACTCCTCGTCATACTCCCACTTGAGTTGGGAAGCGTCAGCTGGATCAATCTCATCATCGCAACTAGGTGGTAGCTTGAACGGGGTTGGTCGGAATCGAGAGACGCGTGTTTTACCCAGGTTCAGCCCCTCCGATGGAGGTAAAAGCCTACATCCTGCTTTGTGTGTATTGATGATGATGATCTCGATTACAAGGGTGCTCTTTTGCTACCTCTAGTCTTGAGGGTTTCTAATATGTCTATCTCTAATGATTTGACTTGTCCCTCTTGGGGTGCCTTGCCCCTCCCTATATAAGTTGAAGGGGTAGGCTTACATGTAGAGTCCTACTAGGACTAGGACTAGGAGTAGTCTCTCTTGAATCCTAATCCGGGTCTTCTTTCTCTTGTGATGGAATTATTCTCTTCTTGGGCCTTCTCTGTGAGCCGGCCCTCCAGGCCTGTCCATGAGCCGCCTTCCGCCGGGGTGCTCACAGGGCCTTAGGCCTTGTCGTCCAGGTTGACCCGGTAAACATGGTGACCCATTGAGCCGCCAAATGATGGGCCGGGTCATACTCCTGGCCGGGTCAAACCATGGGGAATATCCCCGACATTAGCCCCCAGGTTAGCTTGAATTTATTCATGGTAAGCTCCTGAAATAATAATAAATATGTTAAGAGACCGGCTTGCTCCACTGGCCGGCTCATTTCAATGAAGTGGCTCCTCGAAAATCCGGGTTTCATTTTCATATCAACTAGCCGTCTTCACAATCATCTTGCTTGTCAGTGTCCTTTGAAATAAAATATTGGGAATAAAACATCCATATGTCGTTTAGTTGGCCTCCAATGCTTTTGGCTTGATGAAAATTTTCGAGATAAGAAAACCATATGAAGTTGAGCCGGCTTCCATTGCTTCGGCTTGATGAAAATATTGGAGATAAGAAAACCATATGAAGTTGAGCCGGCTTCCATTGCTTCGGCTTGATGAAAATATTGGGAATAGAAATTTGTCCATTGTTAAACCACTTCATGGGACGCGGGGACCTTGCCAGGTCATCAGACATAGTGGATGCCAACTTAGGATAAACATATTGCTGATTTAGTGAAGCCGGGTTGCTTATATAGACTCTGTCGGTTCATGATCTTTGATAATGTCGGGTCATGATTGTTGGTGACGCCAGGTGAAACAAATGGACTCCAGTTAACTTGATAAAATTATTGGGAATAAAGAACTCCGCGTGATGCTGAGCCGTCTTTCAATTCTTCTGCTAGATAAAATTATTGGGAACAAAAGATCCATCTGATGTTGAGTCGGCTTCTAGGACTTTCTATGAATAACTTGGAGAATATGATCTTTGCAAACTTCCACCAAGAAAATGAGATCCTTTCTCAAAATTGACGGCTTGAAGGTGTTCTTCTATTTTTTTTGATATATCCATATTACATGTAGCCTCCGAGCTTCGAGATTATCAATTTATGATGACTTGGTGCTTTTTAATAATATCTTTGACTGTGTAGCCCCCAAGTGCCGGGTTGTTTTGCGTGCAGCAGCCTGGGATTTGTAATTGTCTTATACTTTATAAAGCTTCAGCTAGTGTAGCCCCCAAGGGCCGGGTTGTTTTGCCTACAACAACCTGGGACTTTGAACTTGGTTTTGAATGTTGTAGATAGATAGCTTTGGAGAAATACAGGTTGTCATCTGAGTTGCCAGATGTAAACTGAATCTTCTGCATTTCACATGTGTAGCCCCCAAGGGCCGGCTCATCAGTATGTGATGGGCCGGGTCTTAAATTTGGACTTTATAATCTCTTTAAATAGCTGAATACTGTAGCCCCCAAGTACCGGGTCGCATGCCTGCAGCGACTTGGGTATTTAGAAAATTTGATGTGGGTAGTGTAGCCCCCAAGTGCCGGATCATTTGCCTGCAACGACTCGGGACTTGTATGCACTCCTTTGAATAGAAAAAACATCATATGATGTAGCCCCCAAGTGCCGGGTTGTATGCTTGCAGCGAGTTGGGACTGTGTGAGAATAATATAACCCATCATAATGCACTTCAGAAGTTCTCTTGAACTGATATTGATCTGACTTGAATGAATCCTTGCCCGTGGTTATAATGCAACCCGGTAATTTATCATTTGTACGAATATCCTGGAATAATGCCTTTGTCCTTGAAATAAAATCCCTACTCGTGGTTTCGGTGCAACCCGGCAAATATATGTTTGAGAAATCCATAAGTGTTGTAGTTTACTACAGAGCACAAGTTGAAAAAATCCAAGAGACGGTTAATTAAATGACCCAGCATTATATGTGATAAACTGGCTCAGCAATATGTAATATACCAGCTCAGCAATATAGACTGGCTTTTTGAGAGTAGTCATTTCTTTTGAGTTGGCTTGGAAACCCCAATCATTTAATACTGGTTCTGATAAACCATGATGAAGATCCGGCCATTTTGGCTATCAAAGATTTATTCGTTCCTGCAGAAGTTATGATGTAACACGGTTTGAAGACCGGGTTTCCACAGCATAAACAAATATATATATGTATGTATGATGCATTGTGCAATGATGCAATGCAGGATGATGTATGTATATGATAAGAGAGTATAAAAATGCCGGCTTTCGAGGCTCGACACAAAGACCGGCTTTCGAGGCTCGAGTCTTGCTTCAATGAAGCGGAGGTGATAACCCATGGTTTATCCTTGCTCTCTGTAAGCCGGCTCTCACATGACTCAGGCCGGTGTTTTAACCTTGATAAATTCAGGGTCCGGATGGATTGACTTATCAAGAGTACACGGGGTCACCTGTTCGGAGTAGCATCTTGCAAACAGGTGATACGTCTCCGTCGTATCTACTTTTCCTCACAATTTTGCCCTTGTTTTGGACTCTAATTTGCATGATTTGAATGAAACTAACCCGGACTGACGCTGTTTTCAGCAGAACTACCATGGTGTTGTTTTTGTGCAGAAATAAAAGTTCTCAGAACTGGACGAAACTTTTTGGAGATTTATTTTACTTTAAATAAAAAATACTGGAGCCAAGAACCACCGAAGGGGGAGCCCTGGCTGGGCACGATACACCAGGGCGCGCCACCCCCCCAGGCACGCCCTAGTGGGTTGTGCCCACCTCGGGGCCCCACTGACACTAATTCCGACGCTATAAAATCCTAATTTTGGAGAAAAAAATCAGAGAGAAAGTTTCATTGTGTTTTATGATACAGAGCCGCCGCCACCTCCTATTCTTCATCGGGAGGCCAGATCTGGAGCCCGTTTGGGGCTCCGGAGAGGGGAATCTTCGGTCCTCGTCATCATCAACCCTTCTCCATCGCCAATTCCATGATGCTCCCCACCGGAGTGAGTAATTCCTTTGTAGGCTTGCTGGTCAGTGAGGAGTTGGATGAGATTCATCATGTAATCGAGTTAGTTTTGTTAGGGCTTGATCCCTAGTATCCACTATGTTTTGAGATTGATGTTGCTATGACTTTGCCATGCTTAATGCTTGTCACTAGGGCCCGAGTGCCATGATTTCAGATCTGAACCGTTTATGTTATTACCATTATATCTATGTTCTTGATCCGATATTGCTAGTCATACGCACCTATTACGTGTTATGATCCGTAAACCCTGGAGTGACAATAGTCGGGATACTTTTTGGTGATGATCGTAGTTTGAGGAGTTCATGTATTCACCATGTGTTAATGCTTTGTTCCAGTTCTTTATTAAAAGGAGGCCTTAATATCCCTTAGTTTCCTTATGGACCCCGCTGCCACGGGAGGGTAGGACAAAAGATGTCATGTAAGTTTTTTTCCATAAGCATGTATGACTATTTACGGAATACATGCCTACATTACATTTATGAACTGGAGCTAGTTCTGTGTCGCCCTAGGTTATGACTGTTATATGATGAATATCATCCAACGACTTCACCGATCCAGTGCCTATGAGTTTTCCACCTATTGTTCTTGCCAAGTTACTATTGCTACTGTTACTGTTACACTTGCTACAAAACTGTTGCTATCGCTGTTACCGTTACTGCTACTGTTGCCACTACTATCAAAACTTTCATACTACTGTGCTACTGATCACTCTGCTGCAGATATTTAATCTCCAGGTGTGGTTGAATTGAAAACTCAGCTGCAAATACTCGCAAATATTCTTTGGCTCCCCTTGTGTCGAATCTATAAATTTGGGTTGAATACTCTACCCTCGAAAACTGTTGCGATCCCCTATACTTGTGGGTTATCAAGACCTTTTTCTGGCGCCATTGCCAGGGAGCATAGCTTTATTTGTTGAGTCACTTGGGATTTATATCAATTGATCACTATGAATAATCTGAAGGATCCAAAAACCAAGATTTTTCCCTCTAAGACGAAGGGAGGTAAGGAATTGCCATCTAGCTCTGCACTTGATTCACCTTCTGTTATGAGTAAGTTTGCAACACCACCACATGCTATTAATCCTGATATGTTGCAAGTTATTGATGATGCTACTTCTACTATGAATGATGCTTATGATGATGATGCTAGTACCATGCTTGATGATAATGTGCCGCTAGGTGAATTTCTTGATGAACAAATTGCTAGAGCTAAAGAGAATGAAATTACTGAAACTGGTGAGATTGCTGAAACTGTTGAAGCCTTTTTAAACTGATGACTGTGAAACACCTATTAGTCCTAGCTCTCCTAGATTTGAAATGCCTAAGATACCTGAAGGTTATGTGATGGATGAGGAGACAACTAGAGAAATCCTTTCTTGCAAGGATAGAAATGATCTTAAGAAATTGCTACGCAAGTATAAGGAAAAGACTTTGAATGCTAGAATGAAATGTGATCCTAAGTTTGCTACTTCACCTATCTTTGTTACCGATAAGGATTATGAATTCTCTGTCGACCCTGAGTTAATTACTTTGGTTGAATCTGATCCTTTCCATGGCTATGAAACTGAAACTGTAGTGGCACATCTTACTAAGCTGAATGATATAGCCACCCTCTTTGCTCATGATGAGAAGATTCGCTACTACTATATTCTCAAATTATTTCCGTTCTCATTAAAGGGTGATGCTAAGACATGGTACAATGCTCTTTCTCCTGGTTGTGTGCGTAGTCCCCAGGATATGATTTACTACTTCTCTGAAAAATATTTTCCTGCTCATAAGAAACAAGCTGTCTTACAGGAAATATTTAACTTTGAGCAAATTGAAGAAGAGAGTCTCCCACAAGCTTGGGGGAGGCTTATCCAATTGCTTAATGCTTTGCCTGATCACCCTCTCAAGAAAAATGAAATACTTGATATCTTCTATAATGGACCAACCGATGCTTCTAGGGACTTCCTAGATAGTTGTGCTGGTTGTGTTTTCAGGGAACAAACTGTTGAACAAGCCGAGGAACTATTGAATAATATATTGAAGAATTATGATGATTGGACTCTCCCTGAACCACCACTTAAACCCACTCCGAAGAAGAGGGGTGTCTTATTTCTCAGTCCTGAAGATATGCAAGAGGCAAATAAATGTATGAAGGAAAAATGTACTAAAGCCGAGGATGTTAAGAATTTACCACCTATTGAAGAAATACATGGCATTGACACACCACCACCTCCACAGGTGGTAGAGGTTAATTCTTTATTAAAGTTTGATGAAAGTGATATCCCTTATAATAAACATCCTAGTCAATGCTTATGGGAGTTTGATAACTACATTATGAAACAAGATCACTTCAATGCACATGTTCTGAAACAATTGAAATATAATTCTGATGTGATTGCTCGCTTGAGTGACTTGTTATTTAGAATTAGCAATGATGTTAGAGGTGTAGGAAAGCTTGCCTCTATGGTTCAAACTCAGTTAGAACAAGTTGCTAAATCTCAAAAAAATTGCTTGATGAAATGAATAATAATATGAATGGTTTTGCTGCTAGAGTAGTAACTTGAGGAGGTAGAATGACCCAAGAACCTCTTTATCCTGAAGGTCATCCTAAAAGAGTTGAACAAGACTCTCAGAGAATTAATACTGATGCACCTAGTCCTTCTAAAAAGAAAAAGATAAACAAAAATGATAGGCCTTTGCATACCTCTAGTGAACCTGAGATACAAAAACCTCCTGATGATAATGATGTCTCTATTTCTGATGCTGAAACTCAATCTGGTAATGAACATCCACCTAGTGATAATAAAATGATAATGATGATGTTCATGAGGATACTCAACCGAATAATGATAAAGAACCAGATAATGATGTTGAAATAGAGCCTGCTGTTGATCTTGATAATCCACAACCTAAAAATAAACGATATGATAAAAGAGACTTTGTGGCTAGAAAACATGGTAAAGAAAGAGAGCCATGGGTAGAGAAACCCATGCCCTTTCCACCTAGACCATCTAAGTAAAAGGATGATGAAGAATTTGAATGCTTTGCTGAAATGATTAGGCCAGTCTTTATGCGTACCCGCTTAACTGATATCTTAAGATGGCCCCTTATGCAAAATACATGAAAGACATCATCACTAATAAAATAAAGACACCTGAAGCTGAAATCTCCACCATTCTTGCTAATTATTCTTTTAAGGATGGAGTACCTAAAAAACTTGGAGATCCTGGAATACAAACTAAACCTTGCTCCATTAAAAGAAATTATGTCAAAACTGCTTTGTGTGATTTGGGAGCCGGTGTTAGTGTTATGCCTTTATCCTTATATAAAAGACTTGATTTGAATAAACTCACACCAACCGAGATATCATTGCAAATGGCTGACAAATAAACTGCCATACCTATCGGTATTTGTGAGGATGTACCCGTTGTTGTTGCAAATGTTACTATCTTAACGGACATTGTTATTCTTGAGATGCCCGAGGACGACGACATGTCGATTATCCTTGGTAGACCCTATTTGAATACTGTAGGGGCTGTTGTTGATTGCAATAAAAGCAAAGTCACTTTTCATATTAATGATAATGAGCATACGGTACACTTTCCGAATAAACAATTCCAAGTGAATGGTATAAATGTTATTGAAGAATCTCCTACTCTCACTGTTGGAAGTTTTCAACTACCTCTACCTACTGCCAAAACTAAATATGATATACTTATTGTTGGGGATATGCACATCCCCGTTGAGGTAACTTAGTGTTGTACGAAAGTTCTTCGGTTTCATGCTAATCGGAAGTGGTTGTTAATAAGACTTGATCAACCTTATTAATGGATCATTTTTGAGAGGTATGAAGTTGATGAATCTAGTAAGCACAATCTTCTGCTCCCACCTTTTATTTTCTGTTTTACTTAGTCAAATAAAATAAAATGCCATGTTTATCCTGTTTTCTGTTTTTTCCATGCAATAAAAAATGTCCCAAAAATAGAAGTTCTCAGAATGTCCTGAAAATTTGATACAATTTTTTTCTGAATATTTCTGAATTTTTGGTGCAAATAACATCGGAGGGGGGGGGGGTGGTGCACCTGGTGCCCACAAGACACCAGGGCGCGCTAGCAACCCCAGGCGCGCCCTGCTGGGTTGTGGCCCCCACGTGGGCCCCCTCACTTATCCCTTTAGCCCATGTCATCCCCTACCTCTAGAAAATTCACCATAGCTCTCATTCCCGTGTTCTTGCTCTCAAACCCGCGGATTTCAATCTCTTTGCTCGAAGCTCCGTTTCTGAAACTGTTTGGAGGGATTGCTACTTGGTATGTGACTCCTCCATTGCTCCAATTAGTTTTTGATTTAGTGGGTTATGTTTAGAGTAATTAGCTACTCTTGGTGCTGCTGTAGATGAGTTTGCATGTTAAATTCTTAGAGTTCTAAGTAGTTTGAATGCTTAGTATGGCCTCGATGCATCCTTGGGAGTAGTTGCTATCAATCTTACAAAGTTTTGTTGACAAAAATTTCGTGGACTAAAATTTTCAGAATTTTTATTATAGGAATAAGATGGATTTATTTAGGAAGTTTTCCTCCAAGAAAAATGCCAAAGTAGTCATTGGGGAATCATCGGACAATGACCTCCACACCCCGAGAACGGTGGAGGTGCGGCCGTGCGAATGGCCGCATGATGCCTTCATGGAGGAGGCCGGGTTGCATCAAGAGTTTGCTCAATTCGTTGCAAATGCTGGGCTGACCGAGTTCCTCGCAGCTAAGTGGGACCAACACCACATCCTTACAAATTCCTTTGTGCAAAGTTTTCATTTTTCGAGAAATAATAATCCTCTTGAGGTGCAGTTTAAGCTATACGCTGAAACTTACAAAATACCGCTCACTGACTTTTGCGACATATGCTTGATCCCTTCTGATGGGGAATTAAGGGAGCCTAGACCAGGGGAGTTTGAGGACTTTCTCCTCACTTTAACAGTGGGTGAAGATAGAGGCATGTCAATAGCCACTGCTACCAGTTTGCAATTTCCTTCTGTGCACTACTTTGCTTTATTCATCGTGAAGTGTTTAACCGCTAGGGAGAAGGTTGGCGCACTCAGTGCTCCCGACTTCGCCATTTTACACCGTGCACTGCACAGTGATCACACCTTTAGCATGGGGGCTATTATTGCACGTCGCTTACACCTTAACAGGACTAAGGGAAAGATACATGGTGGTATTTATGCTACTCGCTTAATGAGACACTTTAATGTTCAGATTCGCCCACATGATTATCCCTTGTCCCAAGTTTATCTAGATCACAAGGCGTTGCCGGATCACCAATTTATTGAGGCAACTGATTCTTTTCATAACGTTCGTTAAAACTTAGTATTCAACGTCAAAACCCGTGATGTTATCCCGTTGCGTGCACCTGCTATGTTTGATTCTATTGCCTGGAACGAATACATGATCATGCCAGAGGACATTACAACCTACCGGAACAACCTATCAGCGCCTGAGGAGGAGCCCCAGGAGTGGGATGCTCAGGTGCCGCCTCCACCTCACTTCGACTTAGGACCGGATGGTTACTACGGATGGTGATTACCAAGCTAGGCCAAAAGCCTAAGCTTGGGGGAGTACGTATATCCACCGACATTACATTCATGTTTACACATTCCATTCTAGTTGTCGGTGTCTACACTTTTTCATTGTATCATCCATGCTAGATTTATTTTCTCGCTTTCTTCTTGTGTGTTTGAAAAACTTTGAGAAAATCCAAAAATATTTCCTACATCTTTTCAGTTTTTCTTTCTAGCTTAAATTAATTGTAGTATCAAAAGAAAACCCAAAAATATTTCTCATTTCTTCTTTTACTTGTTGGAAGCTTTCCCGTGTAAATAGTTTTTCTCGTTTTTGTTTTCCCCTCTTTAATTTGCTTCTTCATGAAAAACCAAAAACTCAAAAAATATTTCAGTGTGTTTCTCTGAAATTCTTTTCCTTTTATTTGAGTCGTACCAAGGAGAAGACCACGATGAAAATGTTGAGTGGCTCTCATATGCGCTATTGTTATCTAACAAAGAGAGCCCATGTTGTTTATCTTCTCCTCTTGAATAAAATGTTTGCAGATTCCAGCTTAGTCCACGACACTCTTGCACTATTATTATTTTCATACCATTCGGTCGTGCAAGTGAAAGGCATTAATGACGATATCTGATGAAGTGACTGTGGTAGAGAAAAGCGGGTATGAACTCAACTTGTTTTTGTTTTTGTAAATATGTTTAACCTAGTATCCTTGATTCAACATATTATGATCAAACATATTTACAATGACAATTAGAGATTATAGTTTCTCATGCCATGCTTAAGTAGCTAGGAGTGGATAATGATTTATCTTGGATGTCAACATGCATGAAAATGATTGTGATGTGGTATGATGATATGGTATCCTCCTCTGAATGCTTCAAGTGGCTTGACTTGGCACATGTTCAAGAATGTAGTTGAATCAAAACCAACATAGCCTTCATGATATTTATGTTCATGGTGTCCATATCCTACTCATGCTAGTAGTCAATGTTTATTATTCATAATGCATGTTCATGACCGTTTTCGCTCTCTAGCTGGCTGCTTCTCAATCTATTTGCTAGCCTTCGCCTGTACTGAGCGGGAATACTGCTTGTGCATCGAAATCCTTAAACCAAAGTTATTCCAGATGAGTCCACTATATCTACCTATATGCGGTATTACCCTGCTGTTCCAAGTAAATTTGCATGTGCCACCTCTAAAAATTCAAATGAACATCTGTTTTGTGTGCCTGGACCGCTCATGGAGCGACAGGGGGCGGTCAATATCTTCCATGTTAAGCGGGTTATTCTCATGATGAGTGTTTATTCACTCGTCCTTGCACGAGAGGGGAGGTAATAGGGATTCTCAGTACCAAAATCGAAGAGTATAAATAATTAAACAAAACTCCCCCAGGAATGTTGTTGGTATGGACGGTACCCGTGGATTCGGCTAGCCGTGGAGTGTGATTGTTGGTGGAGGGGGAGTAAACCTTTACTTTTACCGCTTGGGAACCACCGCTAACGTGTTTAGCATGGAAGATATTGATAACTCTTGGTCGTAACATTGATAGGAAGGGTGTACCTCCCAAAATTATATCTATCTCTATTTTAAGCTTTGAGCTCTGGCACCTCTGCAAATCCCTGCTTCCCTCTGCGAAGGGACTACCTATTTACTTTTACATTGAGTCATCACCTTCTCAAATAAGCGCTAGACCTAAGAGCACTATTGTCATCCTCATGCATTGTGTATAATTAATGTTGGGTGCAGCACGACTGGATCTTTCCTACCATGAATTACAATGTTTAGTCGCTGCTTGAACTTTGGAGGTGCTTTGCATTTATGTTTTGCGGTCTCAGAAAGGGCTAGCGAGATACCACTGTTGTCATATTACATCATGATTGTTTTGACAAAGTGTTGGTGTTTGAGATATTTTATTATTGCTTGCTAGTTGCTTATGTCATTGATATGAGTTAATATAATTTCTAAGAGCTATTGCTGGCATGGTTGGTCATAATCTTTGCTGAAAACCTGGGTGCTACCTAAGCATATATATGTAAACAAGAACAAAAGAGTTCGTAAAAGTTTTTCTTTATCACTTTCAGTTTGTCAACTGAATTGCTTGAGGACAAGAAATGGGTTAAGCTTGGGGGAGTTGATACGTTTCCGTCGTATCTACTTTTCCTCACACTTTTGCACTTGTTTCGGACTCTAATTTGCATGATTTGAATGAAACTAACCCGGACTGACGTTGTTTTCAGCAGAACTACCATGGTGTTGTTTTTGTGCAGAAATAAAAGTTCTCGGAACTGGACGAACCTTTTTGGAGATTTATTTTACAATAAATAAAAAATACTAGAGCCAAGAACCACCGGAGGGGGAGCCCTGGCTGAGCATGATACACCAGGGCATACCACCCCCTCCAGGCATGCCCTGGTGGGTTGTGCCCACCTCGGGGCCCCACTGGCCCTAATTCCGACGCTATAAAATCCTATTTTTGAAGAAAAAAATCAGAGAGAAAGTTTCATTGCCTTTTACGATATGGAGCCGCCACCACCTCCTGTTCTTCATCGGGAGGCCAGATCTGGAGCCCGTTTTGCGCTCCGGAGAGGGGAATCTTCGGTCTTCGTCATCATCAACCCTTCTCCATCGCCAATTCCATGATGCTCCCCACCGGGAGTGAGTAATTCCTTCGTAGGCTTGCTGGTCGGTGAGGAGTTGGATGAGATTCATCATGTAATCAAGTTAGTTTTGTTAGGGCTTGATCCCTAGTATCCACTATGTTCTGAGATTGATGTTGCTATGACTTTGCCATGCTTAATGCTTATCACTAGGGCCCGAGTGCCATGATTTCAGATCTGAACCATTTATGTTATCACCATTATATCTATGTTCTTGATCCGATCTTGCTAGTCATACGCACCTATTACGTGTTATGATCCGTAAACCCTGGAGTGACAATAGTCGGGATACTTTCCGGTGATGATCGTAGTTTGAGGAGTTCAAGTATTCACCATGTGTTAATGCTTTGTTCCGGTTCTCTATTAAAAGGAGGCCTTAATATCCCTTAGTTTCCTTATGGACCCCGCTGCCACGGGAGGGTAGGACAAAAGATTTCATGCAAGTTCTTTTCCATAAGCACGTATGACTATTTACGGAATACATGCCTACATTACATTTATGAACTGGAGCTAGTTCTGTGTCGCCCTAGGTTATGACTGTTATATTATGAATATCATCCAACGAGTTCACCGATCCAGTGCCTACGAGTTTTCCACCTATTGTTCTTGCCAAGTTACTATTGCTACTATTACTGTTACACTTGCTACAAAACTGTTGCTATCGCTGTTACCGTTACTGCTACTGTTGCTACCGCTATCAAAACTATCAATATTCTTTGGCTCCCCTTGTGCCGAATCTATAAATTTGGGTTGAATACTCTACCCTCAAAAACTGTTGCGATCCCCTATACTTGTGGGTTATCAATAGGCAGGTTTAACCATATATGTATTGGCTTGTAGCCGAGTCAAGAGGGTTGTTAAAAGCTAACTCGTTAAGTCGGAAGCCCCCAAGTGACCTATGATCATGGAAAAGCTCAGCATAGGATATACAAGAGACAATGCTACTACTGCAAAACATCTGGGATTCAGATAAGCCGACTTTATTCCATTGATCATAATATGATAATATGATGATCCAATAAGGTAGGATACCTATGTTTGAACAACGCATCATGATAGCTGGTCCTCTTTGGCAACCTTTAATTTTTCGCCCATAAGGAAGGGCACCCATGTTTTAACTGCACACCGTGGCAGCTAGTCCTCTTGGGCGACTTTTAATTTTTCGCCAATAAGGCAGGACACCCATGTTTGAACTACGCATTGTGGCAGCTAGTCCTCTTGGGCGACTTCTAATTTTTCGCAAATAAGGCAGGGCACCGAGGATCGGGTTATCTTCCTTGTAATAACCCGGGGTTCTTGTATTTGTTGACAACGACTAAATCTGTCAAGCCATATCTGTGTAGCCCCTGAGTCTTAAGTCGAATCGAGGAGGCGGCTTGAGAGTCTTTATACTTAGCTATTGCATAAGCTGTCATAGAGTTGACAGCTGAAATTTATTGAAGCCAGAGGTCGGCTAGTTGATGATCTCTTCCGTGCTCATCATATGTCCTTGGCAAATGTCGTGGCCAAATTGAGTTCATATGCCTCTTGAGCCATTCTTTGCTATTCTCACTTGGTTCGACTCTCCTGGCTCTTCCAGGGCCATTTTCTTTTTTCTTTGCTGGTAGCTTTTGAATTGCCGGCTCAATAGTGGCCGGCTCAAATTGCAGTCTCCAGGGATGTTTCCTCCATGGTCGGCTCTCCTATTTCTTTAACGTGGTGGAGCAGACCAGACAGTGGGGATGGCGGGCCAATGCGCCTATCCATTGGGCAACCCTCGCGAGTGGAGGCTGGTAATGGATATATATTTCTTTCTTGCTCCAGCATTGGAGTACACCGGTCCGCAGGGACAACGGCTTGCACGCGTCCGTTGGGCAGCTCGTACAGGCGCGCGCGGCCCCGGCGTGTTGATGTAGACCAGACCACGGGGACGGCAGCTTGCGCGCATCCATTGGGGAGCTTGGGATAGCGGGCGCGGCCCCGGTGTGTTGATGTATACCGGACCACGGGGGCGGCGGCTTGCGCGCGTCCGTTGGGCGCCTCGTACGGGCGGACGTGGCCCCGACGTGTTGATGTAGACGCGAGAGCTGGCCGATAACTTGGCGCAGATACGGGAGTTGGCCACGGCGTTGTAAGCCAGCGTGGTCGCACGAGTCGGCCGTGGCGTGGTAAGCCGGCGCGGTCGCGAGAGTCGGCCGCGGCGTCGTAAGCTGGTGCAGACGCAGGAGTCGGCCACGGCATTGTAAGCCGGCATGGACACGTGAGTCTCCCACGGCGTTGTAAGCTGGTGCGGACGCGCGAGTCATCCGCGCTGTTGGAAATTGACGCGGATGCGCGAGTCAGCTATGGCGTGTTGATGTAGACCAGATCGCACATGCGACAGCCTGCATGCGCATCCGTCGGACAGTGCGATATGGACGGACGCTGGCGCAGGATGATAATGGCGCGAGCTCCGTTTTTTGCGGTCTAACACCACGCCACTTTTTTCTAATAAACAATTGCCATGTGTAAAAATATTAAAGACCAAAGTAGTTGTTCTCAAAGAAATTAATATGTGCTAATAACATAAATTGGATGAATATCACCTGATGTTTTGACAGATGATCCGTATACAGACTCTGCGTCAGATAGTAATTGCCCAGATTTGTTGAGCTACGCCTTTGTCTTGATCTGCGGCTGCTGGAGTGTTGGGTTGTTTAGTCTGTTAGTGACGTGGCCTAAGCCGGTGGAGGGTTGAAAGCGATTTGTCAAAGTAAACCGCCGTGGTGTCAACCACAACGGAGTCAGTGTAGCCAGAGCCGGCGTGTCGGCAATGAAGAGTTTGAAGTTGACTGTATTGACGATGGAGTTGATATCCGGCTTTGTAATTTGGATTCGCGAACTCGCCTAGATCTGAAACTTGCTGCAGTGCGCGAGTCGTTGACGGAGATCTAGTTATTGGAATTGGCTGAAATTTGAGGGGTAGTACAAAATTATATTCCGCACAAGTTCACTGGAGCGATCTTCCAATTGACTTTCGAGTCAACCTCGGTAATTATTTTAGTAACACCCCGTCGAATTCCGTCAGGTTTCGATAGGGTTTCAGTGTTTGACCCGGTGTGTGAGATCCAACCGTCGGAACATGATGAAATTTGAACTGATGATAGAAAACTTGATTCTGCATCTTTCCACCGAACAGATCTTTGAGATAGTTTCCGAGTCGCCGTCGGATATGATCATAACAAGGATGTTCCTGCTGCCCTGCAGTCCGTGCATGAGGGGCGTTTGTTGATGTCTACTATCGAGCACTAGCGCGGCGAGTCGTCCACTCTTGTTGATGTTTGTTGATGAAGATTGAACCCATCGAAATAAAAAATCCACGGCGCACGTAGATCCCTCCGAGCCGACTTTTCTTCATCCGGCAAATTGTGAGATCCCCCATCCCTGGGAGATCTTCCTCTAAGAACACAACATCACCGTGCACTGCCCCATGGTGGGCGCCAACTATCGTGGTTTTGTCACGACAGATGTCCTCGTGAGAGAACTTAGGTGTGAGGCCATCGCAACTAGGTGGTAGCTTGAATGGGGTTGGTCGGAATCGAGAGATGCGTGTTTTACCCAGGTTCGGCCCCTCCGATGGAGGTAAAAGCCTACGTCCTACTTTGTGTGTATTGATGATGATGATGATCTCGATTACAAGGGTGCTCTTTCGCTACCTCTAGTCTAAGGGTTTCTAATCTGTCTATCTCTAATGACTTGACTTGTCCCTCTTGGGGTGCCTTGCCCCTCCTTATATAAGTTGAAGGGGTAGGCTTACATGTAGAGTCCTACTAGGACTAGGACTAGGACTAGTCTCTCTTGAATCCTAATCCGGGTCTTGTTTCTCTTGTGATGGGATTCTTCCTCTTCTTGGGCCTTCTCTGTGAGCCGGCCCTCCAGGCCTGTCCATGAGCCGCCTTCCGCCGGGGTGCTCACTGGGCCTTAGGCCTTGTCTTCCAGGTTGACCCAGTAAACATGGTGACCCATTGAGCCACCAAATGATGGGCCGGGTCATACTCCTGGCCGGGTCAAACCGTCACTACTAGGGAAAAGCTTATAGGTAGAATGTTACTAATAGCGCCGGTTATGGACCGCGCGCTACTACTAATTACTAGTAGCGCGCACGAAATAGGCGCTACTGGTAGAAATTAGCAGTAGCGTCGTGTTTGTTAACAAACGCTACTGCTAAGTGGGCCAAAGGGTGCCCCAGGGTCGCCATAAATTAGCAGCGATGGCCCGAAAACAAGCGCTACAGCTAAGACAATATCTGTAGCGCGTTTACCCCAGGGAGCGCTACATTTAAGTTTCTACGGGTAAGCCTGTGGGACCCTTATATCAGCAGCGCGTGTGTGCCAAAAGCGCTACTGCTAGTTGAGATAGCAGTAGCTCCCTTCGTCAAAAGGGCGCTACTGCTAATTTCCAACGGTCATGCTGGTGGGCCCCACTTAACAGCAGCGCGCTGGAGGAAAAGGCGCTACTGCTAGTTGAGCTACTAGTAGCGCGCTTATCCCACCAGCGCTACTGCTATGGTCGCTAGCCACTAAATATCTGCCACCTTTTCCCCACCTCCTCTTCTTCTCCACCCTCTTCTTCCCCCCTCCCTCTCTCTCTCTTCTTTGCCCCTCCATCACCTCCATTAATGCCCTCCCTCCCCTCTCTCATTCTTTGCCCTCCACCACCACCTTCATTAATGCCCTCCACCCCCTCTCTCTTTCTTTGCCCTCCACCATCACCTCCATTAATTAATTACCTAACCACTCTCTTTAATATTTTATCCCTCCACTAGCTAGCTTGTTCTCTCTCTTCCTAGTTATCTCACTATCTAGATCTACTAGCTAATTATGAAAGAGACTTGAATATATATCTTCGTACCGGCGGGCTTGATCTCTATCGACATAGGTGAGGAAAAAGAAGAGATAACATGCAATAATGGAAATATGTGTATGTGTTTGTGCGCGCGCGCGCGATAGGACCGAGCTATGTGATTGTGTGTGTGGCATGTGTGAGTTGCCTATATTATGTATTTGTTGAAATGTGCATGACATGAGTTGCCTATGTTTTGTCGAAATGTTGATTCATTTCCGTTTCGGCGAATTTCGGGCAAACTCGACATGTCCTATGTTTAGGGAAGGTCATGTCAAATTTTTGTATGAATTTGTTGCATGCATGTAAGTGGTTATAATTATTTGGCATCGCGCAGGAAATCATGAAGGTCCATGGAAGGAAGGTGGAAATATACTGGCAATCCGCGGTGGACAACATGTATGAAAAAAACGGAAGGAGGTTTTATGTCCGTGTCGTAAATGCAAAGGAAGAGTATGGCTCGACCCCTTTAAGGCTGGCAAATTCAAGGCACACCTGCTCATGCATGGTTTCATGGATGACCATACTTGATGGATAAGGGAAGATGATGATGATGAGGACGTCGACGGGGCAAGGAATAACGACATGGGCCGAGACGAAGAGATGATCGAAAATGGGCCCGAAGAAGAGGGCGTCGGAAATGGCGCCGTACATGGCACAGAAGAGGCCGGACCTGGCGAAGAAGACGCGGACACACCGCAGTCTTCGTCCCTACTAACTTCAGCCATGGGGGACCCACATGTTCGAGAACTGCTTCGCAAGAGGACGACTAGCGATAGAGCTGCTTCTAGAGAGGAGGCCAAGTTGGCACAACTGGAGCTAGACTCGAAGAATCCATTGTATGATGGTTGCGATCCCGAGGTGACCCGCTTGAGTTTCACACTAGAACTGCTCAAGACGAAGGCAAAAAACAAATGGACAGACGCAAGCCTGGATGACCTTTTGAAGTATCTAAAGAAAGTTCTTCCCGAGGGAAGCCTGTGTCCCACTATTGTCGAGGAGGCCAAAAAAATAGTGTGCTCTCTTGATCTGCCGCACATTAGATACCACACATGCATCAACGACTGCATCATATATCAGAACAAGCACGCGGAAAAAACCATCTGCCCAAAGTGCAATGCTTCACGATATAAGAAGGCCGGAAAGAAAAATCCACAGAAAGTCGTGTGGTACTTTCCCATCACTCTCCATCTGCAGCGGTATTTCGTAGACCCTAAGGAAGGAAAGCTCATGCGATGGCATGCGGATAGGGTGAGGCCAGACGATGGAGATAATCCGAAGTTGAGACACATCGCAGATGCTAGTCAGTGGATAGCATTAAACGCTGAATATAAATATTTCGCAGATGATCCAAGGAACATCGTGCTTGGCACTAGTACTGATGGGATGTATCCGTTTGGCAAGCAGAACACCAACCATAGCACATGGCCCGTGTTTGTATGGATGTACAACCTCCCCCCTTGGAAGTGCATGAAGGCAAAATACATACACATGACTATGCTTATTCAAGGGCCAAGACAACTGGGAAATGATATTAATCTGTATCTCGGGTTACTGAAAGAGGAGCTAGACACGTTATGGAAAACGCCGGCCAAGACATGGGACGCCAACACATGAGACTATTTCGATATGAGAGCCACGTTAATCATGACGGTGCACGACTATCTTGGTTACGGATATCTCGCAGGACAGGTGTGCCACGGATATTGCGGATGCACCAGGTGCATGGATGATACAACGTCTCAGTAGCTATCGAAAGATGGCGGTTTTTCAAAAATCGTGTACATGGGGCATCGAAGATGGCTCGAGAAGGATGACCCGTGGAGAAAGCGTGGAGATCTATTCAATGGTAAGGTTGAGCATCGAGGACCTCCACGTAAGCAGAGTGACATCGAAATTGATGAGTTGTTGAAGAACTGGGAACAATGCCCCTCACCGGGAAAGTCGAATAAGAAGGCGCCGGAGCCGCTGCTGAAGGTATGGAAAACGAGGTCTATTTTCTGGGACTTGGAGTACTGGCCCAAACTAGACACGCCTCATAGCCTTGATCAAATGCATATCACAAAGAATATCCTCGAGAGTTTGCTTGGAACATTGATGAACATGCCGGAGAAGACCAAAGATGGGCCGAAGGCAAGAAAAGACTTGGAAGTTTTGAATATCAGGAAAGATCTCCACATGCCTGGTAAAAAGTCATCGGAAGAGACAGAGACAGAGACGGAGACGGAGACGGAGACGGAAGATAGGGGAAAAAAGAAAAAAAGAAGGGAGAAGAATATTGCCCCCCCTCTTGCTTCACCTTAGATCCGAAGGAGGTCAATCAATTCTTCAAGTGCCTTGCTGACGGGGGGATAACCCCGGGGTAGCCTCAGCCGACCCCTTCAACTTTTCGAAACGACCGCAGGACGAGCCATCTCCCCCTGCAGTCCGGCTCCACGCAGCCGGCTGCACCATCCGGCCGGCTAGGGGTGGAGGCGCCTGGCCCCCTAGCCGGCGGTGCTGCAGGTACCGTGGTCAGAGCACGCGTGGCTACAGGGGCCCCCGTCGCGTCGGGGGTCAGCGCCCGTATGGCCATAGTGGTGGCAGCAGTGCCTCTGACCCTGGCCGACTGCGACCTGGCGAACGGCATAGTGCCGGCACGCCCTCAACCACTCCATTACCTGCCCCAGCATGGCTACAGTGCGTCCGGCCGTACCGCTGGCCACGCCCGGCTGCCGCAAGACGATGCCCCAAAGGACGACCCGTGCCGCGACGTGACGGGCATAGGGGCCCACTAGGCGGGCCCCCCTCCGGCTCCCGATGGGACCCCGCAGCCGGCGGGCCCTACCGGCGACGAGACCCCTCAGCCGGGGGCCCCACGGCCAGCTAGAGAGACCGCCAGCTGGGGCCCTCCGGAGCCTTCTACCCATATTGTATCCCGGGGGGTTGGCCTATAAAACCCCCAGAGCTCCCCCATGCAGAGGAGGATTCTTCCCTAACACACGCACACACCCACGTAGAAAGGCAGAGAGGGCGAGCTAGCCCCTTCTTCCTCCTCTACCCATACAACTCAAGGAGCACCATTGTAGCCCCCTTTGCTTCATCAACCAGACCGGCAGGACTAGTGGTATTACCTCCCACGGAGGGCCCTGAACCTGGGTACATCACGTGTCCTGCACCGTTTGTCCCCGATCTCGCTCCCGGAATCCACCGGCGTCCATCGGCCCCAACCACTCTCGATAAGCCACCCCATGGCATCTTTCGTGAGAAAACGACGACAGTTGGCGCCCACCATGGGGCCGAACGCGGCGCCGGCCGGAGTCACGCTCCGGGCGGGACCCTTCACCGCCTCCCCCGGCCGCCCCGTGTCTGGGTGGAACTGCACGCTAGTGGGGCTTGCTCCTACAGGGCGGAACCCCGTTCCCGCCGGCCCTGCGGGCGACGCTGCCGGCCTCTCCGTCGAGCGGCTCGGCAGCGACCCTCTGTTTGACATTACCGACCTCACCGAGCGCATCGACAGGCTGAGCCTCACCGACGAGCCGACTGCCGATGAGTACCCTAGCCAGGTGCTCGACTGCCTCGACCCGCCCTTGTCCGTGGGCGCACTCGCCCCGGGCGAGGCCAGCGACTCCCACGTCCGCGCGGGGGTAATGGCCACCGGCTCCTCCACGACCTCCGGCCGTGCAAGGG
The DNA here is from genome assembly GCA_039707655.1 of Elymus sibiricus. NCBI lineage: Eukaryota > Viridiplantae > Streptophyta > Magnoliopsida > Poales > Poaceae > Elymus > Elymus sibiricus. The sequence continues at coordinate 285,380,178 of CM077669.1, read as the reverse complement.
CGGAGGCGGACGCAGCCGCCGCGGCCGCTCGCGCCGGCACCTCCAACCCCCTCGGCTCCATGCTTCGGGGCCTCAGCACCCCCGTCGCGCCCACGATGAACCCAGCCACGGCTACGGCTGAGCTGGAGGCTGCTCGCCGGCTGCAGTTCGACGAGGCGACCGTGCTTGCCACCACCAAGCGCCGGATGGAGTCCGCGCAGCGCGAGTATAACTCCGCCTACGGCCTCACCCCCGCCGGCAACGAGCCCAGCCGGCGCGGTGATGTCCGTAACCACGGCCGCGTGGTCGTGGAGATCCTCGGCGGCAGGCTTCCCACCTACGACACGCCGGCCGCCAACCTGAGGGCTGCCCACGTAGCCTACGCAGACCTTGCCGGCCTGGTGGGCGAAGAGCGAGAGCAGCAGGACCGACACATCCAAGACCTCATCGCCATCGCCAACGCCCAGCAGGCCCGGCTCGACGGCATAAACGCCGGCTCCGAAATTCCCGTCCCCGAGGGGGACGCTCCGCCTACTGCTCGCCAGCACCGGCCGGTCCAGCAAGCCTCTTCCCCTCGCGGCTTTGGCTGGCGGGGCGCTGGGTCTCACAACGGACGCACCCGGCTGCAAGCCGAGCAGTCGGCCGTCAACAGCCGGCGCGACGACGCTCCGGCTGGCGGCATCCGGTGCAGCCGGGACCATACCCCGCTCCCGCGGCGGGAACATGCCCGCTCGCCTGCCCCGACTGTCCGCCCCGAGCTCGCCGCTCGGCTCGGCCCGTGCGTCCCGCGGAGCGAGAACGATGCCCGAACCCACATCGACCGGCTAGCACAGTCGGCCCTCCTCGAGGAGGAGGGCTTGATCGGCCCGGCGTGTTTCGGCCCCCGGATCGGCAACGAGCCGTTCCCGGCCGGCTTCACTCTCCCTCGCGAGACCCCGAAGTACAACGGCACCGCCAAGCGGGAGGACTGGCTGATCGACTACACCACTGCAGTCGGCATCGCCAGGGGAAACAAACGCATAGCCGTACGCTACGCTCCCCTCATGTTGACCGGCTCGGCCCGGACCTATCTTAACAGCCTGTCGGCCGGCAGCATCAACACCTGGACGGACTTCGAGGAAGCGTTCGTTGATACGTCCATTTTGCATCATGCTTTTATATCGACATTTATTGCATTATGGGCTGTTATTACACATTATGGTACAATACTTATGCCTTTTCTCTCTTATTTTACAAGGTTTACATGAAGAGGGAGAATGACGACAGCTGGAATTCTGAACTGGAAAAGGAGCAAATCTGAGATACCTATTCTGCACAACTCCAAAAGTCCTGAAAATCTACGGAGAATTATTTTGGAATATATAAAAAATATTGGGCAAAAGAAATATATCAGGGGACCCACCAGGAGGTCACAAGCCAGGGGGGCGCGCCCTACCCCCCTGGGCGCGCCCCTGTGGCTTGTGGGCACCCTGGCAGGCCTCCGGTGCCCATCTTCTGCTATATGGAGGGTTTTGACCTGGAAAAAATCAGAAGGGAGCTTTCGGGACGAAGCGCCGCCGTCTAGAGGCGGAACTTGGACAGAACCAATCTAGGGCTCCGGCGGAGCTGTTCTGTCGGGGAAACTTCCCTCCCGGAGGGGGAAATCGAAGCCATCGTCATCACCAACGATCCTCTCATCGAGAGGGGGTCAATCTCCATCAACATCTTCACCAGCACCACCTCCTCTCCAAACCCTAGTTCATCTCTTGTATCCGATCTTTGTCTCAGAACCTCAGATTGGTACCTGTGGGTTGCTAGTAGTGTTGATTACTCCTTGTAGTTGATGCTAGTTGGTTTACTTGGTGGAAGATCATATGTTCAGATCCTTAATGATAATTAATACTCCTCTGATTATGAACATGAATATGCTTTGTGAGTAGTTACGTTTGTTCCTGAGGACATGGGATAAGTCTTGTTATAAGTAATCATGTGAATTTGGTATTCGTTCGATATTTTGATGAGATGTAATGTTGTCTCTCCTCTAGTGGTGTTATGTGAACGTCGACTACATGACACTTCACCATTATTTGGGCCTATAGGAAGGCATTGGGAAGTAATAAGTAGATGATGGGTTGCTAGAGTGACAGAAGCTTAAACCCTAGTTTATGCGTTGCTTCGTAAGGGGCTGATTTGGATCCACATGTTTCATGCTATGGTTAGATTTATCTTAATTCTTCTTTCATAGTTGCGGATGCTTGCGAGAGGGGTTAATCATAAGTGGGAGGCTTTTCCAATTAAGGGCAGCACCCAAGCACCGGTCCACCCAGATATCAAATTATTAAAGTAACGACCGCGAATCATATGAGCATGATGAAAACTAGCTTGACAGAAATTCCCATGTGTCCTCGGGAGCGCTTTGCTTTATATAAGAGTTTGTCCAGGCTTGTCCTTTGCTACAAAAGGGATTGGGCCACCTTGCTGCACCTTTGTTACAATTGTTACTTGCTATCCGTTGGGAATTATCTTATCACGAAACTATCTGTCACCGATAATTTCATTGCTTGCAGAGAATACCTTACTGAGAACCGCTTGTCATTTCCTTCTGCTCCTCGTTGGGTTCGAAACTCTTACTTATCGAAAGGACTACGATAGATCCCCTATACTTGTGGGTCATCAAGACTTTTGGGCGCCGTTGCCGGGGAGTGAAGCGCCTTTGGTGAGTGGAACTTGGTAAGGAAAAATTTATATACTGTGCTGAAATTTACTGTCACTTGTTACTATGGAAAATAATCCTTTGAGGGGTTTGTTCGGGGTATCTTCACCTCGACCGGAAGCACAAAGAGTTGCCCCTCAACCTACTGCACCTACTGAAAATATTTATTATGAGATTCCTTTGGGTATGATAGAGAAACTGCTAGCTAATCCTTATGCAGGAGACGAAACACTACATCCTGATTTGCATCTAATCTATGTGGATGAAGTTTGTGGATTATTTAAGCTTGCAGGTTTGCCCGAGGATGATGTCAAGAAGAAGGTCTTTCCTTTATCTTTGAAGGAGAAGGTATTGACATGGTATAGGCTATGTGATGATATTGGATCATGGAACTACAACCGATTGAAATTGGAATTTCATCAGAAGTTCTATCCTATGCATCTGGTTCATCGTGATCGGAATTATATTTATAATTTTTGGCCTTGTGAAGGAGAAAGTATCGCTCAAGCTTGGGGGAGGCTTAAGTCAATCTTTATTTCATGCCCCAATCATGAGCTCCCGAGAGAAATTATTATCCAGAATTTTTATGCTCGGCTTTCTAATAATGATCGGTCCATGCTCGATACTTCTTGTGCTGGTTCCTTTATGAAGAAAGATATTGAATTCAAATGGGACTTATTGGAAAGAATTAAATGCAACTCTGAAGATTGATTGTGTTAAGGTAAGGAGCCAGGTATAAACCTTAAGTTTGATTGTCTTAAATCCTTTATAGACACCGATGCTTTTCGTGAATTTAGAACTAAATATGGGCTTGACTCTGAGATAGTAGCTTCTTTCTGTGAATCTTTTGCTACTCATGTTGATCTCCCTAAGGAGAAGTGGTTTAAATATCATCCTCCCATTGAAGTTAAAGTAGTTGAACCTATTAAAGTTGTAGAAGAGACTATTGTTTATAATGCTGATCCTATTATTCCTACTGCTTATATTGAGAAACTGCCCTTCCCTGTTAGAATAAAGGAACATGCTAAAGCTTCAACTGTGGTTCGTAAGAGTTGCACTAGAACACCGACGCCTCCTGAACAAATTAAAGTTGAACCTAGTATTGCTATGGTTAAAGATCTCTTGGTTGATAATATTGATGGGCATGTTATTCATTTTTGTGATGAAGCTGCTAGAATTGCAAGACCGGATGCTAAAGATAAACATAGACCTGTTGTTGGCATGCCTGTTGTTTTTGTTAAAATAGGAGATCACTGTTATCATGGCTTATGTGATGTGGGTGCTAGTGTGATTGCAATTCCCTTTACCTTATACCAAGAAATTATGCATGATATTGCACCAGCTTAATTAGAGGAAATTGATGTGACTATTAAGCTTGCTAATAGAGATACTATTGCACCAATTGGGATTGTTAGAGATGTTGAAGTCTTGTGTGGGAAAATAAAGTATCCTACTGATTTTCTTGTTCTTGGTTCCCCACAAGATGATTTTTGTCCCATTATATTTGGTAGACCCTTCTTGGATACTGTTAATGCTAGGATAGATTGTGAGAAAGAAACTGTTACTGTAAGTTTTGGGGATGTGTCTCATGAGTTCAATTTCTCTAAATTTCGTAGACAACCCCATGACAAAGAATTGCCTAGTAAAGATGAAATTATTGGTATTGCTTCTATTGCTGTGCCTCCTACTGATCCTTTAGAACAATATTTGCTAGACCATGAAAATGATATGCATATGAACGAAAGGAATGAAATAGATAAGATTTTCTTTGATCAGCCGCCTATCTTGAAACACAACTTGCCTGTTGAAATACTTGGGGATCCTCCTCCACCCAAGGGTGATCCCATGTTTGAGCTTAAACAATTACCTGATACTTTGAAATATGCTTATCTTGATGAAAAGGAGATATATCCTGTTATTATTAGTGCTAACCTTTCAGAGCATGAAGAAAAGAGATTATTGAAAACTCTGAGGAAGCACCGTGCTGCTATTGGATATACTCTTGATGATCTTAAGGGCATTAGTCCCACTCTATGTCAGCATAAAATTAATATGGAGCCTGATGCTAAACTAGTTGTTGATCACCAACGACGGTTAAATCCTAAAATGAAAGAAGTGGTAAGAAATGAAATATTAAAGCTTCTGGAGGCAGGTATAATTTATCCTATTGTTGATAGTAGATGGGTTAGTCCCGTTCATTGTGTCCCTAAAAAGGGAGGTATTACCGTTGTTCCTAATGATAGAAATGAATTGATCCCGCAAAGAATTGTTACAGGATATAGAATGGTAATTGATTTCAGGAAATTAAATAAAGCTACTAGAAAGACTATCCAAACATACACATTTTTAATTTCTAGATGGTTACTCTGGTTTCTCCCAAATACCTGTGTCAAAATAGGATCAAGAAAATACCACTTTTACATGCCCTTTCGGTACCTTTGCTTATAGACGTATGCCTTTTGGTTTATGCAATGCACCTACTACCTTTCAAAGATGTATGATGGCTATATTCTCTGACTTTTGTGAAAAGATTGTTGAGGTTTTCATGGATGATTTCTCCGTTTATGGAACTTCTTTTGATGATTGCTTGAGCAACCTTGATCGAGTTTTGCAGAGATGCGAAGAAACTAATCTTGTCTTGAATTGGGAAAAGTGCCACTTTATGGTTAATGAAGGTATTGTCTTGGGGCACAAGATCTCCGAAAGAGGTATTGAGGTTGATAAAGCTAAAGTTGATGCTATTGAAAAAATGCCGTGTCCTACGGATATCAGAGGTATAAGAAGTTTCCTTGGTCATGCTGGTTTCTATAGGAGGTTTATGAAAGACTTCTCTAAGATTTCTAGGCCGCTCACCAATCTTTTGCAAAAAGATGTTCCATTCGTTTTTGATGATGATTGTGTAGAAGCATTTGAGATTCTTAAGCATGCCTTGATTACCGCACCTGTCGTTCAACCACTTGATTGGAACCTACCCTTTGAAATTATGTGTGATGCTAGTGATTATGCTGTGGGCGCTGTTCTAGGACAAAGAGTTGATAAGAAATTAAATGTTATCCATTATGCTAGTAAAACTCTAGACAGTGCTCAAAGAAACTATGCTACCACTGAAAAGGAATTTTTAGCAGTTGTGTTTGCTTGTGATAAGTTCAGACCTTATATTGTTGATTCCAAAGTAACTGTTCACACCGATCATGCTGCTATTAAGTATCTTATGGAAAAAAAGATGCTAAACCTAGACTTATTAGATGGGTTCTTCTGCTACAAGAATTTGATTTGCATATTATTGATAGGAAGGGTGCTGATAACCCCGTAGCAGATAACTTGTCTAGGTTAGAAAATGTTCTTGATGACCCACTACCTATTGATGATAGCTTTCCTGATGAACAATTAGCTGTCATAAATGCTTTGCGTAATTCTCCATGGTATGCTGATTACGCTAATTACATTGTTGCTAAATTTATACCACCTAGCTTCACATACCAACAAAAGAAAAAGTTCTTCTATGATTTAAGACATTACTTTTGGGATGACCCACACCTTTATAAAGAAGGAGTAGATGGTGTTATTAGACGTTGTGTGCCTGAGCATGAACAGGAACAGATCCTTCACAAGTGTCATTCCGAGGCCTACGGGGGACACCATGCTGGAGATAGAACTGCACATAAGGTACTACAATCTGGTTTCTATTGGCCTACTCTCTTCAAGGATGCTCGTAAGTTTGTCTTGTCTTGTGATGAATGTCAAAGAATTGGTAATATTAGTAGACGTCAGGAAATGCCTATGAATTACTCTCTTGTTATTGAACCATTTGATGTTTGGGGTTTTGATTATATGGGACCTTTTCCACAATCTAATGGGTATACTCATATTCTAGTTGCTGCTGATTACGTTACTAAGTGGGTAGAAGCTATTCCAACTAGTAGCGCTGATCATAACACTTCTATTAAAATGCTTAAAGAAGTTATTTTCCCTAGATTTGGAGTCCCTAGATATTTAATGACTGATGGTGGTTCACACTTTATTCATGGTGCTTTCCGTAAATTGCTTGCTAAGTATGATGTTAATCATAGAATTGCATCTCCTTATCATCGTCAGTCTAGTGGTCAAGTAGAATTGAGCAATAGAGAAATTAAATTGATCTTGCAGAAGACTGTTAATAGATCCAGAAAGAATTGGTCTAAGAAACTTGATGATGCATTATGGGCTTATAGAACTGCTTATAAAAACCCTTTGGGTATGTCTCCGTACAAGATGGTTTATGGTAAAGCATGTCACTTACCTCTAGAGCTAGAACATAAAGCTTATTAGGCAATTAAAGAGCTCAACTATGATTTCAAACTTGCTGGTGAGAAGAGGTTATTTGACATTAGCTCACTTGATGAATGGAGAACCCAGGCCTATGAGAATGCCAAGTTGTTTAAAGAAAAGGTTAAGAAATGGCATGATAGAAGGATACAAAAGCGTGAATTCAATGTAAGTGATCATGTCTTGCTATACAATTCTTGGTTAAGATTTTTTGCAGGAAAACTTCTCTCTAAATGGGAAGGGCCTTACATCATTGAGGAAGTATATCGTTCCGGTGCCATCAAGATCAACAACGCTGAAGGCACAAATCTGAAGGTGGTAAACGGGCAAAGAATCAAACATTATATTTCAGGTACTCCCCTAAATGTTGAAACCAATATTATCAATACCGTGACTCCGGAGGAGTACATTAGGGAGATCTACCAGAACGTTCCAGACTCCGAAAAGGAATAGGTATGTGTTACGGTAAGAAAACAGACTCCAAAACTTTTCCAATGGCAATTTTTATCTGTTTTGGAATATTTAGAAATTTAGGAAAATTTAAAGCAGTCCGAATAGTGCACGAGGAGGCGACAAGCCAGGGGGCGCGCCCTACCCCCCTGGGCGCGCCCCTGTGGCTTGTAGCCACCCCGTGCACCCTCCGGACTCCGTTTTCTTGTGGTATACTCCTTCAGGTCGGTAAAAATTCATTATATAATCTCCCGAAGGTTTTGACCTTCGTAACCCGACAATACCTCCTGTTTTCGATTTGAGCTGTTTCTGCAGCAGATTTAGATCAACATGACATCTCCAAGTGCTTCGAAGGACAGGTTCTTTGAGAAGGTCATCAACCCCTACCCCGCGGAGGTGCTGCAACACCCTCAAACCATTGAGATGCATGAGGGGGTGCTGCACATCCGTGATGTTGAGGGGCCAAAGAAGATCGGAAGCGTGGAGACAAGGCTCGAAGCAATGGAACAACAAGTCTTCAAGTGCCAAGGGATGGTGGAACGAGGACTCAATGCCAATCACATGATGATCGCGGAGTTTACCCAAAAGCACAAGCTGGACGCCAAGGACATCGGGGAGCACATCTTCAAGCTTTACGAGAAAATCAAGCATCTCCAAGCCCAGATCTATGATCTGCAAAACCAAAACTGTGAGTATGAATACAAATTCAAGAGAATGAGTTTGGCTGCAGATTTGAGGATTTTGGAGACTCGTTCATCCTTTTACGATGGTGAGCCCATGCCTTGGAAGACGGAGGACAAGCTTCCAACCTCATCAACAACTCCAACACCACCACCTCCGAAGCAAGACAACTAAACACATGGGTATGGGCACTCCCCTTGGCTGGTGCCAAGCTTGGGGGAGGTGCCCCGGTATCGTATCACCATCACATCTTTTACTTTTATCGTTTTTCTTAGTCCGATCCTTTTGGTTTTATCTTGATCTAGTAGAATAAAGTCTTCAGTGTGATCTAGTTTTGAGTTTTGCTTTATGTTCCCCCTATGTAAGCAAGTCCGAGAGTTATATAATAAAGAGTAGTTTTGAGTTGAGGGCTTTGCTTGCTTGCTATGATCTTGAGAAAAAGAAATAGAAAGAAGTATAGAATAAAAGCAAAGAGTATATATATGATAATCTTATGGGGAGTGATTACTTCACATATAAAAAGTATGTCGATTGAAATTTGTTGTGAGTTAACAAACAAAGCTATTGGTCATTGTGGCAATTAAAAGGAAGTAATAAAGGAAGAGAGGTTCACATATAAATATATTATCTTGGACATCTTTTATGATTGTGAGCACTCATTAAAATATTATATGTTAAGAAGTTGATGTTGGACAAGGAAGACAACATAATGAGTTATGTTTGCTTATTTCCGAATACAAGTTATATGGTTATAGATCCTTCAACATGTGTCGCTTGCTTCCACCCCATATCAGCCAAAACTTCCGCACCAAGTAGAGATACTACTTGTGCATCCAAACACCCTTAACCCAGTTTTGCCATGAGAGTCCACCATACCTACCTATGGATTGAGTAAGATCCTTCAAGTAAGTTGTCATCGGTGCAAGCAATAAAAAATGCTCTCTAAATATGTGTGATCTATTAGTGTGAGGAAAATAAACTTTATACGAACTTGTGATATGGACGAAATAAAAGCGACGGACTGCATAATAAAGTTCTTTATCACAAGGGGCAATATAAAGTGACGTTCTTTTGCATTAAGGGATTGCGCATCCAACTATAAAAAGCGCATGACAACCTCTGCTTCCCTCTGCGAAGGGCCTATCTGTTACCTTTACTTTCTAGTACTTACCCTTATGCAAGAGTCGTGGTGATCTTCACCATTTCCTTTATTTCGCCTTTATCTCTTGGCAAGCGTCATGTGTTGGGGAATGATCTAGACACATATATCCACTCGGATGTGGGTGAGCATGAGTGTGACACCCTGATTTTTGACAACTTTTTCTTTTCAAGATCATTTGGATTTTATTTGCAAATTTGGATGATTTTCAAATTTTTCCAGTTGATTGGATCTATGATTCTTTGAATCTTTTCCCAAGTAACCCCAAAACCCTCCTAGTCTTGCCAAAACCTTTCTACATCTCTCCTGGATCAATTTCCAATATTTAATCTTTTCCAATAAACCCTTCTCTTTATTTGGGAAATTATGTCACCACTATGGGTTGTGAAGCAACCTATAGTTTGGATGATCAATAAATTCCCAAAATTTTCCCACATCTTCTCATCATCATATGATTCCATAATCTCCAAAAATATTCCATTTCCCAATGCAAAATTTTGGCCAGAAATATTATTTCTTTTCTGACCAGAATTTGTGCATTGTGAAGCAACCCCTATTTTCCTATCTCAGAAAATTCTCAATAAATTCCCCAAGCTCCTAGGGATACTATCTAGCCCCAATATCCAAAAATATCATCTGGTCTAGTGCAAATTTTTAGCAGCAAAACTCTGACAAGTTTCTGCTTATTTCAAACCATTGTGAAGGAAGCACCAGTTAGAGATGGCTTATTGACATGAAACTTTTGCAGCATCTCCTATATTCGAAATAACCTCTCTCCACCATGTTTCATCATCAGAAGACCATCTATTTGAGTGCCACAAGCAGATCAAGATTCTGGACCAGGATGGTAGTTCTCAAAGGAACCATATTCATTTCTTCTTCAAACTTTCTCAAACTTTGCCAGTCTGTGGTCCTTCCAACCTAAATGGCACTAGACATCTCCATTGGCTTCATCTCTATCTCATCTCTCCTCCAGAACCTCCTCAAGATTGCTGGCAGAAGCAGTAGCTGAAGCTACACTTCATGGCAGGGTGTATCTGGTCGAGCCAGTGACCCAGGGAGACTAAGTGGACGAGGGTCGACGCTATGGACAAGGTGCGCCAGGCGTGCGTGTCCTCCTGGTGGTCGCACCCGTGGTGAGCACGGCACTGGCATGCCAGTGCGCGCGCTCTGCATGGCACCAGAGTCGGACGAGCTCGCCCGAGCCGTCCCTCGCTGCCCCCCTTGTCCCTTGGTGCCGACATCGCTCCAGCCAGCCGCGTGGCTCCTCTCGAACCCTCCTGGTCGCCGGAGAGGGCCGTCGTCGCTCCCGGCCAAGCTTCGCCACGAGCGCAACAGTGAGCTTCGGCCACTGTGGTCGTCCGCAAGCCATTAATGACTCTGGACCCGTCCCGTCGCTCCTCTCCCCTCCTCCGGCACCTCACCCCCACGCCGCGATGGCAAGCTCGCCGTCCTTGCTCCAGTGGCGTGCCCGAGCCACGCCGCTTCGGGAGAGCTCAGCTGCCCTTGCCTCTCGCCTATTTAAGGCCCTGCCCCGCTCCTCCTAGCTCCTCACCTCACTTTGCCATCCATCAATTGCCTCCTGAGCGCCCCAGCAAGAGCCGTGAGCTCGTCTCCCTCAGCTCCGGCGAAGGCTCCGCCGCTCGAATCCTTTCTGTTGCCAGCCACCTCCACTCCTTCCTAGTCTCTCCCGATCCCGCTATCGTGATCAGCAAGTCCCCCTGGTCCTTCTCGACTCCTTGCCCAGCTTAAGCCTCGTCGGAATCGGCATCACCGGCGACCACCGTGAGCTCCACCCGCCGGAGAGGAAGGGGGCGATGCCGTCCGCCCACCTCCGGAGGAGCTACGGGTACAGGGAGAACCACCGTTGAGCGCCCGATCTGTTCCAACCATTTCCTATCCCCGCCGCCGTCTCTAACACCGGTGAGCGTCGCCGGTGAGCCGCCGTTCTTCCCTGCCTCCCTCTCCCTCTGTTTAAACAGATCGGGACCCCATCCGTCAGAGGCCCAGGCCTGCGCCCGAAGCGGTATAAGTGGAGGCGCCCCTCCACTTTACGCCTTCGACGTGGCCGGCTGGGAGTTTTTCTATTTTCTGTTTAAATTCATTTTAATCCAGAATTTTGACCAGACTTTGACCTTGAATAACTTTTTATTTATAACTCCAGTTCAGTTGATTCTGTTTGCATTGTTTTGGTATTGAACCCCTTTAATTTCTGACCAAGTTTGGTGTTTTTATCTTATCCACAGAATATCTGGTTAAGAAAAATGCATTATGTGACATTTTCATTTGCATTTTGAAAATATTTTCAGAAGGAGATTGTGGTGTATTTGAAGACCAAGAGCTTTTGAACAACCCAACAGAGCAAGGCAAGCCATGATACCCATTTCATGAAGCATTCCAATAGCATTGCATATTTTAATATATTATGCTTATTTATTTGCTTTAAGATAATTCATAGAATAATTTAAGTAGATAATGGCATATTTTGATAACCACTATATTGCTAAGTAACTTAGTGGTTGATCTTGAGTCACCTGTCCGGGCTTACCCGTGCAACCACATTTGCCGGTATGGGACGGCCTTGACTTGGCCTGACTGCGTGATCTCTCACCGGTACCTCCACAAAGGGAGGGTTATGCACGCGTGCTACCCTGATCAGGTAGGCGGCGATAACCCTGTGAGCCCAGTTGTTGTTTGTTTGTGCTGGCGTCCCCGTTTGGGATAGTTTAGTTTGTCCACAACGGTGGCAGGTGTCATGAGGACACAGGGGCCACCCAGGGCAGGCATCTAGGGGAGGATGAATGCCGGTGGTACGATGAGAGAGTCACGGGTCAGGCATGTTTCGTTGAAGCTACGCTGGTCCACCCGAAGGGGATCACGAGGCTGGGTGCTTCATGGTGTGGGTAAAGTGCGCAACCTCTGCAGAGTGTAAAATCTATTCAAATAGCCGCGTCCACGGTATTGGACAGCCCGTCCAGACCTCAGTAGATGGTCAACCGTAGCAGTGTTAGTAATGCTGGAAGAACTCGTCTTGTGTTCGGAAGTACTCGATGGTTATGAGTATTCCGAGGGTTGTGGAACAACCCGGAAGAGAGTAAGTTGATGATCGGTAACAGTAAGTGAATTACCTCAATGATATCATGTTGATTGCTATGCTATTGTTTGCTGCATTACTTGGTTGTCGTGAGCTTGCGAGTACATTCAAAGTACTCACCTGGCGTATCATGCCAGATGCAGGAGAAGCCGAGGACGGAGGTTCCGAGGGTTCGTGCTACACTAGCTAGGATGTGTCCACAGCAGTGTCCCTGTGGATGGAGTTGCCGCTATATTCCGCTACGCCGTAGATGTACTTAGTAGTTCCGAGGCCCTGCTACGTTCCATAAATAATGTGGATACTGTCATAGCACCGAGGGTGCCTTTGGCCTCGCTACCATTGTAAAATATAAGCTTGTACCCGACATCTATCAATAAAGTTCAGTTCTGTTCTATACCAAGTTGTTGTGTGTTTCCAGAAGACATGACCTCTAGGTTGGAAACACTAGTAATCCGGTTCTCTGAGCCGGGGTGCCACAACGCTTGGTATCAAAGCCGTGCTGACTGTAGGACACCCTAGTTAACCAGCGCTAGAACCGCGATTAGTATAGGACTTTGAGTGTTCATATTGCTTGTTGCATTTGATTGTTGCATGGCATGCATCATGATTCATTGTTTTACTAACCGTTGGCATTGTGAGTGTAGATGGCACCAGTTCCATACCACTACCATTTTGAGCCTGCACCATCCACCTTTCCAGTACTGCTCCGGAACGTCTGGCTTCGACTGTACCCACACGGCGAAGATCCAGTGTACCAGGTGTTTCGGGAGCAGCTTGCTGAGTCAGTCTATGAGTACCACGCAGAGGCTTTCTTGATCGCGGGCTCGGATCTTGGTAGCTACTCTCGCTCTTCCAAGGGCGGAACGGCTTCCACCCCGGAGTTGGCGATCCAGTTTGCTGCGATGGAGGCTCTTACTGACTTGCGCTTTCACGAGGTCGAGATGCAGACTCATCCAGGTTTCTTCTACTATCCCACCCTGTCGCCTACTACAGGGCGAGTCATTTTTGCTCCTGTTGACCCTGCATGTGATCGTGCGACTGCTGTGCTGTCTCGCTATCTGAACGCCAGTTATCGCACGATCATATCTTTGGCTGAGGAGCTGTCTCGTGTCCTAGGGGCACTTGCAGCCGTGGCTCCAGTTCCACCTCCACCCCAGCCTATCTATCCACCTATATATCCACCACCAGTTCCACCTCCACCTAGGTTTGAGGCTCCTTCTAGCTCTACCGTGCCGCCAGGCTTTTCGTCTGGTAGCCATCGTGAGACCCCGACTGAGTGGGCCTCACTCCTAGCCACTCCAGCTGCTCCGATGCTGAGGTGTCGTGCTCCTTCCACCTCGGAAGGAGAACCGTCCCAGCAGCGTCGTCGTGTTTCCTTTGACCCGGAGGATGAGATCCACATCATCAGTTCCGACTCTGACTCAGGATCAGATGACGAGGAGTCTTCAGTCTGCCAGTGTTCGTGCCATCTGCGCCACTAGAGTAGAGGCTTGAGTTGTTATGCATTCATCTTTGCATATGTCAACTGCCGTATGAGCAGTCTAGCATGATATTCCCCTACTAGCTTGCCATGTATGATGTTGGGTTATCTTGTATAATTATGCTGTTTGCTTTATTCGCCTTTTTCGCGTATTTTCTCTCTGGTGTCATACTCTTGTGTTTCCCTTATGGATGTTGCTCATCGATTCGGTATTTTGCAATGGGAACAAATTTAGGATGAAGAGAAGTTGTAGCCAAGGTGACGATGGAACCCCCGTTCGTCGATCCGCCAAACAAGCAGGACAACCACCAGAAGATTTACCACCCCCACCACCTCAAGCACCGACCACTGATCAGATCATGAGAATGTTTGAGGAGAAAGGAAATCAGGACCTTATGGAATTTCTGAAAAGCATGCAGACTATGGTGGGTCAGAATCACAACCTCAATGGAACACATTCTAGGTTGTCTGACTTCCAGCGCACCAAGCCACCCAATTTTGGTCAAGCTGTGGACCCGATAGAAGCGGATGATTGGCTAAGGACTATAGAAAAGAAGCTGGACATAGCCCGATGCGAAGAATCAGACAAGGTTCCTTTTGCCACTCACTATCTGGAAGGGCCAGCAGCTATCTGGTGGGACAATACAAAGGCAACATGGCCTTCTGGGGAGGATATCACCTGGGTAAAGTTCAAGGAGTTATTACGCAAATATCACATCCCCACTGGCATAATGAAGGTGAAGCAAAGGGAGTTCCTTGCTCTCACACAAGGAAACCTGTCTGTGGCAGAATATCTGAATAAGTTCAACAACTTGGCACGGTACTCTACCCATGACGTGTCCACCGAAGAACGGAAGATAGATCGGTTCCTGGGAGGACTAAACCACACTCTTCGTTGTCAGCTCTGCATGTTGGATTTTCCGGACTTCCAGACCTTGGTGAACAAGGCTTTCATAGCCGAAAGGGAGCATAAGTCCGGGTATGATGACCGCAAGCGGAAGTTTGAACCTAAGAAAGACAACCGTGAGCCGTTTGCGCAGAAGCCACGTACCTGGCAGCCAGGCCCGTCTGAATACAAGCCTACCTGGAGCAGTGGCAACAACAACAATAAAACCGTGAGCCAGAACAAGACCTTCGGCAAACAGCCAGTGATGGAGGACTGCCGCCGCAACAACACCTGCTTTACTTGCGGCCAAAGCGGGCACTACTCCAAACAGTGCCCCGCCAACAACGGGAAGCCATCCTCCGACGTCAAGCCGTAGGTCAACACTATTGGACGCCGCCCCGCTCATAACGTTAGCCACGGACGCGTCCATCATATTTCCGCTGAGGAAGCCTGCGAAGCTCCAGAAGTAGTCCTTGGTATGTTTTCTGTTAACGACATACCTGCAGTAATTTTATTTGATTCTGGGGCTTCCCACTCGTTTATTTCGCGGAATTTTGCCACCTTGCACAAATTTCCCCCTTCGCTTTTGGATAAAATCATGGTGGTACAATCCCCTGGCTCCCTGCTCAGAACAAATCTGATATATAGAGATCTGGAAATTTCAATACATGGAGTTAAGTTTCCAGCTGCACTCATTGCCATTGAATCCTCGGGATTGGACGTAATACTGGGGATGGACTGGTTGACACCCCATCGGGTATGCATCAACTGTGCCACCAGGACAGTGACACTAGTTAACCCGGCAGGACAACAATCCAATTCCTTGCCAGCAAGATGATATCAAAGAAGGGAATGGCATACCAAACTACCGTCACGGATATGAACTTGATTCCGGTAGTTTGCGAATTTCCGGACGTATTTCCCGAAGAATTACCCGGGATGACACCCGACCGGGAATTGGAGTTTGCAATTGAAGTGGTTCCCGGTACCGCTCCGATTTACAAGAAATACTACCGTATGCCAGGACCAGAGTTGGCGGAACTAAAGAAGCAGTTGGATGAATTGTTGTAGAAAGGGTACATCCGCCCAAGCATCTCTCCTTGGGGATCACCAGTACTCTTCGTCCAGAAGAAGGATGGCAGTCTACGAATGTGCATAGACTATCGCCAACTGAACGAGGTCACCATTAAGAATAAGTACCCGCTTCCTCGCATTGATGACTTGTTCGACCAGCTGAACGGAGCATGGGTATTCTCCAAGATTGACCTCCGAACCGGGTATCATCAGCTAAAAATCAGAAAGGAAGACATACCCAAGACAACGTTCACCACCCGATATGGTCTGTATGAATTTACAGTCATGTCAGTTGGATTGACAAATGCTCCAGCCTACTTCATGAGCATGATGAACAAAGTCTTCATGGATTTCCTAGACAAGTTCGTGGTGGTGTTCATTGATGATATCCTGATATATTCCAAGGATGAAGAAGAGCATAAACAACACCTCCGTGTTGTCTTGGAAAGATTAAGAGACCACCGTCTGTATGCCAAGTTCAGTAAGTGTGAATTTTGGCTGAAAGAGGTGCGATTTCTGGGGCACATTCTGTCAGAACAAGGAGTAGCCGTCGACCCCAGCAAGGTAACTGTAGTGTTAAATTGGAAGACACCCGCCTCAGTAACCGAAGTTCGGAGCTTCCTGGGATTGGCAGGCTATTACCGTCGTTTCATAGAAGGCTTCTCTAAAATGGCCAAGCCCCTGACGGAATTGCTCAAGAAGAACCAAAGGTTTGTCTAGACGACGGAGTGTGACAGCAGTTTCCTGGAGCTAAAGACCAGGCTCACTACAGCACCTGTCGTAGTCCTTCCAGACATACACAAGAGCTTCGACATCTACTGCGATGCTTCCAGACGTGGAATCGGCTGCGTATTGATGCAAGAAGGAAAGGTTGTAGCGTATGCATCGAGACAGCTACGACCTCATGAGGAGAACTACCCCACACATGATTTGGAATTAGCAGCCGTAGTTCATGCCCTGAAGATTTGGAGGCATTATCTCATTGGACAACGTTGTGAAATATACACAGACCATAAGAGTCTCAAGTATATTTTCACTCAACCTGACCTGAATCTCAGGCAACGAAGATGGCTTGAACTAGTCAAGGACTATGACATTGGGATAAACTATCATCCGGGAAAAGCTAATGTGGTCGCGGACACTCTCAGCAGAAAACAAGGCACCGTGAATGCACTAATGGGAAGTATGCATCCAAGGTTACAAGAAGAATTCGCTGAGCTCAATATGGTGCTATGCGGCCCAACTACCTCGGATACGTTGGAAATTACTCCCACCCTTATGGAAGAAATTAAGAAGGCCCAAGAGCCAGATGAAGGAATCAAAAAGGTCATGGAGCTGATTCCGAAAGGGAAAGCCAAGTCTTTCCGCATGGATGACCAAGGTACCCTATGGTTTGAGAAACGGATATGTGTGCCTGATCAGAATAACCTGAGGCAGCAAATACTCAGGGAAGCTCATGAGTCTGCATACTCTATCCACCCGGGAGGCAGAAAGATGTATCAGGATCTGAGAGAAACATTTTGGTGGCCAGGAATGCGAAGGGATATAGCATACTATGTCGCCTGCTGTGACATCTGCAACAAGGTCAAGGCGGAACACCAGAAACCTGCTGGGTTAGTGCAACCTTTACTAGTTCCCCAGTGGAAGTGGGACGACATATGTATGGACTTCATTGTTGGACTACCCAAGTCAACAAGAGGCAATGATGCTATCTGGGTCATTGTGGATATTCTCACAAAAGTGGCTCACTTTATTCCGGTAAAGACCACTTTTAATGCAAATCAGCTTGCACAACTCTACATGTCCCGGATAGTCAGCCTTCATGGAGTACCCAAGTCTATCACCTCAGATAGAGGCTCCCTATTCACCTCAGCATTCTGGCTACGATTGCATCAAGCTTTGGGAACCATGCTGAAGCATAGCACGGCGTACCATCCACAGACAGATGGACAGACCGAACGAGTAAACCAAATATTGGAAGATATGCTTCGGTCCTGTGCTCTCACCCATGGACCCAAATGGGAAGACAACCTACCCTATGCGGAATTCTCCTATAACAACAGCTATTAGTCAAGTCTGAAGATGACACCGTTTGAGGCATTATATGGGCGAAAGTGCCGCACCCCATTGAATTGGTCCCAGACAGGAGATAGCCGTATCTTTGGCACGGACTTGATGCTCGAGGCCGAGAAGCAGGTCAAGGATATTCAGGAGCGTCTTCGGGCAGCCAAGTCCCGTCAGAAAAGCTACTATGACCCAAAGCACCGGGAAGTGACCTTTGAACCCGGAGAATATGCGTACCTCTGAGTAACCCCCATGAAGGGAGTGAAGAGATTCCATACTCGGGGAAAGCTTGCACCGAGATATATCGGTTCATTTCCAGTGGTTGCTAGAAGAGGCAGAGTAGCATACCAGTTGGAACTACCACCAGAATTGTCTGAAGTACACGACGTTTTCCATATATCACAATTAAGAAAGTGCATTGCACCACCAATCGAGCAAACTGATATGAGTGAGTTAGAGCTGGCTAAAGACCTGACCTACGAAGAGAACCCTGTCAGGATCTTGGATGAAATGGAAAGAACTACCAGGAGTAAGGTAATCAGGTTTTACAAGGTGCTATGGGGGCACCATACTGAGGAAGAGGCTACATGGGAAAGAGAAGATTTCTTGAGGTCCGCATATCCGTACTTGTTCCCTGAGCAACCGAATCTCGAGGACGAGATTCATCCTAAGGGGGGTAGGTTTGTGACACCCTAATTTTTGACAACTTTTTCTTTTCAAGGTTATTTGGATTTTATTTGCAAATTTGGATGATTTTCAAATTTTTCCAGTTGATTGGATCTATGATTCTTTGAATCTTTTCCCAAGTAACCCCAAAACCCTCCTCATCTTGCCAAAACCTTTCTACATCTCTCCTGGATCAATTTCCAATATTTAATCTTTTCCAATAAACCCTTCTCTTTATTTGGGAAATTATGTCACCACTATGGGTTGTGAAGCAACCTATAGTTTGGATGATCAATAAATTCCCAAATTTTTCCCACATCTTCTCATCATCATATTATTCCATAATCTCCAAAAATATTCCATTTCCCAATGCAAAATTTTGGCCAGAAATATTATTTCTTTTCTGACCAGAATTTGTGCATTGTGAAGCAACCCCTATTTTCCTATCTCAGAAAATTCTCAATAAATTCCACAAGCTCCTAGGGATACTATCTAGCCCCAATATCCAAAAATATCATCTGGTCCAGTGCAAATTTTTAGCAGCAAAACTCTGACAAGTTTCTGCTTATTTCAAACCATTGTGAAGGAAGCACCAGTTAGAGATGGCTTCATGACATGAAACTTTTGCAACATCTCCTATATTCCAAATAACCTCTCTCCACCAAATTTCATCATCAGAATACCATCTATGTGAGTGCCACAAGCAGATCAAGATTCTGGACCAGAATGGTAGTTCTCAAAGGAACCATATTCATTTCTTCTTCGAACTTTCTCAAACTTTGCCAGTGTGTGGTCCTTCCAACCTAAATGGCACTAGACATCTCCATTGGCTTCATCTCTATCTCATCTCTCCTCCAGAACCTCCTCAAGATTGCTGGCAAAAGCTGTAGCTGAAGCTACACTTCATGGCAGGGTGTATCTGGTCGAGCCAGTGACCCAGGGAGACTAAGTGGACGAGGGTCGACGCTATGGACAAGGTGCGCCAGGCATGCGTGTCCTCCTGGTGGCCGCACCCGTGGTGAGCACGGCACTGGCATGCCAGTGCACGCGCTCTGCACAGCGCCAGAGTCGGACGAGCTCGCCCGAGCCGTCCCTCGCTGCCCCCCTTGTCCCTTGGTGCCGACATCGCTCCAGCCAGCCGCGTGGCTCCTCTCGAACCCTCCTGGTCGCCGGAGAAGGCCGCCGTCGCTCCCGGCCATTCTTTGCCAGAAGCGCAACAGTGAGCTTCGGCCACTGTGGACGTCCGCAAGCCATTAATGGCTCCGGACTCGTCCCGTCGCTCCTCTGCCCTCCTCCGTCACCTCAGCCCCACGCCGCGACGGCCAGCTCGCCGTCCTTGCTCCAGTGGCGTGCCCGAGCCTCGCCGCTTCGGGAGAGCTCGGCTCCCTCGCCTCTCGCCTATTTAAGGCCCTGCCCCGCTCCTCCTAGCTCCTCACCTCACTTCGCCATCCATCAATTGCCTCCTGAGCGCCCCAGCAAGAGCCGGGAGCTCGTCTCCCTCAGCTCTGGCGAAGGCTCCGCCGCTCGAATCCTTTCTGTTGCCAGCCACCTCCACTCCTTCCTAGTCTCTCCCAAGCCCGCTATCGTGATCAGCAAGTCCCCCTGGTCCTTCTCGACTCCTTGCCCAGCTTAATCCTCGTCGGAATCGGCATCGCCGGTGACCACCGTGAGCTCCACCCTCCGGAGAGGAAGGGGGCGACGCCGTCCGTCCACCTCCGGAGGAGCTATGGGTACAGGGAGAACCGCCGTTGAGCGCCCGATCCGTTCCGACCATTTCCTAGTCCCGCCGCCGTCTCTAACGCCAGTGAGCGTCGCCGGTGAGCCGCCGTTCTTCCCTGCCTCCCTCTCCCTCTGTTTAAACAGATCGGGACCCCACCCGTCACCGACCCAGGCCCGCGCCCGAAGCGGTATAAGTGGAGGCGCCCCTCCACTTTACGCCTTCGACGTGGCCGGCTGGGAGTTTTTCTATTTTCTGTTTAAATTCATTTTATTCCAGAATTTTGACCAAACTTTGACCTTGAATAACTTTTTATTTATAACTCCAGTTCAGTTGATTCTTTTTGTATTGTTTTGGTATTGAACCCCTTTAATTTCTGACCAAGTTTGGTGTTTTTATCTTATCCACAGAATATTTGGTTAACAAAAATGCATTATGTGACATTTTCATTTGCATTTTGAAAATATTTTCAGAAGGAGATTGTGGTGTATTTGAAGACCAAGAGCTTTTGAACAACCCAACAGAGCAAGGCAAGCCATGACACCCATTTCATGAAGCATTCCAATAGCATTGCATATTTTAATATATTATGGTTATTTATTTGCTTTAATATAATTCATAGAATAATTTAAGTAGATAATGGCATATTTTGATAACCACTATATTGCTAAGTAACTTAGTGGTTGATCTTGAGTCACCTGTCCGGGCTTACCCGTGCAACCACATTTGCCGGTATGGGACGGCCTTGACTTGGCCTGAATGCGTGATCTCTCACCGGTACCTCCACAAAGGGAGGGTTATGAGTGCGTGCTACCCTGATCAGGTAGGCGGCGATAACCCTGTGAGCCTAGTTGTTGTTTGTTTGTGCCGGCGTCCCCGTTTGGGTCAATTTAGTTTGGCCACGACGGTGGCAGGTGTCATGAGGACACAAGGGCCACCCAGGGCAGGCCTCCGGGGGAGGATGAATGCCGGTGGTACGATGAGAGAGTCATGGGTCAGGCAGGTTTCGTTGAAGCAACGCTGGTCCACCCGAAGGGGATCACGAGGCCGGGTGCTTCATGGTATGGGTAAAGTGCGCAACCTCTGCAGAGTGTAAAATCTATTCGAATAGCCGCGTCCACGGTATTGGACAGCCCGTCCAGACCTCAGTAGATGGTCAACCGTAGCAGTGTTAGTAATGCTGGAAGAACTCATCTTGTGTTCGGAAGTACTCGATGGTTATGAGTATTCCGAGGGTTGTGGAACAACCCGGAAGAGAGTAAGTTGATGATCGGTAACAGTAAGTGAATTACCTCAATGATATCATGTTGATTGCTATGCTATTGTTTGCTGCATTACTTGGTTGTCGTGAGCTTGCGAGTACATTCAAAGTACTCACCTGGCGTATCATGCCAGATGCAGGAGAAGCCGAGGACGGAGGTCCCGAGGGTTCGTGCTACACTAGCTAGGATGTGTCCACAGCAGTGTCCCTGTGGATGGAGTTGCCGCTATATTCCGCTATGCCGTAGAAGTACTTAGTAGTTCCGAGGCCCTACTATGTTCCATAAATAATGTGGATACTGTCATAGCACCGAGGGTGCCTTTGGCCTCGCTACCATTGTAAAATATAAGCTTGTACCCGACATCTATCAATAAAGTTCAGTTCTGTTCTATACCAAGTTGTTGTGTGTTTCCAGAAGACATGATCTCTGGGTTGGAAACACTGGTAATCCGGTTCTCTGAGCCGGGGTGCCACAACGAGTTATTACTATTGACATTACCCTTGAGGTAAATAGTTGGGAGGCAAAACTATAAGCCCCTATCTTTCTCTGTGTCCGATTGAAGCTTTGACCCCATAGGTACCGCGTGAGTGTTAGAAATTATGAAAGACTAAAAGATAATTGAGTATGTGGATTTGCTTTACAAGCTCTTATATTGACTCTTTCCTACGTTATGATAAATTGAAATTGCTTCAATGACTAAGATCATAGTTTGTTAGTTGTCAACAGAGTTCTTGATTCATACTTTACCTTGTGAATAAATTATTACTCTAGCATAAGAAATCATATATCAATATATGTTGCTGTTCTAAAGATGATCATGATGCCCTCATGTCCGTATTTTATTTTTATCGAAACCTCTATCTCTAAACATGTGGGCATATTTATCGTTTTCGGCTTTCGCTTGAGGACAAGCGAGGTCTAAGCTTGGGGGAGTTGATACGTCCATTTTGCATCATGCTTTTATATCGACATTTATTGCATTATGGGTTGTTATTACACATTATGGTACAATACTTATGCCTTTTCTCTCTTATTTTACAAGGTTTACATGAAGAGGGAGAATGCCGGCAGCTGGAATTCTGAACTGGAAAAGGAGCAAATCCGAGATACCTATTCTGCACAACTCCAAAAGTCCTGAAAATCTACGGAGAATTATTTTGGAATATATAAAAAATATTGGGCGAAAGAAATACATCAGGGGACCCACTAGGAGGTCACAAGCCAGGGGGGCGCGCCCTACCCCCCTGGGCGCGCCCCTGTGGCTTGTGGGCCCCCTGGCAGGCCTCCAGTGCCCATCTTCTGCTATATGGAGGGTTTTGACCTGGAAAAAAACAGAAGGGAGCTTTCGGGACGAAGCGCCGCCGTCTCGAGGCGGAACTTGGACAGAACCAATCTAGGGCTCAGGCGGAGCTGTTTTGCCGGGGAAACTTCCCTCCCGGAGGGGGAAATCGAAGCCATCGTCATCACCAACGATCCTCTCATCGAGAGGGGGTCAATCTCCATCAACATCTTCACCAGCACCACCTCCTCTCCAAACCCTAGTTCATCTCTTGTATCCGATCTTTGTCTCAGAACCTCAGATTGGTACCTGTGGGTTGCTAGTAGTGTTGATTACTCCTTGTAGTTGATGCTAGTTGGTTTACTTGGTGGAAGATCATATGTTCAGATCCTTAATGATAATTAATACTCCTCTGATTATGAACATGAATATTCTTTGTGAGTTGTTACGTTTGTTCCTGAGGACATGTGATAAGTTTTGTTATAAGTAATCATGTGAATTTGGTATTCGTTCGATATTTTGATGAGATGTATGTTGTCTCTCCTCTAGTGGTGTTATGTGAACGTCGACTACATGACACCTCACCATTAGTTGGGCCTAGAGGAAGGCATTGGGAAGTAATAAGTAGATGATGGGTTGCTAGAGTGAGAGAAGCTTAAACCCTAGTTTATGCGTTGCTTTGTAAGGGGCTGATTTGGATCCACATGTTTCATGCTTTGGTTAGATTTATCTTAATTCTTCTTTCGTAGTTGCGGATGCTTGCGAGAGGGGTTAATCATAAGTGGGAGGCTTGTCCAAGTAAGGGCAGCACCCAAGCACCGGTCCACCCACATATCAAATTATCAAAGTAACGAACGCGAATCATATGAGCATGATGAAAACTAGCTTGACAGAAATTCCCATGTGTCCTCGGGAGCGCTTTTCTTTATATAGGAGTTTGTCCAGGCTTGTCCTTTGCTACAAAAAGGATTGGGCCACCTTGCTGCACCTTTTTTACATTTCTTACTTGCTATCCGTTACGAATTACCTTATCCCAAAACTATCTGTCACCGATAATTTCAGTGCTTGCAGAGAATACCTTACTGAAAACCGCTTGTCATTTCCTTCTGCTCCTCATTGGGTTCGACACTCTTACTTATCGAAAGGACTACGATAGATCCCCTATACTTGTGGGTCATCATTCATCCGCAACTTCACCGGCACCTACAAGCGGCCCGGCCGGCCCCGCGAGCTGGCCATGTGCGTCCAGGGGCCGGAGGAGCCCCTCCGCGACTACCTCACATGCTAGACCGAGCTCCGCAACTCCTGCGAGGGGGTGCACGAGGTGCAAGCCATCCAGTATTTTATCGAGGGTTGCCGCGATGGCACCCCCCTCAAGAACAAGCTCTTGTGCTCCGATCCGGCGACCCTGGCAGATCTAATGGCCAAGGCAGACAAATACGCCACGGCCGACTCCGCAATGCGGATGAAGGTCACCACGCCAGCCAAGCCAGCTCCGTCGCCTGCCGCGCCGCGGGCGGCTGCCGACAACCGGTAGCAGCCGAACAACAAGCGCAAATCCGACCAGCCGGATCCCCGCTACGGGAGCCGGCCGGTCGCCACCATCGAAGAGGAGTATCCGGCTGCCCAGGGCTCCAGCCAGCGTCAGCGAACCGGCAAGGCCGCCTGGCAGCCCAAGCTCACCTTCGAGCAGATGCTCGACCTACCCTGCAAGCACCACTCCAGGGCCAAGCCGGCCACCCATACGCTCCGGCAGTGCAGCTTCTCCCAGCGGCTAGCCCGAGGCGAGGGCCTTCCGGCTTCTCCGCCTCCGGCTCCCCGCGTGCCGGCTCTGGCTCAGGCCCAGCCGCCTGCTCCGGCCCTGGCTGCCAACAACGGCCGCCTCCACGACCAGTTCCCTAATCGGGACGGGTCCTACGTCATCTTCACCAGCGAAGCAACCGACAAGCACAGCGTGCACCAGCGCTGGCACGAGGTGAACGTCACCGTCCCCTCGGTCCCCCAGTTCATGCATTGGTCCGAGAAGCCGGTCACCTGGAGCCGGGCGGACCACCCGGCTGTGATGCCAAACCCGGGCAGCTACGCCCTCGTCCTTGATCCCACCATCGTCTCCGAGAGGCGCACCTACCGTTTCTCGCGGGTGTTGATCGACGGGGGCAGCAGCATCAACATCCTCTATCGCGACACGATGCTCAAACTGGGGTTCGGGGAGAAAGACCTGTGGGCGAGCCGGACGGTTTTCCACGGCATCGTGCCGGGAAAGTCCTGCACCCCCATCGGCAAGATCGAGCTCGACGTCCTCTTCGGCGACCAGAGCCACTTCCGCCGTGAGCCGGTTTGGTTCGAGGTGGTGGATCTTGACAGTCCCTACCACGCGCTGCTGGGCCGGCCAGCCCTCGTCAAGTTCATGGCGATCCCCCACTATGCCTACCTCAAGCTCAAGATGCCGGGCCTCAAGGGCATCATCACCATCGCCGGCGACTACAAGATGTCGATCGAGTGCGCGCGCGATGGCAGCTGGCTGGCCGAGGCCCTGGAGATAGCGGAGGAGAGGCGGCAGCTCGACCGGCTCGTGTCTCACGCCTCCAACCAGCCGACCGTGCCGGCTACCCCATCCCAGTCGGCCAGCGAGGCGTCGTTCCAGCCATCCAAGGACACCAAGCAAGTGTCGCTCGACCCGGCCAACCCCAAGTAGTGCGTCACCATCGGCGCCAATCTCAGCAGCAAATAGGAAGGCGAGCTCGTCGACTTCCTCCGTGAGAATCGGGACATCTTTGCATGGTCTCCCAAAGACATGCCGGGTGTTCCGAGGAAGTATGCCGAGCACAAACTTCATGTCCGGCCGGATGCGAAGCCGGTCAAGCAACCCCTACGCCGTTTCTCCGAGGAGAAGCGGCGTACTATAGGAGAGGAGATCGCCCGGCTGCTCGCAACCGGCTTCATCATGGAAGTGTTCCACCGGGACTGGTTGGCCAACCCAGTCCTGGTGCTGAAGAAAAACAAGACTTGGCACATGTGTATCGACTACACGAGCCTGAACAAGGCATGTCCCAAGGACCCGTTCGCCCTGCCACGGATCGATCAAGTTATCGACTCCATGGCCGGCTGCGATCTGCTGTCCTTCCTGGACGCCTACTCAGGCTACCACCAGATCAAGCTAGACCCGGCCGACCGGCTGAAGACCTCCTTCATCACCCCCTTCGGGGCCTACTGCTACATCACCATGTCCATCGGCCTGAAGAACACAGGCGCCACCTTCCAGCGCTGCATGCAGAAGTGCCTCCTGCCGCAGATCGGCAGGAATGTCCACGTCTATGTTGACGACATCGTCGTCAAAACCAAGAAGCATTTCAGCCTCCTTGACGACCTCCGGGAGACCTTCGCCAACCTGCGCGAATACAATGTCAAGCTCAACCCGGAGAAATGCATTTTCGGCGTCCCAACCGGCCAACTCTTGGGTTTCTTCGTGTCCGCCCGCGGCATCGAAGCTAACCCAGAGAAGATCAGGGCAATCGAGTGAATGCCCAAGCCGATCCGGCTCCGCGACGTCCAGAAATTCACCGGCTGCCTCGCCTCGCTCAGCCGGTTCATCAGCCGGCTGGGGGAGAAGGCCCTGCCCCTCTACCAGCTCATGAGGAAGACGGCGCTTGTCGAGCCGGGCACCGACTCCACCAGGAAGCCGACCAAGTTCGAATGGACCGACCAGGCGGACGAGGCGTTCCGCAACCTCAAACGAGTCCTCACCCGCGCGCCCATCTTGGCCGTGCCGGCTGAGAAAGAGCCCCTGCTCGCATACATCGCGGCGACGACGCGCGTCATCAGTGTCGTCCTGGTGGTGGAGCGGCCGGAGGAGGGCAAAGCGCTGCCAGTCCAGCATCCCGTCTACTACCTCAGCGAGGTCCTCTCCGCTTCCAAGCAAAACTACCCCCACTACCAGAAGATGTGCTACAACATATACTTCGCCGCCTAGAAGATCAAGCAGTACTTCCAAGAGCATACCATCACCGTGGTGAGCACGGCGCTGCTGGGAGAGATCATGAGCGGCCGGGACGCCACCGGCCGGATCGCCAAATGGCAATCGCCCTCGCCGACTACGATATCCGATACGAGCCGCGCACCGCCATCAAGTCGCAGGCGATGGCCGACTTCCTCGTCGACTAGGCTGAGACCCAGTTCGGGCCGGCTCCCCCAAACTCCACGCACTGGCACATGCACTTAGATGGCTCGAAGATGCGGACCGGTCTGGGAGCCGACATCGTCTTGTCGTCTCCAAATTCACTTCGCCGCCTCCAACAACGTGGCCGAGTACGAGGCACTCGTCCACGGCCTCCGGCTCGCCAAGGAGATCGGCATCCGGCGCATCTTGTGTTTCGGCGACTCCGACCTGGTGGTGCAGCAGGTTTCTGACGAATGGGACGCCAGGGATGCCAACATGGCCAGCTACCGCTTCCTCGTCCAGCAGCTTACCGGCTCCTTCGTGGGCTGCGAATTCCACCACGTCCCCCGGGCGGACAACGAGGCGGCAAACGCCTTGGCCAAAATCGGCTCCACCCGCCAGGCCATCCCGGCTGGTGTCTCCCTCAAGCAGCTGCGTAAACCGTCAATCAAACCCTCCGCCGAGTCGGAGTCCATCTTCGTGCCCGCGGATCCCGCTGGTTCCTCGACGGGACCGGGGGCTACACCGGCTCCCACGTTTCCACCGGCTCCACCTGCTCCACCGGCTCCACCTGCTCCGCCGGCTGCGCCCGCCGCGCCGGCTCCAGCAGCTGTCGTTCCGGCGACGGTTGGCTCTGAGCCCACAGCCGTCATGATGGCTGTAGATCAGCCGGACCCGGGTACTGGCGAGCCGGGCCCGGGGACTCTGTCGATGGACCCGGGGGCTCCGGTTGCCCGAAATCTCCAGCCCGATCCGGAGCAGGCCTCGGTGTCGGCTCCATCGTGGGCCCAGCCAATCCTGGTTTTCCTCTTACGCGGCGAGCTCCCCACCGACGAAGACAAAGCCCGGCAGATCCAGCGCCGTGCCCCCGCCTACAGCATCATCAACCATGAGCTGGTCCACCGCAGCGCAACCGGCGTGTACCAGCGCTGCGTTGAGTCCGAGAAGGGCCAAAAGATCCTCCGAGACATCCACCAGGGTGATTGCGGGCACCACGCCGCCTCAAGGACCCTGGTGGACAAGGCGTTCCACCACGGCTTCTACTGGCCGACTGCACTAGAGGAGGCGACGCAGCTCGTCGACAGGTGCGAAGGGTGCCAGCGTTTCCGCACGCAAAGCCACCTGCCGGCTGCGGCGCTCCAAACCATCCCGCTGTCATGGCCCTTCGCCCTCTGGGGGCTCGACATGGTGGGGCCGTTCAAGACCGCTCGAGGCGGCATGACGCATCTGCTGGTACCCGTCGACAAGTTCACCAAGTGGATCGAGGCCAGACCCATCAAGAAGTTGGACGGCCCCACCGCCGTCCGATTCATCGAAGACATAACGGTCCGCTACGGCGTCCTGCACAGCATCATCACCGACAACGGCACCAACTTCGCCAAGGGCGCGCTAGCACGTTTGTGCGCCAAGCAATGCATCCGGCTCGACCTAGCCTCGGTCGCCCACCCGCAGTCGAACGGCCAGGCCGAAAGGGCTAACGGCTTAATCCTGGCCGGCATCAAGCCCCGGCTCGTGGCACCGCTCGTTCGGTCAGCTGGCTGCTGGATCGAAGAACTGCCGGCCATCTTGTGGAGCCTCAGAACCATGCCTAACCGATCAACCGGCTTCACGCCCTTCTTCCTCGTGTACGGGTCCGAGGCGGTGATTCCCACGGACATCGAGTTCGACTCGCCTCGCGTCACCCTGTACACGGAGACGGACGCAAAAGAGGCAAGGGAGGACGGCGTCGACCTCCTCGAGGAGGCCCACGAGCTAGCGCTGAGCCGAACGGTTATCTACCAGAAGAAGCTCCGGCACTACCACAGCAAGCGCATCCGGCCCCTCTCCTTCCGCGAGGGGGACCTGGTGCTCAGGCGGATCCAGCGAACCGCCGGCCAGCACAAGCTGTCCTCCCCATGGGAGGGCCCGTTCATCATCAGCAAGGCGCTGCACAACAACGCGTACTATCTAATAGACGCCCAGAAGCCGCATAAGCGCAAGAGAGACGCCTCCGGCGAGGAGACGGAGCGCCCGTGGAACGCGGCGCTCCTCCGCCCGTTTTACTGCTAAGGACCAGTGTATGTATGCACCTCCCCTTTTGGGCTTATGAATGCAACGGGTGCCCCAAGCCAGCTCTTGGGGCATGCCCCTTTCGTTTCCTTCCAAAGCAGTTCGCCTCACTCACCGGTTCCATAGTCTCGGGGGCTCGCCGGCTAGCCTTGACATCGCTCCCCGAAGCCGGTCAAGTAATGTGAACTAAGGAAACACCCTACCACCCCTCCCAGCTACAGACCGGCTCCCGGCTGTCCGGCTAGTGGGTTCTCGGGACGGTAAACTTAGCACACACGAAAACGGTCATAGGGGGTCGCCGGCTAGGGCTAGCCGAAAGTTTCTCTACCCTCTGCCATTCACCTTAGCCAAAACATCCTCATGGCTCTCAAACTCACGGCCGACTCCCCCGAGGCGGACACCCCGTCCCAGCTACAGACCGGCTCCGGGCTGTCCGGCTGGCGGGGCCGATTCCGAAAGGGACAAGGCTTTGTGTAGACAGAGCCAAAAGGGCAAAAGGGCTAAGGTCGAGTTAGCACGCATAAAAAACTTTTGCAACCAAAAGCATGAACTTATATACAAAAAGCATGGATGGCCCACGGCCACAAGTTCATTACATTAAACACCCCCAGTGGGTGGAACTACAGTCTAACAAAATGCAGGAAAGAAAGGTCTAAAATGGCGGTAGCGCCGTCTTCTCCTCCGGCATCCTCCACGGCGGCTGAAGTAGAGGCCCCGTCCTTGGCCGCGGCGTGGTCCGTGTCGGCTCCCACGCCCAAGTCATGGGCCAGCTCGGAGTCGGCGTAGTCGTCGGTGCTGGACCCGGCGTCTTCGTCGCCCGTCTCCGCGGCGCTACCCTCTGGGTCGTCAAGGGCGAGCGTGTACGGGTCCTCCGGGATCACGTCGCCGTCTGCCGTGCGCTCCGGGACGTACTCGTCCCACGCGGCAAAGGAAGCAAGGTCGCTAGCCCGGACGGCCAGCGCATCGGCAGCCGCCTCCAGCTCCGCGTCGGTGCCGGCGCGCTGGGCCGTAAGCAGCCCCAAGTCTAGCTCGGGGTACCATGACCTCACGATGCGAAGCGCCATGGCCGCTCCGGCGCGCGCGGAGGAGGCCCTCCAGGCGTTCACCCGTGCGGTCCCGAACTCCAGCCACCTCGACAGCCAGCTCATGGAGTTTGGCTCCACCGCATCCGGCTAGAGGGTGCGAACCAGTCCCGTGCCGGCCGCCTGGAGTCGCTTCAGGGCCCGGACCACCTCAGTCAGACGCGCCCCGGCGGTGATCCCCATCTCGTCTAGTGTCCAGGCGGCAAGCTGCTCGATGGGGACTCCCTACGCCCGCTGGCCCTCGCGGTGGGCCTCCACGGCCGCCTCCGCGACCCCCTGCGTGCCTGGGAATATCCCTAAGGGCGAAAGGGACGCGGGATGAACAACGAAAGAAACCAGGCACCCCAAAAGAAACAAGTAGGCAAATGCAAGACAACGAAACTTACCGGCCAGGAGCCGGTCCACCTCGTTCCCTTGCTCCTGCAGTGCGGCCTCCCTAGCCGACCACTCGTAGAGCCGGCGCTCGTGCTCGTGCGCCTCCTCGTCCATCTTTGCCAGCAGGGCATCCTTGTCCTCCAGCTACCGGCGGTGGGCCGTCTCCCGCTCCTCCAACTCCCGGCGAAAACTGGCCTCCAGCTCCTCAAGCTCCCGGCGGTGGGCCGCCTCGCGCGCGTCCTTCTCCCCCTGCGCCCGATCCGCCTACTGGCGGAGCCGATCGCACTCCGCCGTCCGGAGGTCCCGCCTTTCGCCAAGCTGCACCACCTGGCGACGGAGGCTGACTGTCTCGGTGTGGGTGGCTGCCCGGGATGAGGACACCTCTGTCAGAAAGCAAGCAAAGAAAGGGATTCAGCCCGCCTCCAGAGTAGCCGGCCTGAATCCCGGGGGCTACACCCAGTGGGTGCGCTCGCGCGCCCCCACTGAAAGTTCGCAAGAGCCTTACCTCGCAGGTCGGCAGACATAACAGCCAGCCGGCTCTCGGCTCCATGATACAAGCCAAGCAGCGTGTTGTACGCGGCCACCCGACGGTCGTGTGCAGCCTGCAAAGAACAGAAACAAAGACGCCATTAGACTCGACCCGCCTGTGTCCCAGGCCGGCCCGAGTCTCGGGGGCAACACCCAGTGGGTGCGCTGGCGCGCCCCCACTGGAAAAAACAAAGGCCAAATACAAGGCTTCGAGCCCTTACCACGACGGATTGCTCCAGGTGCACCAGCCGGTCGCGGGCGGCCTGGGCCTCTTGCGCCACCTGGGCGCGGCCGGCGGCAAACTCCTCGACGACGGCAACCACCGCAGCCCCAAGGGCGCTCGGTGCGTCGTTGATGGCCGCGGCTCCAGCCGTGGCCCAGGTCTCCTATGGCCGACCCCCGTCGGCGGGGCCGGACGTGCCCCTCGCCGTGGTCACCAGGGGGCCCGCCCCTCCCGGCGCCATGGTTCCGGGTGCCCCTGCTGACGAACCCGGGGCGTCCGCCCCCCCGGGCGCCGCTGTCTCGCTCTCTGGCGCTCCGCCCCTGGCGGTGCCGGCTCGGCTCGCCTCCGGAGCCGGAACCTCCGGAGCTGGGACCTCCATGTCCAGGACGACAACCTCAGGAGGCTCCTCTGCCCCCGGCGGCACATCCTCCGCCCTCGACGGGGCCGCGTGCGCTTCCTCGTGGACCCGTGCGTCCGCCTCCGCCTGTCGCGCGGGGTCGTGCCTGTCCTTGGATCTCCTCTCCCGGCCAGGGGGAAAAGGCTCCCACGACTGGTCGGCCGCCTCCGCGCTGGCCCGCCCCGACGTCCGTTTCCGCGCCGCCTCCTCCCATGGGCGACGTTCCTCCTTGCGCAGCTCCCGCTCGGCCGCCTCGAGGTCCCGCCACGCCTCGCGCTCCCTATCCTCAGTGGAGGGCGGCGGCGCTGTCCCCGCCGTCTCGACGGCCGTGGCCTTCCCGAGGGCGCGCGGCTCCCTGGATGAACAAGATGAGGAAAAGAGGCCGACCAAAAAACAAGGGAGTACTTAGAACTAACTTAGCCGATGGTGACGGGAACCGCCCGTCTGGCGGGGCCCGACCGGGCAACCCGCCGCCTCCGCGGCTGCCTCCCGGCTGCCCGCCGGCTGCCCGTTTGGGGTCGGCCTGGAGCTGGCCGGCTGCTTCCCCCTATCGCCAACAACCGCGTCATCCCGATGGATGCGCGGTCGGCGCGGCGAACGCGCCTCCTCGGCGCCGTGGTGTATTCTCCCGAAACTTCGGGGTCCTCTGGGGCCGCTGCATCACGCACCTCTTCCGTTTCAGCGTCGTCGTCGGTCTAGTCCCACAAAAGTGACTGGGGAGGGAACTCACCCGCTGACTCGGTTGCCTCCGTCTCCGTCCCGCCGACGCCGGATGCGCCGGCCGGCTCCAATTCGGCCGGCTCCACGTCATCAGCGTCCTCGACCTCCTCCGGGTCCGACTCCGCCACATCGGCAGCCGGCACGCCGTAGTTCAGCAGCTGCGGGAAAACCTGCATACAAGAGAGGCCCTCCGTCGTCAGGACGTGAGGGGGAGCCGGCTTAAACAAGAAAAGAGGTGGGGGATGGCTCGCCACGTACCCGCGGAGCCGGACGGTCCCGGCTGTACGGGGCCTTCCCCCATCGCCATTCACCCTCGCTCATCTTGGCGGCCGAGATGGTGTTCACCCTCCTCGCCACCTGCACCGCCTTCAGCTCCTTGGTGGAGAGCTGGCAGGGGTCGCGCCGCCCTCCCATCTGGCAGATGAGGTGCGGCCGACGCTACAGCGGCTGCACCCGGCGCGCCACCATCGTCGCCAGGAGGTCCGCAGCCATCAGCCCCTCCGTCCGGGTCATCACCACTAGGCGCTCGCAGAGCCGGTCTGCCGTCTCGGGCGATCCGGGTGGAGGCGTCCGCCAGTTCAGCATCGCGACCGGTGGCTGGTTGACGAAGTCGGGGAGGTTGATGTAGTCCTCCTCCGGCTTCACGTTCTTCACATAGAAGAACCCTTTCTGCCAGTTCTTCACCAAATCCTGCAAGGGAAGCTGCGGGAACCTGGCTCCGGCGCGGATGTGGATCAGGGCGGCTCCGCAGGCGGTCACGACCTTCTAGCCGGTTGCCGGGTCCTTGACCGTCTGGCGCTTGAGATAGAAGAGCCGGCACCAGAGGGCTAGGCGCGGCTCCACCCCCAGGAAGCCCTCGCAGAGGGAGACGAATGCCGCCAGTTGCAGGACGGCGTTGGCGGCCAGGTGGTGCGGCTGCAGCTCGAAATGCGTGAGGAACCGCCAGAAGAACGGGCTCGCCGGCAGGCCGAGCTCGCGGAGGAAGTGTTCGGCGAAAACCACCACCTCACCCTCCTGCGGGGCCGGTGCGTTCTCCGTATCGGCGATGCGCGCTTCCAGGTGCTCCACCGGCGGCAGCTTGCGGCGGTGGCGGAGATGCTCGATGAAATGCTCGTTGACGTCGCTACCGTCCCACACGCCCTTGCTCGCCATTGCCCTCAAGGGTTCCACGGCCATGGCGATGGGGCGCAAGGGCTCGGTCATGCTGCGGCTCCCGGCGACGGCGGACGACGGCACGGCGGGCACGCGGCCTTCACTTCTCCTCTCTCTCTCTCTTTCGGAGCGGGGAGGGGAGGGGCGACAACGGCGAGGCGCTGGGGGAGAGGAAACGAATGCGCCGTTCCACTCCTGTCCCCCCCATTTAAACCCCCGCGTGGAGGTAGTGGGGAGCGGATTCGTCGCGCACGATCCCCACTGCTCCCACCTCGTGCGGGAAGGGCATTAACGCGTTCAGGGAACGCCAACCGACGGCCCGGGCCGCAGAAGATCCGTGCGCATGGGCCGAGGCCGCGGCCGAAGTGGGCCCCGCCCCACGGCACGGTCCTGTCTTCCGCGTGGCCTGTCAGGCCACGGCCCGCTGCGCCCCCCACGTGGCGCGCCTCCTCTGCCCGTTGGGGCACTCGAGACGTCCTGCGAAGCATCGGCCGGCTACGGAGCCGGCCACCGCACTCCCGCCTCCTCTGGCTCTAGGACCGTGCGTAATACGAGACAAGACTCAAGCCAGCGAGGTCCGCCGCCGTTCACCAGCGGGCCTCCCCTCCTTCGGGGACTACTGACCGGGGGATAACCCCGGGGTAGCCTCAGCCGACCCCTTCAACTTTTCGAAACGACCGCAGGACGAGCCGCCTCCCCCTGCAGTCCGGCTCCGCGCAACCGGCTGCACCATCCGGCCGGCTAGGGGCGGAGGCGCCTGGCCCCCTAGCCGGCGGTGCTGCAGGTACCGTGGTCAGAGCACGCGTGGCTACAGGGGCCCCCTTCGCGTCGGGGGTTAGCGCCCGTATGGCCACAGTGGTAGCAGCAGTGCCTCTGACCCTGGCCGACTGCGACCTGGCGAACGGCACAGTGCCGACACGCCCTCAACCACTCCATTACCTGCCCCGGCATGGCAACAGCGCGGCCGGCCGTACCGCTGACCGCGCCCGGCTGCCGCAAGACGACGCCCCAAGGGACGACCCGTGCCGCGACGTGATGGGCATAGGGGCCCACCAGGCGGGCCCCCCTCCGGCTCCCGACGGGACCCCGCAGCCGGCGGGCCCTACCGGCGACGAGACCCCTCAGCCGGGGGCCCCACGGCCGGCTAGAGAGACCGCCAGCTGGGGCCCTTCGGAGCCTTCTACCCATATTGTATCCCGGGGGGTTGGCCTATAAAACCCCCCGGAGCTCCCCCATGCAGAGGAGGATTCTTCCCTAACACACGCACACACCCACGTAGAAAGGCAAAGAGGGCGAGCTAGCCCCTTCTTCCTCCTCTACCCATACAGCTCAAGGAGCACCATTGTAGCCCCCTTTGGTTCATCAACCAGACCGGCATGACTAGGGGTATTACCTCCCACGGAGGGCCCTGAACCTGGTACATCACGTGTCCCGCACCGTTTGTCCCCAATCTCGCTCCCGGAATCCACCGGCGTCCATCGGCCCCAACCACTCTCGATAAGCCACCCCATGGCATCTGTCGTGAGAAAACGACGACACTTGCTGAAATCAAAGTTAGTTCCGGATACTGTGGGAAGATAGGTAGATATCTGGACACCAAGAAAAAAAGGTTCAGCGGGATGAAGTCTCACGACTGTCACGTGATGATGACGCAGTTACTCCCGTATGCACTTAGAGGGATTTTGGACACACACGTCCGTGATACACTTATTGATCTATGCCACTTTTTTGACACTATCTCTCGAAAGTCGACCAGTGTGAAGCAACTGAAAAGGCTACAGGAAGAGATCGTTGTCATACTAAATGAGCTAGAGATGTACTTTCCGCCCGCGTTCTTCGACGTCATGGTGCATCTGTGTGTCCACATCATGGACGCCATCATACACCTAGGGCCGACATTCCTAGACAGCATGATGTCGTTCGAGAGGATGAATGGGGTCATCAAAAGATTCGTTCGTAACATGTCCCGTCCGGATGGAAGCATCGTGCAGGGCTATCTGACCCAAGAGTGCATCTCCTTCTGCGAGAATTATCTAGGCGTCAGAGAACCTGTTGTTGGTTTGGCCGTCAACAAGCACTGTGGAAGGCTGAAAGGAGAAGGTCACATCAACGGCCGGAGGGAATTGAATGTGTACCGCTCGGGCCGACATGACGACTTTGACATAGCTAACTTAGTAGTGCTACAACACGAAACATGGTAGATCCTTTCGTGGCACTGCACAGAGAGGCCATCGCAAAGAAATACCATGACTGTGGACTGCAAAGGACGGACGCTGAAGTTATTAGATAGCACAACTCCACTTTCTTGTGTTGGTTCAAAGAGCGAGTTGTGGCTAATCCCCCAGAAGAGGGTTGTCCAGACGGAAAGTTGATATACGCCTTAGCACATGGCCCGGCGATCAACCTCGCGACCTATCAGGCATACGATATCAACGGATACACATTCTACATGGAGGCCAAAGATATGAATAGTGCATACCATAACTCAGGG
The DNA here is from genome assembly GCA_039707655.1 of Elymus sibiricus. Classification (NCBI taxonomy): domain Eukaryota; kingdom Viridiplantae; phylum Streptophyta; class Magnoliopsida; order Poales; family Poaceae; genus Elymus; species Elymus sibiricus. The sequence goes on along the minus strand of CM077669.1, from coordinate 285,344,217 downwards.
GTGACGATGGAAGCCATGACCGGCGATGTAACTGAAAGATACTACGGACGGGTTGAAGAGATCTCGGAGTTTGAATACTCTAGATTGCATAGCGCGACGATGTTCCGTGTCAGATGGGCTAAAATTGTACAAAGAGAAAGCCGACATTTCACTACCATGTGTATACCCGATGCCAATACCGTGAGCGCCACCGCCAAAAATGAGCCATGGGTACACGCTAAGCACGTGACACAATGCTTATTCATAGAAGACCCTCTCAATTCCAACCGTGTTGTCGTGAGGAGAGGCAAAAGGAGCATCGTCAGAATGGATGGAGTCGCCAACGAGGAAGATTACGACCAGTACGGTGACCCGACGAGGGAAGAAGAAGATGATGATGAACCATACATCAAAAGAAGAAGCAGGACAACATTACCTAAGAAAGATCGTACTCCCTGGAAAAGGAAAAGTCACCACGAGGGGATCAATTATTCAACAACGAACAAAAGAGGAAAGAAGCAGATCAGTCTCAAGCGTCGTCGCCCGCATGCTAATTAAGAAACGACCATAATTTGTGTGTACCTGTTTTGTATGAGTACTTAACACCGTTATCGGTCAAATGATGCAATATATATATATATATATATTATGCACTAATTATATCGGTCAAATTATTATTAGCAATTAGGAAAAATAAAGAGAAAAAGGAAAAATAAAAAGAACAAGGGAAAACAGTAACATATCTACAAAATTTACAAAATAAACAAAATAGTTAGCAGTAGCGTGTTTCTAAGAAACACGCTATAGCTAACTTAGCTATAGCGTGTTTCTAAGAAACACGCTATAGCTAAGTTAGCTATAGCGCGTTTCTAAGAAATGCGCTATAGCTAAGTTAGCTATAGCCCGGCCATTCGAACCCTGTCTCATCCCCATCCCTACTCGATCTCTCCCTCTCACTCTGCTGCCCCAGCCGTCGACCCCGCGCGACCTCTGCTGCCCCGCCGACTCTGCTGCCCCGCACGCGGCGACCTCGACCCCGACGCCTCCTCCTCCCTCGCTGCGACCTCGACCTTGCTGCGCCTCTGTTGCCCCGCGCGAGGCGACCTCGACCTCGACCTCGCTGCGCCTCTCCTTCTCCTCCGGCCGCCGTGCTCGCATCCCCACGCCTCCTCCGCCCGTCTCCGTCTCAGGTGAGCACGCTCTCGATCCCTTCCCTGGCTTGCTTATTTGGTAGGGTTGAAATTATTTGGTAGGCCTGATTAGGGTTCTTGTAAAACAAATAAAAATTAGGGTTGATATGGGTTCTTGTAGGGCTGATTATTTGGTAGGCCTAATTATTTGGTAGGGCTGATTAGATAGTAAAACAGAAAAATTTAGGGTTAAGAAAATTTTTAGTTAATTAGATTGTAAAACAAAAAATTAGGGTTCTTGTAGGGTAGAAAATATTTTATATATGTTTCTGAAAATGGAAATCTTGCTGTCCATTTGAAGTTGTTGTCCAAATTGGACCAGCTACAATGTGTTGTGGGCCTGAGGCCGTTCTTGTTTGCAGGGAAAGTTATTCTGAGTGGCCTATGTTTTGCTAGAATGTTGATTCGTTTTTGTTCCGACAAATATCAGGCGCTCGATATGTGCCAATTTTAGCATAGGTCGTGCCAAAATTTATCGTGAATTTCGACATTACGTGTGCTTCAAAGTAGACATATCGAGTGCCCGAGATTTGCCGGGACGGGAATGAAATGACATCCAGGAAAAACATAGGCCATTTTTCCAAGAGTCATTATTCATTTTATTATATAAAGCTCGAGAAATTAAACGACTAGATTGAACCCTAGGAAACATGGCTGACAACGATGAAGCCGGAGATGAAGCAGCACACATTTACTTCAACTATCTGGGTAGATAGGAGATGGGGACGACCACTGATGCCAAAGCCGATGGCGGCGATGGCGCAAATGGCACCGACATTGATGCCACCCACACCGGCACTGAGGCGGAGACGGCCACCGATGGTACCTCCCAAGCCAGTGATGGAAAGAAGGGAAAGAGGACACGACGCCCAAATCAGGTTGGCATCGGAAGACTGGTGATCACGGAGGTGTCAGAAGGCGATTTCGAGCCAATCGAGCCGCGGGACATGGCAGCGACGTACGGCAACCAACTAGCATGCATCCTACGGGATACCGCTAACATCAATGACGGAAAATTACGGCAGAATGAACCTTTGCAACGCTTGCTCCTAACTAGGTTGCACGCAAGGTTCTTGTTCCCCGGACGGGATGAAAAGATCAATGACCCATGGAAAGATCCTACCATGAAGAAAATAAACAACAAAGCCCTAGGAAAGTTCAGCAACACATTGAGCGCCTGGAAAACAAGGGTGAAAAGGGCGATTGAAGTAGAGCATCAAACCTACGCCCAGATAAAAGAAGACAATCCGAAAATTTCGGAAGAGGACTTTGAAAAGTTCAAGGCGACTTGCGCTGAAGAAGCTGCCAAGGCCAGATCGGAGAAAGGCAAGGAGCATCAGGCAAGGAACATGGGGAACCACCACCTTTGAAGTCGTGGTTACACGGGCAAGAGGCCCGTGTGGGCTAAGGAGGACGCGGATCGTGAACGTCTGGGGCTCCCAGACCCCTTGGCTGAGTTCACCGACCAGCAGGAGCATGACTTCATCAGGGCCCGGTTCAAGTGGGACCCAATAAAAAAGGAATTTTACACGGACGGGCCTACGAGGGAATTCATGAGATTATTGGTAATTATCATTTTACCACCTTATATTAGCTTCTGATCAAGTCGATGACATTCTAGTCAACGTAATTGATTCACGCTCATTTTGCAGAGAGAGCAACAAAAGCTTGCAGCCGAAAGCGACTCGTCGACTCAGTCGTCGGCGCCGAAGTACAAGTGGGACACCCCTTTCAACTGGGCACTCAATATAATGTACGGAAAACCGCTGGATAAGCCGCCTTCGTATGGACGTGTGCACGCCATTGGAGACGGCGCCACGTGGAAGTACTACTATAGGGAGGACCCCGAGGCCAAAAAGCAGAGAAAGAAGTTTAGTCAAGTGACTATCGACGAGAAGGTGGCACTGGCGTTGGAGAAAAACAAAGCTGAAACCGTAGCTAAGGCAAGAAGGGCAGCGGTAGATGCCTGCAGAAATGATGTGGCAGCTGCATTGACAAGCTTGATTCCATCTATGGTCAGTTGGGTGCAACAGAATCCACACCACCCTGCAAATGAATTTCCCATGCCCAGCTTCACCGGGAGCAACTCATTGAACTTCGCACCCGCACCCTTACCTGCTATGGCGACCGCACACACACCTATTCCAGCAGCACCAGCTCCCGCACCTCCTCCTGCACCTGCACCCTCTGACAGCAGCCCATGATCCGTCTCTGGCTTAAATGTCGGGCCGTCGACATTGGCCGAGCTCGATGCCCTCACGGTAAATACGCATCGCACGCTCATCAAGATAAGTAAATAATCTTTAGTTCCCATTGCCTTTCGGATCTCTGACGTCGCACACATGTCTTTGCAGGCCGACTCCATTCCGTGCACCCTCCTCTACCACATGAACGACGGGTTCGTGGTTGTGGGGAAGGCTACTATAACGAAGCCCAAGGATCGCTCGTTCCATGGCCGGCAGATGCTTGATAACACCTTAAGGGTTTCCGTGGTGAGTGTGGAACATGGCTACGAGGGTTTATGTCTTCCCGTACCAATAGGTGGAGAGGATGACGAGACACCGACGCAAGTTGGCAAATCAAAAAATTGGCCTATCCTGTGGCCGAAGAATCTTATTCGTTTGGAGGTGGTTGGGAGCAATCCGAAGGGACCTGAGCAAGGTATGACCACAACCCCACCTACGCAATTATGACTACCGTCTGCGCTGCTGGGTGAGGGCGAGCGACACGAGGAAGGGGGTCCAACCGTTCCGGCCCCGGCTAATGATGTCGTCCACATGGATGAGGATGTGGATCATGACATTGAAGACGAGGACCCTCTCCAGTGGCTCAATACCGGCGCCGACACCTACTATGAGGACATAGTGATGAGTCAGCCATATGAGGAACAACCGGAACAGGAACGTCCCCGGGAGTGCAAGAAGTCTTTATTCATGCAAGCCTCACAGGACACCCCTCCAGATGTCGCCTCAACCCAAGCTCAACTATTAAGACAAGATCGTGCAATGCTTAGCCCAACGACACTGGGGACCGTGGTCAGACAGGGTCTGACAGACCCACCGGCACCTGATCACACCAAGAAGAAGCAGAGGAAGAGACCGGCAAGGAAAGACCCGGTTGCCGCCAAAGCTACGAAAGTGGCTTCTAGCAGCCAGCCTCCTCCGCATACCCGGGTTGCAGACAGTGTACTGATCAAAGGTGCGCCGTCTATCCATATCGCGGGAAAGCCAATGTTACCGGAGGATGCGCTAGCCGCCATAACAGGGGATCTCAGGAGACTACATGACCATGTGCTGTCGACGGAGAGAAGCCTTCTCTCCTCGAATGATCTAGGATACCCGCTTTATACGGTCCATGTGCCGTGTATTGACAAGGAGTACGTACACGCCTGCCCTGCGGACCTGTTCTTCCTGCGATTTGACTACATCTTTGAGATGTTCCTAATGAGGCGGCTAGATTTGTCATTCGTCCGTCTTTATGCGCTTCATATGAACTACATCGTCAGGAAAGAGCAAATCAGTGATCTTGCGGTTGCGGACCCGTACTACATGCGTGAGGGCTACTTGTCAGTCGACGAAGCCAACCGCAAATATGCGACGGAGTACATGGAAGAGTTCATGGTCAACCGTAAGGACAAGGAAGCGATTCTCGTACCTTATCATCCCAGGTAAGTCATCCGCGGATAGCCACTATAGCACATACATCCTTTCGTGCATTTCAATCGTTACTTTTGCACGCATGAACACTAAGTTGATCGTGTATTAATTTTGCGTAGCCACGAGAGTGCCATTCTCATCGTTCTTTACCCGCGTTACTCCCGTGCACTGTATTTGGACCCGTCCATGAACATACATAAGAAAGATTACACATACATCAAATATGTTCTGGACAAAGCTCTCCTGGGCTTCAGCATGCGGGGTGGCTACATCCAATTGAAGAAGACATTTAGGGGCACGGTGTGTTTCGCCCACAAGACTAACTTCTATTGCGTCCAGCGACCGGCAACAAGTAATAAGGATGGATTCTACGCCATCCATCTAATTGCTGGAGTACAGAAGGGATCAACAGTCACTTCGCATGACATCTACATCTGATACCCATATCCAGAGATGGGCCGAAGCCTTAGAAACCGTACCGGATCATCTACTACAAAACAAATTCTACCGCATCCAGAAGAAAATTGCGTTGATCATCATCAAAGACGTCATTGAAGAGAATGGGATGTTCTACAGCGGTCCAATATCGCGGCGTGATGTCCGCACCCGCATAGCCCTACTACGTCAGGACACCACGCCTTTCACCAAGCTTGGGTGCATCCTCCCGGATATGGATGAATGGCACGAGTGCAATGCTTAAATTAGCGATGACATTGTGCATGTTTAGTTGTTACTTTCTCTACAACTGAAACTTGGAATTTATCTGTACGACGTAACTATTAGATGTAAACGCTATCGCACTCTATTTAGTTATCTATGTTTATGTTGCTTCTATTTGCTAACTATTTCTCTCCGCAGGCCGATGTCGTATATTATGTTGCATATTAATGTTGAATTCACTGGATAATATATGCATCTCTGACAGGTATATAGATCATCCATGACGAGGTGGTATGCCGTGTACATTGGGAGGGTTCCGGGAGTGTACGAGGAGTGGCCAGAGTGTCAGGACCAAGTGTATCGCTTCCCGGGCGCAGCCAGAAAGGGTTTGCTAGCAGAAACGAGGCGGAAGCTAGTTACTTGAGGTGGACGCTAGCGCGAGAGAGAAATCAGAACCGACGCCTCAAGAAGTACTACATAATCCCGCTTGTGCTCATCGTGATCGTCCTTCTCTTGTATGCGATCAGATCATAGCTAGGTTATATAGATGATGAAACATGAGTGTGATTATGGGTAGTTGCATGTATTCGAGACTTCTAATAACTTGTATCTCTATATCTTCGAGACATGAACGTGATCGACTATTAGTGATGATGATGATATGAGATGAAAGAACTTCTTTTATTCATATCTGTTTCAATGAATATGCATGTTGTTATCGTATAGAAGCCGTTTCTGTATAAATAGAGCAAAAAAACACATAAAAACATAAAAATATTAGTAGTAGCGCTGGAAAAATATGACCTGCAACGCGCTTGAAATAGTAGCGCTCCACTGCAGAACGCGCTGCAGATAGTTAGCAGTAGCGCTGGGAGGAGGAGCGCTACTGCTATAGGATATTACTAGTAGCGCTCGGTAGAACACGCGCTACTGCTAAAATTAAGCTGTAGCGCCGTAGAAATAGCGCGGGTACCCACGCTACTGCTAGTACAAAAATCGGCGCTACTGGTAGGCTTTTCCCTAGTAGTGCGTGGGGAATATCCCCGACAGTTGGCACAACTTTCTGAAAGATATAACCCTGCAGGGGTGCTCTAACTCATCCATAACAAACTAGGCACAAGATGCGGTGGAAAACCTCAACCTCGAGATAGCCTAAAGTGTCCTCGGAATCCTGGTGCACAAGACATTCGAGAAAGGTAAAACAAATCCAGCAAGACCACCCGACAGGCCAGATCCCAATAGTAGCCGCGCATATCTTTTTCTCAGGGCACACCAGATGGGACTAGCTACGAGGAAAACCAATCCCCAAGTTTTCTCGAGGCGGCCCGCAGGAGGCCCGGTTGGACCAACACTGACGAGGAGCACTGGGCCGGGTTGTTTATTAATTACCCACGGGGTAGCTAAGCCCTATGCATTTTATTATGTTCTTAAGAAATATAGTACCAATGTTGGGTTTTGCCGTAAGAGTTTTATCCCAAAACGAATAATCAAGGGGTCCCCATAACAACCCCAAGAATGTTAGGAGCACTCAATATGGAACATAACACCGGTAAACGGAAACTAGGGCGGCAAAGGTGGAACAAAACACTGAGCAAAAGTCCAAGCCTTCCACCTTGTACCAAGTATATAGGTGCATTAATTTAAATAACAATAGTAATGTGATATCCCAAGATATACATGTTCTCACATGGAAACAACATGCACCTCCAACTGGCAACGCTATAAGAAGGGGCTGAGCAAGTGGTAACTTAGCCAAACAACGATTTGCTAGGAAGTGGAGGGGTTAGACGCTTTCATGGCAATGTTGGGAGGCTTGACATTCAAGTGGTAGGTAACGAGACATAATAGTAGAAGCGAGACATCTAGAATAGCAAAGGTAGTAGCGGTATCCAGGGTAATGATCATCTTGCCATGAGGGTTTTCAGTGGGATAAAGAGCTTGTTCCTCATAAGCGTTCTTGAAAGGAACCTCGAACTCAGACTCTTCACTCGGAACTACCCACAAGAAGAAATAACATCCAATAAACATACAACCAAGAAATAATGCACAAGCAAGAATGATGCATGACCAATTTGAAATATTTAGCATGGCACTCCTATATTAAATGAAGTCTTGATCCATGTGGGGCATGGAACAAGTGACACTTAATATGCAATTATTAGTTTATAGTAATCTGGACAGAACAACAACATGAGTTATTTTTATATGCATGAACATGGAAATTTTTTATTCTATGCATGAAATCAATGCAAATGCATATAAATATCGTTGTAATTGGGGTTACGGATCTCTCAGGACACTCACAACAAGATACATAAGGAAACAGTGATAGATCAGGATTTGAGGGACGCTATGGGCAATTCTTTGGTATCCCAGGTATGCCACTGGATTAGAAATGAAATTCTAGATGAAATGGATATAATTATTAAGAAAAATCGAATGCATAGAACTCACACAAAGCCCAAAACAAATATGCACTGCAATCTATCCAAAACAACAACATATCATTTTGCACATATCAAAACAACAGGCTACAAGAACTTAAAATGCACAAACAAAGCATGGGGCAGTAGCATATAACATACACTTCATTTCATCAAAATGAATCATACTTAAAAGAGTCATGGATCAATTGGTAGGATGCTCACAACATGACTATAAAACATAACATTTAGGGAGTTAGTGAAAATAACAGATTTTCACAAACAGTTTTAACCTGAAGGCATATTCACATGAGGAGACATATATGCTATAGAATTTTTCATTGCATGAAAATGTAGAGCATGGTAGTTGACATGATGGAATTAATTTCATTGAACATGAGATTGATCAAAATATGCACAGAAACATGGCTACAACCAACACAAAAGGCTATCGGAAACAAACAGATAATCAGACTTAGTGAAAATAACAGTGTGCAAGAGCAATAGTTTTTAACAGGCAGGCATGTTTGACGGCATAAATAACTATGATGCAAATCCTATACATGGAAGATAATGGCACAACATGGTAGTCCACAACATGCTTTACAAAACACTCCGAGTGGGCAACAAAAAAGGAGCTGTAAATCAACAACTATTCACATGACAAAACATCAAGTTTCATAACAGTTTTAGACTTAGAAATATTTTGACATCTGAAATCAGCAACATTTTGTAAGCATGTTTGCAGCAAGAAATCAATGCCTCAACATGGATTCCATGGCATGGAAAAAATACCACTAGCAAGAAGACATAAAAATAGCCCTAGCTCATGTTCAAAACAAAATCATATGGTGCGTGGAATAATTCATACAAAATTAACAAAATGCCTTCATAGGAAAAATGACATGCACTAAAACTTGCTGGAATTGCAAAACTAATGTTATAGTTAAATTCCTTGGATTTTTCTACCCCATTTTCATATATAATATGCATATGTTACCATAATAAAATGCCACATTTTCAAAATCAAGGAAAAGGCCAAAACTGAAAACATGGGATATGCCAGATTTGGCATATGCCGAATCTTGCTTAAAACGAAAGAAAAACTAGCAAAAAAGAAAAGGAGGGGGCTGGGGATCGAACCTAGAACCTCCTGGGCTATGTGTGCATGGCTAACCAACTGTCCATAGATGGATGTGTGACCTGATATGGGTATGGCTAAAAATAAGCAGGTTGTGTTCACGCTGGCTTTGCTAGCCAACTGGGCTAGAGGAGTGTTCGTGATAGATGAGGGGTCAAGCCCCTTTTGAACCTTACAAGTCACTGACTGGTTTCTTTGTTACAAAGAAGTTGCCATCAACTCCAGCGACCAATGGAGAAGAGGAGCACCGGCGGGGGTGTGGGTGGTTGCGGGGGTGCACGCAAACGACATACTCGTGAGGGACAACGACACGGCGCGCGGGGAGCAAGAACAGAAGTGCAAGAAAATAGTATGCATACACTACAACTATGGCCGGAGCACGGAGGATATGAACTTGACACGGATAGGTTGAGGTCTATGCAGAGCGAACGGAGGCGAGGATGTGCAGGAAAGGAGAGGGCTATACCTAGCTCACCTAGGACATGAAGATGTGGTCAGATACGCGATGGAGACGACGCAAGGGCAGGTGGAAGTCCTCATTCTCGCGTTCATGGTCCGAATGGGAAGAAGAGGATGATGATGGTGAGGGAGCTCCGGTGTCCGCGTGCTCGCGTTCATGGTCGAGGACGAAGAGTCCTGCCTCCGTGGTTCTCTCCACAACCACTAGAGGGTCGGAGGTGACGACGACGAGCTACACCGGGCTCGAGTTCGAGCTCGGTCGATTCATGGCGGCACGGTGATGGCTATGGCATGGGCGACTCACCTGAGCGACGGTGGGTGGAGGAGAGGGGAGGAATTGGTCGAGGGGGCCTAGGGCTTGGTCTAGGACATGCTTTATAGGAGGCTAGGGCAGCCTCCGCCGTCAAATCGACGAGGGTGCTGACGTGGCCCGGTAGATGTTCTGCCGTACAGGAGGTAGGAGACGACTCGCACTCGCAGGCTATGGGATTTGTTGGGCTGCGGTTGGGCCGCTAGGAGGAAGGAGGCCCATGTTGCATTGCTCCACTACTACTCTCTCTCTGAAGTTTAATCATTTTCAAAAAATATTAGAAAAGGAAAAAATGCAAGAGAACAAATTAAGAGGTTTAAGGCTGTAACAAAAAATATATTTGAGATCCTGGGATTATACTCTATTAAACAAAATTGGTTCGGGGATTTTTAAAGATAGAAAAATAAATCAAGTTTGAATTCAATTCAAACTTGAGGCATTTTTGAATCCAACCAAAACAATCTGAAAAGGGCTGAAATTTGGAGGATGGCTTAAAAGCAATATATATGAGTTTTAGAAAAAATAGTGGACATTAAAATAAGGCAGGGAGGCACACTTTGAAAATAAGAAGAAAAAGGAAGGGGAAGCGGTTTTTGTTGAAAATTATTTGAGGTTGATTCAAACAAGTTCATACCACAAGATTGCAAGAACATAACCACAACACACTCACACTCAAACATACCATGATGCAACAAAATGAAATGTATGTCATGATGCCATGATGCACAAATGGATGTCATGGAGCAAAACTTTATTAACTCAAGTCAAACATGGAAGTCATACAAGCTTGGACTCATGGGAAAGGTTACAAGATTTGGAAAGTTGCTCTTGGGATGTTATAACTCTCCCCTACTACAAGAAGATCTCGTCCCGAGATCTAGGAACAGAAGAAGTCGGGATATTTGGAATGGAGAAGGTCCTCACATTCCCAAGTAGCTTCTTTATCAGAATGATGTGACCACTTCACTTTGAGGAATTTTATAGACTTGTTGTGAGTTTTGCTCTTGGTCTCTTCAAGGATAGCCACTGGATGCTCATGATAGGTGATATTTCCATTTTGCATCATGATTTCCTACTGTTATTTTTTATGTGTTGCCAAATAATAATGCTTTAAGGAGTGATTCTAATGCCTTTTCTCTCATAATATGCAAGGTTTACACAAAGAGGGAGAATACCGGCAGCTGGAATTCTGGACCTATGAAAAGCACATCAGAGATACCGATTCTGCACAACTCCAATGAAGCTGAAATTTTACGGAGATTATTTTTGGAATAAATAAAAAATACTGGAGCAGAAAACTACCGGAGGGGGCAAGCCTGGTGGGCACAACCCACCAGGGCACGCCAGTCCCCCTGGGTACGCCCTGATGGGTTGTGACCACCTCGGCCCACCTCCGGTGCCCATCTTCTGGTATATAGTCACATTTGACCTAGAAAAATGAGGGGAGGACTTTCGGGACGAAGCGCCGCCGCCTCGAGGTGGAACTTGGGCAGGAGCACTTTTGCCCTCCGACAGAGCGATTCCACCGGGGGAACTTCCCTCCCGGAGGGGGAAATCGAAGCCATCGTCATCACCAACACCCCTCTCATCTTTGGGAGGCCAATCTTCATCAACATATTCAACAACACCATCTCCTCTCAAACCCTAGTTCATCTCTTGTGTTCAATCTTTGTACCGGAACCTCAGATTGGTACATGTGGGTGACTAGTAGTGTTGATTACCTTGCGTAGTTGATTACTATATGGTTTATTTGGTGGAATATTATATGTTCAGATCCATTATGCTATTCAATACCCCTCGGATCTTGAGCATGATTATTATTTGTGAGTAGTTACCATTGTTCTCGAGGTCACAGGAGAAGTCATGTTGCAAGTAATCATGTGAATTTGATATGTGTTCGATATTTTGATGATATGTATGTTGTGATTCCCTTAGTGGTGTCATGTGAACGTCGACTACATGACACTTCTCCATTCATGGGACTAAGGGAATGCATTGTGGAGTAGTTATTAGATGATGGGTTGCTAGAGTGACAGAAGCTTAAACCCTAGTTTATGCGCTACTTCGTAAGGGGCTCATTTGGATCCAAACGTTTAATGCTATGGTTAGATTTTATCTTAATATTTTTCTCGTAGTTGCAGATGCTTGCGAGGGGGCTAATCATAAGTGGGAGGTTGTTCAAGTAACAACAACACCCAAGCACCGGTCCACCCACATATCAAATTATCAAAGTAGCGAACACAAATCAAACCAACATGATAAAAGTGACTAGATGAAATTCCAGTGTACCCTCAAGAACACTTTGCCTATTACTAGAGATTGTTCTGGCATGTCCTTTGCCACGAAAGGATTGGGATACCTTGCTGCACCTTATTTACCATTACCGTTACTTGCTCGTCACCAATTATCTTGCTATCAAACTATCTATTACCTACAATTTCAGTGCTTGCAGAAATTACCTTGCTGAAAACCGCTTGTCATTTCCTTCTGCTCCTCGTTGGGTTCGACACTCTTACTTATTGAAAGGTCTACGATTGATCCCCTATACTTGTGGGTCATCAATAGGATAGGTGTTTTTGGAGATCAATGTCCTCGAAATGGAGCTGAGAGACGTGAAAGACGTCATGCACATTTGAGAAATTGGAAGGAAGCTCGAGTTGGTAGGCAAGGTTGCCTCTCTACCCGACAATCTTGAAAGGACCCACAAATCAAGGTGGAAGCTTGCCCTTGACATCGAAGCGTTGAGTGCCCTTCATGGGAGATACTCGGAGATTGACAAATTCATCGATTTGAAAGGCGGGATCACGATGCTTGCTATTATAATAGCTCTTCTGACGGGATTGAGCCGCTTTGAGATTATCACGGATGACACGACACATCTCTTCAACTTCAGTGATCATGTGATTGCCAAGGATTTGACGTTCACCAGTTTCAGACCAATTGAGTGGGGTACGACACTTCCTGCCTTAAACAATCTCGAATGGGGCCTTGCCCAAACTTGCTTGGAAACTATTGTTGTAGGAGAACTAGGCAAACGGGAGGTAATCTTCCCAATTCTTGTCGAAGGAAATAACACATGCCCTCAACATGTCTTCAAGGATTTGATTGACTCTCTCTACTTGACCACTTGTCTAAGGGTGGAAAGCTGTGTTGAAATGAATCTTTGAGCCCATGGCTGACTGAAAGGAATCCCAAAACCTGGAAGTGAAGATGCTTCCATGGTCTGAAGTGATGAGCTGAGGAATACCGTGCAAAGAAACTATCCTTGATGTGTACAGCACTGCCAGCTGAGCTGCCGTGATAGATTCTTTTACCGGAAGGAAGTGAGCGAGTTTAGTGAGCTTGTCGATGACCACAAAGATGACATCATTACCTCTCTTGGACTTAGGAAACCCAGTGAATAAATCCATCTCAATGTGATCGAATTTCCACTCGGGGATAGGCAAAGGCTGAAGGATACCTGCTGGACATTGATGTTTCGCCTTTACTCTACGGCACACATCACACTCGTTCACAAACTGAGCGATTTCACGCTTCATGCGCGTCCACCAAAATGTTTGCTTGAGATCCTGATACATCTTGGAACTACATGGATGAATCGAGAGGAGAGAATTGTGAGCTTCGTCCATGATGACTTTTCCGAGATCTCCCTTTGGAACCACAAGACGACCCTCAAAGAACAAAGAGTATTTGTCATCAACACGGAAGCACTTATACTTAGGAATGTCCTTGGCCAAGCCTATCTCCATCTTCTTCACCATATCATCGAGAAGTTGAGCTTGGCGATTTTGATCTTCCAAAGTTGGAGAAACTTGAAGTTGGCAAGAAACCCTTGAGGAATGATCTGAAGGTTGAGTTTCCTGAAGGACTCACAAAGATTAGGCTAGAATGGCTTGAGAATAAGATTGTTGCAGTAATCCTTTCTGCTCAAAGCGTCGGCAATCACATTTGCTTTGCCTGGAGTATATTCAATGCTTGGATTATAATCTTGGATCATCTCCACCCAACGTGTTTGACAAAGATTGAGGTTCGGTTGAGTGAAGATATATTTCAAACTCTTATGGTCGGTGTAGACTTCAACTTGTCTTCCCAACAAGAGGTGCCTCCAAGTAAACAAAGCATGGACAACTGCCGCCAACTCAAGATCGTGAGTGGGGTAGTTCTTCTCACTTGGCTTCAACTGACAAGAGGTACAAGCTACCACTTTCTTGTCTTGCATAAGAACTCCGCCAAGTCCTTGCAAAGAAGCATCACAGAAAACTTGGAATGGCTTGGAGTCATCAGGAGGAGTTAGAACCGGAGTTGAAGTGAGCTTCTCCTTGAGTGTATTGAACACAATGTCACACTCAGGAGTCCATACATATTTGACATTCTTCTGGAGGATATTAGTCCAAGGCTTAGCAATCTTGGAGAAGTTCTGCACAAATCTTCTGTAGTAGCTTGCAAGCCCGAGAAAGCTTTGAAGTTGCTTGACATTTTGAGGAGGCTCTCACTTGACACTGGACTCAACTTTTTCAGGATTTACTTTGATGCCTTCGGCAAAGATGATGTGGCCAAGACACAACACCTCGTTGAGCCAGAATTCACACTTGGTGAACTTTGCATAGAACCGATGCTCTCTTAACTTATCAAGCACAAGCCGGAGATGCTCTTAATGTTCTTCTTCGGTCCCGGAGAGGACTAGAATGTCATCAAGATACACCAAGACGAACACATTCTTGAACGGAGAGAAGATGAAGTTCATCATGCGAGAGAATGTTGGAGGGGCATTTTCAAGACCAAAGGACATCACCGTGTGCTCATAAGAGCCAAAACTTGTCCTGAAGTCAGTCTTTGGAATATCTTCTTCACGAATACAGATTTGATGATAGCCCATTCGAAGAGCGAGCTTTGATAAAAACTTGCCCCCTTTCAATTGTTCAAACAATTCACTGATGTTGGGAAGTGGATACTTGTTCTTGATTGTCTTTTTATTCAATGGACGATAATCGACACAAAGTTGTTCTGTGCCATCCTTCTTCTTGACAAATAGAAAGACAAAGAACTTGGTCTTATCAAACCCAGACATTCTTGTTCATCTAGCTGCTTCTTCAATTCTTTCAGCTCTTCAGGGCCAAGCTTATAAGGACGCTTGCATACTGGTTAAGTTTCAGGTTCGAGTTCAATCACAAACTCCATAGGCCAGTGAGGGGGCATTCCTAGCAATTCTTTTGGAAAGACATCTTCATACTCACAAACGACAAGAACTTGAGATATGGCTGAGATTTCACCCTTCTTATTGAGAGAAAAGAGATGGATAGTGTCATCGCGAGCAGCGAAAATTATCACGTCTTCAGAAGGGTGAGTCAATTTGACTTCTTTTGCTGCACAATCAATCTTTGCCTTGTGCTTCTCAAGAAAATTCATTCAAGAATTAGATCAATATTGGAATTGCCTAGAACAATTGGAGAGGCCATAAAAGCATAGTTGCCCATCTTGATAGAAATATCCGGAACCACATAATTTGAACTGAGCTGCTTACCCGGAGACACAACTTGCAATGCTCTTGGTAAAAACTTAGTGGTAAAATTGTGGTTTGATGCAAACGAATATGTCATGAAAGTATGCGATGCACCTGAATCAAATAACACCCGAGCGGGAATAGAGTTCACTGAGAGGGTACTCATGATCACTTATGAGAATTCTTCTGCTTGAGTTACATTGACCATGTTGACCCTAGCTGACTTGGGATTGTGTTTCACCATAGCATTTCCCGGAGGCCTGAAGGGAGGAGGAGGCAGAAGACTCCGCTGAGGACACTTGGGAGCATAGTGGCCCTTCTGACCACACCTATGACAAACCACCTCTGAGATCGGACGGAAGTTGGCTGGAGGAGGAGCACCTCCTAACCTGGAAGCTTGAGGTCTCTGTTGGAATCCTGGGTTGGGTGGATGGGAAGAACCATGACAACCGTACTGCTTCTGTTGCCGAGGAGGACGGAACGGAGGAGTGTTTGGTACCCTAAACTTCTGCTGCTTAGGAACAATCTGAGAGGAGGACGAAGAAGGGTGAGAGTCTCTGGACCGCTTCTTGGAAGTCTCGGCCTTGAGTTGAGCTGCTTCAAATTTTAGAGCCATGTTATAGAATTGATCGAACCCAGTGGGCTCTACAAGGACGAGAGCAAGCTGAAGATCTTCCCTGAGGCCACCTCTTAACAAGTAACTCTTGCTCCTCTCGTCGGGCACATCCTGCTTGGATATTAGGCAAGATTCTGGAACTTAGTATTGTACTGATAGACAGTCATACTTCCTTACTTTAAGTTGCTGAACTTGTCACGCATACCCTCGACAACACTCGTCGGGATATGATGAGCTCTAAAGTTACGACAGAACTCGTCCCAAGTAACCACACGACCATCTCTAAAATCTTTGTACTGCTGCCACCACTTTGCTGCCTAGTTCTTGAGCTGAAACATTGCAAACTTGACATAGTCCTCAGGCCTAACATTGCTGCACTCGAAATGCTTGTTGATGTCGACGAGCCAATCATCAGCGTCGAGAGCCTGAACACAATTGCTAAAGGACTTGGGTTGATTTGCAAGGAACTGATTCAGAGTTGTCAACTGCATCTGATTGCTAAAATTTCCATGATGGCCTTGATTCCTTTCTTGCATGATCTGAAGTAACATCTGAGTATTCGCGTTGGTCGCGGCCATCAGAGCCTACCAAGCCTCTGGAGGTGGAGGTGGGGGTGGTGGAGGGTTAGCATCATTCCCATCATCACGACCCGGGTTTCCATGAGTTGCTGGAGCCATCCTGGAGATGGACATGCATATTAGATCACAATTGACAAAGATGAAGCTGGCAAGCTGAATTAAAGGCTCAAAATATTGCAACATCTGGCTTAGCAATTTGCATTCAAACTAGAATTAGTGAGAATACTTCTACAGATTAGCGACAACATTATAAGATTAGAAGCCACTTGCAATTGAACAAAGTATTGAGCTAGGAATTTCTCGTAACAAATGTACAACCCATCATACATCTGTTGGAAGAAATTTCTATGTGACTACTAGAATTCTCACCCAAGAGCTCCTGAAATCCTTTGGTTATGCAATCAGGTCCACGGATACAAGGAGTAAAAATCCATCACTCAACTCCTAGCATGATACTACGCTCCAATGTACCACATCCGTCAACACATAACCAGAGGTCTCGAAAACTCATCTACCTCAGACCCTCGTAATCACAATGATACTAAGTATGGCAGTACATGTGATCTCGCTCCCCAGTACTGAGTGCCGCCAGACTCCTCTTGCCACAAATAGTATTGAAGAAGTTTTGAACATCCTTGTCCTGAGATACTAAGGAAACTGAATGGTATCGAGTATGACAAAAAAAACCTGGAGCTCAACTCCCCGGGTACAATCTATACATATGGGAGGCACCAAGAATAGAGTCCGGTCACACTAACATCGTAGAGGTTCCACAATACCCACGTGGTCCTAATTATTTTTGAGTGAGAAGAGGGGTAGAATTAAAATTCCTACATCAGGATTCCTCACCAGAGCAGGGAAGAGGAGAAAAAAAAATCCTACTCTCCGATTTATAACTAGCACTACTGGAATCAGGGACTTTGCCATCTGCCAGTGCTTTGCCGTCTGCTGGTAGACGGCAAAGAGGCTGTTTGCCGTCTGTCTTGCCAAAGCAGACGACAAAGAAACAACTGATGGCAAAGAGGGTCTTTGCCATCTGCACTTCTTTGCCGTCTGCTGGCAGACGGCAAAGAACTCTTTGCCGTCTGCGAGCAGCCGGCAAAGACCAAAGTGGGCCCCACGGGGCACGACACTGGCTAGGTCAAGCTCTTTGCCATCTGCCACTTCTTTGCCGTCTGCTGGCAGACGGCAAAGAACTCTTTGCCGTCTGCCAGCAGACGGCAAAAAGGTGAGGGTGGGGCCCACAATGTCATGGCGGGGGCGGGCTAACGGTTACCCTCTTTGCCGTCTGCTGGCAGACGGCAAAGAGTTCTTTGCCGTCTGCCAGCAGACGGCAAAGAAATGAACTTAACTTTCGGCCCCGCGCCCCGCGCCTCTCTCTCTCTCACACATCTCTCTCTCCCTCTCTCTCTCAGCGCCGCCGCCCCCTCCCCGCAGCCCTCCTCCACCACCGCCCCCTCCCTGCGGCCCTTCTCCACCACCGCCGGAGCCAGGCCACGGCGCCGCCCGCCCCCTCCCCGCGGCCCTCCTCCACCACCTCGGCCCCGTCGCCCCCGCCGCCCCCTGCCCCGCCGCTCCGCCGCGTCGGGTCGCCGGCGAGCAGGCACCCCCGATGACCCAGCTCCGCCCCTCCCCCTCTGCCGCCCGCGCCGCCTCCTAGACCCCCCCTCCGGTGAGCTCCACCCTCCCCCCTTTTTATGTTTTTTTTCTGTTTTTATTAGTTCATATTAGTTAGTTTATATTAGTTAGTTATTAGTTCATATTAGTTAGTATATATTATGTAGAAAAAATTTAGATAGAAAAGAAGAAAAGAAAAAACCTAGAAGAAAAAAAAGAAGAAAAGAAGAAGAAAAAAAGGAAAAATAAAATAGGAAAAGAACAAAAAATAATAATAAGAAGAAGAAACAGAAGAAGAGGAGGAGAAGAAAGAAGAAGAAGAAGAAGAAGAAAAAAAGAGGAGAGGAGGAGAAGAAGAAGAGGAAAAAAGGAAAGGTAGAAGAAGAGGAGGAGGAGGAGGAGAAGAAAAAAGAAGAAGAGGTAGAAGAAGAAGAAAAAAGAGGAGAGGAGGAGAAGAAGAAGAGGAAAAAGGAAATGAGGAAGAAGAAGAAGAAGAAGGAAAAAAAAGGAAGAAAATGAAGAAAAGGAAGAAGAGGAAGAAGAGAAAAGAAAAAAAGAGGAAAAACCCCGACCCCGACCCCGACCCGACACCCCGACCCCGACCCCGCCCCGACCCGACACCCCGACCCCGACCCCGCACCGCCCCCCCGCCTCCCGGAGCCCGCCCCGTCGCCGGCCGCCCCGCCCAGCGGACCCAGGCCGCGGCGGCCGCCCTGCCCCGCCCCATCGCCGGAGCCGCACCAGCTCCCCCCCACCCGCAGCCATCCTCCTCCCCGCAGCCACCTCCCCCCCACCCGCAGCCACCGGAAGGTAAGCCCCCCTCCTCCCCTGTTCTTTTTTTTGTATTAGTTAGATAAACCTGGTGCCATGCTTATTTCATGTAGCACACAGTGAGAGCTTAGTATTTGGTGGATTGAAGACCAATTGGGTTCACAATTTTTAACTTGTAGGATTTGAGATTTATTTTGGTTTTAATACTTGGAAGCCTGTGATTCATCTTGTTCACGGATAAAACGATACATCCCCTTGTCGATTTGCTAGGTTCAACACCTTTAATCTAATATAGGTTTTATATTTGTCTTCCTCAGAACATAGAGTATTTATTGTTTATTATTGCAGCATATATTCTTTACTTTTTTTTCTTCCTATTTTTACAAAGCTAATAGTATCATGAAACACCACAATATTATTTTGGGGTGGCGTCGAGGAGGCAAGGACCCACTATCTTGATGACAAAGGGAGGGGGCAAACTGTCTCCGCCCTTATCCCCTTAGAGGGAGAGGTTAGGAGAGAGCAAACCATGTCTTATAGCCTTAGAGAGAGAGTTTAGGAGAGAGCAAACCATGTCTTATAGCCTTAGAGAGAGAGGTTAGGAGAGAGCAAATCAAGTCTTCTTCACAAGACGTGCGGTGCACGTGCACGTTTACTAGTTTAGGTAATAGGAGTAAGATTTAGGAGAAGAAAAAGGAAAGAAGAAGAGAAGAAGAAAAAGGAAAGAAGAAGAAGTAGAAGAAAGATAGGAAATAAAAGAAAAGGACACCCTGACACCCCGACCCCGACACGACACCCCGACCCGACACCCCGACCCCGACACGGCACCCCGACACCACGACACCCCGACCCGACACCCCGACCCGACACCCCGACACCCCGACCCCGACACGACACCCCGACACCACGACCCCGACACCCCGACACCCCGACACCCCGAAACTTAAATTAAGTATTCAATTTTTTAGGTATTCAATTTTTTATTATGTTCATGATGATGATACACTTAAATTATATACATATTATTCATGTCAGGTATTCATTCTTTTTATGTTGTACTAATTTCGTTTACTCTTTGTCATTGCAGGTGTTGACAGATGGTGGGCACGGGTCGAGAGCGCTCCGAGGCTCCTACCTCGGCGCGTGGTGGGAGGGGTAGTTCCATTCCACCCCATAGCCTCCGGAGAGCGCTGGATCTCATTATGCAGACACCACCGGCGGTCGCTTCTTCTTCGGCCGGGAGAGGTCGGGGGGGGGGAAGAAGGCTGGTAGAGGTGGACGTGGCGGCGGGAGAGGTAGGAAGGCTGCTACGACGCCTTCCTCACCGCCACCCCCAGCTGATTCACCCGACCACAGGAGTGCTACGTCTGAGATGGAGCCGCCTGAGGTGGACCCGTCTCGGACTCCGGTCCACGAGCCTCGGGACGACGAGCCTATGGCAGACGCGCCTACGGCCGACGAGCCTCGGGCCGACGAGCGTCGGGCCGACGAGCCTTCGTCCCACGAGACTCCGTCCCACGAGACTCCGGAGCTCAGCAGGGATCACGCTGAGTCGCAGCGGAACCCATGGGCGGACTCGACGGAGTCGAGTGTCCGTGCTGAGGGTGGCTATAGTTCTGATAGCTATAGCGAGGGTGAGTGGGTTGAGGGGCGCAAAGTCTACCAGCGTGGTGGTACAAAGCTCCCGCCCACCCCGGCGACCCCCGACCAGAGGTGGTTGATTGCGCCTAACGGGGACAAGTAAGTGCATTTACTCTTTTTTAACCTTTTGCCTTCACGTTTCTTCGAATATCTAATGCATTGGCCTTGTCATACTGCAGGTCTTGGACACACGAGCCTCATGTCCGCAGGCCCAACAGTGTCCTTGGTGTGATTTGTCGCCAGAGCTTCCCGGGGTGGGTCACGTTGCCCGGTGAGGGCCGGGTTCGAGAGCTAGGAATGACCTGGGAGCACTACTTGGCTGCCCCGGCCCCGCCGGGGCATAGGATCGGCGATGTCGAGTGCCACAAGGTGGCCGACATTGTGATCCAGACGTTTTGGGTAATTTCTCCTTTGCCGTCTACGTTGTGTTTCCTTCTTTGATTGGCAACCCTAGTGATTGTACTAATCCGTGTTTTCTTGTTTTATTGCAGACCTTCTACAGGTGTGCTGAGGGACAGGAGGAGGCCACGGCTCGGGTTATCGACAACGAGTGCAGGCGCCTACTTCAAAACTTTCAGCACGAGGCTCGGACGCAGGCAGTTCGAGACTACCTGGCCTCGGCTGGTATTAGGAGGAAAAGAGAGAAGTGCCGCGTCAAGTTTCTGAGTAAGGAGAAGTACATGAAGGTAATTACCTATTCTTAAGGCCTTGTACTTAGTTTCCTTGATTTGATTCGTAGGCGTAGCACTCAAATTTCTCTTGCTTAACTTAGGTGCCCCCGAGATGGTGTGCGGATAGGATGGACTGTTGGGAGGCGTTGGTGGATGAGTGGTGCTCTCCCCAATGGCGCTCCACCCATGACACTGCAAAGGACAAGCGTGGCAAAATGAAAGGTGTCCCACACCATCTAGGCAGCGTCAACCTACATCAGTACGGGGAAAACTGGGTATGTGGTTTGCTTCATGATTCATGCAAATTTATTCTTCATGCTAGCTTGAGCCCTTAACTAATACTCTGTTCCTCTCTTTTAGGCGCGAGAGAACAAGGCTCCAGTGCCACATCTGTTCGACCTCTGTGCCATGTCCAATACTGCCTCGTACAAGAAGGCCAAGGCATTCTCTGAGTCTGACCTCGATGATCCAGATAAATTCAGCAACCGCGCCTCCCACCACAAGCTTGTGAGGTACAGAGACGAGGGGAAGGCGAGGAAAGGGCCGGACTTTAACCCGAGCCAGCAACCTCTTGATCCAGAGCTGGTGATGTTATCTGGTGGCGGGAGGCAGCATGGCTCGTTAGCCATTGGGAATGGACTGATACGTTGTAGTAGCACTCTCCCGCAGATCAAGAAGCGCCAGACCAGCTCCGATCCTGAGATATTGCCTCATGCATGGCCAGTGGAGCTCGAATTCAAGGTTAGTTATACGGACTTAGATACCTTTCCTTCATTACATTGTGTGTGCGGCCGTCGATGATTACAATGCTAACGAGTGGTGTTGCAGGCTGCTATTGAGGCAGAGAGAGCGAAGACCCAGGCGCTTCTAGAGGAGAGGGACCGGCAGGCGGCGGAGAGGGAGAGGGAGCTTGAGGACAGGACGGCTAATGCGTTGGAGGAGGAGAGGAACCGGAACATGATGGCTAACCGGGCCCTATACGAGATGTTCGCGGTAAGTTTCTTCTGCATATTAGCCAAATCATGCACGTAATGTTCCTTACAGTAGTATCTAATATGACTGACTCGTCAAAACCAAATGTGCAGACCCTGTGCGAGAAGAACGGCACGACCCCTCCGCCGATGCCAGTCATTGCTCCGGCAGGCACAGTGAGTTTCATTTGAATTGTCATTAGTTACTAGTCTTCACATTTGAGTTGCATCATGCTAACGATACATTGGAAATGATCTTTGGTGCAGCATAACTCCCGACAAGCATCGACCGATCCTCCTCCGTCAGCCACTGGCGCGACCGGTCCTACAACTACACCTACAACTACACCTCCGTGATGACGGTAAGTTTTCGCAAATGTTTAGCATAACAAATGCATACTTAGCTTAAGAAATGACCTATTTATCTCCAAAATGCCGTATACTTAGCTTAGTTTCCTCAAAAATGACATTATAACCTTACTTAGCTCCAAAATGACCAATTTTACCATCGATAGCTCTCAAATGACCTATACTTAGCTTAGCTTAAGAAATGACATATTTAGCTCTAAAATGACCTGTACTTAGCATTATTTCCTCCAAAATGACATAATAACCTTAATTAGCTCCAAAATGACCAATTTTACCACGGATAGCTCTAAATTGACCTATACTTAGCTTAGCTTAAGAAATCACCTATTTAGCTCCAAAATGACCTATTTAACCTAGGAAAGCTCTAAAATGACATATACTTAGCATTTATTCCTCCAAAAATGAATTTATATGGTTAGCTAGCTCAAAAATGACATAAAAACCTTAATTAGCTCACAAATGACCTATTTAACCTAGGATAGCTCTAAAGTGACCTATACTTAGCATTTATTCCTCCGAAATGACTCAATATGCTTAGCTAGCTCAAAAATGACATAATATGCTTAAGAAATGACCTATTTAGCTCCAAAATGACTTAATATGCTTAATTAGCTCAAAAATGGCATAATTACCTAGGTTAGCTCTGAAATGACCTATACTTAGCTTATTTAGTTCATTTATGACATACTTAGCATATTTAGGTCAAAAATGGCCTATTTAACTAGGTTAGCTCTAAAATGACACAAGTAAGCAATAAGAAGAAAAAAAAGAAAGAGAAGAAAAATTCTTCTTCTTCTTCTTCTTCTTCTTCTTCTTATTCTTTTTCTTCTTCTTCTTCTAGTCTTCTTCTTCTTCTTCTTTTTCTTCTTCTTCTTCTAGTCTTCTTCTTCTTCTAACTTTCTTCTTTCCCATTTTGCAGATTGGCTTCAGATCACGGAAGCTTGCGTTGGAGTCTACTCTTCTCCTTGTCCTTCCTTTTTCTTGTGATTTTGTAGGATGAACAATGTGAAACTTGCTACCTATATATGTATGTATGGATGAAACTATATGGACCTTTTGCTTAATTGTTGGATATGTTGGACTTTTCATTTGGTGTATATATGTGTTGGATGATCATATCCATATGGCAGGGATATGTTGGCTATATGTACTTGTTGAAATATTTTGAAATGAATATATATATATATATATATATATATATATATATATATATCTGTGAAATTGATTGAATTTAAGAAAAAAAAACAGCGGGAATATAGCCACTTTGCCGTCTGCTAGCAGACGGCAAAGGTCTTCGCCGTCTGCCAGCAGACGGCAAAGAGGCCACGTGGCAGCAGCCTGTGCAACCTGGGCTGGCCTATTTGGCCTCTTTGCCGTCTGCTGGCAGACGGCAAAGACCTTTGCTTCTTTGCCGTCTACTGGCAGACGGCAAAGAGCGCCGTTAGCCCCCTAACGGGGCTGTTACCTTTTGTCTACCGTCCAGGGGCTTTGCCGTCTGCCAGCAGACGGCAAAGTGGCCTTTACCGGCACCCGTTCGGCCGGACTGTTCGCCGTCTGCTGGCGGACGGCAATGGCGTTGCCGTCCGCAAAGTATGCCTTTGCCGTCTGCTATGGCTGACGGCAAAGCAACTGATTCCTGTAGTGTAGACTCAAAATAGTTTTTTTACTAGACTCGACACGGACAACTTTCGATCAAGCAAGAGGGATGCTATGGTCGGTACTGCTCAGATACCAACTTGTAACGCCCAAGATGTGG
Organism: Elymus sibiricus; assembly: GCA_039707655.1. Classification (NCBI taxonomy): domain Eukaryota; kingdom Viridiplantae; phylum Streptophyta; class Magnoliopsida; order Poales; family Poaceae; genus Elymus; species Elymus sibiricus. The sequence continues at coordinate 285,319,909 of CM077669.1, read as the reverse complement.
TACTATCCTCATCCGGGCCCAAAGCCTTGATAGGATAGAAGCGCATATCATCATTTCGCAAGAATAGATATCATTGCAAATACAAGTAATAGAAGGGGTGAGTATATGGATTGGCTTACAACGCCACATGCTACAATACATAGTTCAATACATTCATCCATACAATCATCCAGAAATGCAGGGTCCGACTATGGGCGAAATCAAACGATAAAAACAAATGACATCCAGAAATGCAGGGTCCGACTATGGTCCGACTATGGACGAAATCAAACGATAAAAGCAAATGGATCCTCCTACTCGTCTGGATAGGTGACGTACATGCGTCCACACTCCTCATCATACTATGGGAAGCGTCAGCTGGATCAATCTCATCTGTACCTATACATGTGGTGTTGTAGTAATCTGTGAGCCATGGGGACTCAACAATCTCATTAACCTGGGTATTGAGACTATCTAAGCTTATAGGTGATGCATGGTTAAGTGGTGAGGTTGCAGCAGCAATAAGCATATATTTGCGTAGCTAACTTACGAGTACAAGATAAAGATGAGAATCTAAGCATGTCGGACGAGTACTAGTTGCGATCAAGAAGTGATCCTGAACACCTACTTACGAGTCAAACATAACCCCACCGTGTTCTCTTCCCGAACTCCCTCGAAAAGAGACGATCACGGTTACGCACACGGTTGGTGTATTCTAATTGAGTTTACTTCAAGTTTACTATAACCGGGTGTTAAACAATTTCCAAGTTGCCACATAACCGTGTGCACGACTTTCGGAAAGATATAACCCTGCAGGGGTGCTCCAACTCATCCATCACAAACTAGCCACAAGATGCGGTGGAAAACCTCAACCTCGTCATAGCCCGGTGTCCTCGGAATCCCGGTGCACAAGACATTCGATAAGGGTAAAACAAATCCAGCAAGACCGCCCGGCAAGCCAGATACCAATAGGAGACACGCGTATATGTTTCTTAGGGCACTACCAGATGGGATTAGCTACGAGGAAATCCAATCCCCGAGTTTCCTAAAGGCGGCCCCGCAAACAGCCCGGTTGGACCAACACGCATTAGGAGCACTGGCCCGGGTTGTTGATTAATTATCCGTGGGGTAGCTAAGACCTATGCATTTTATTTGGTTGTTAACAAATATAGTACCAATGTTGGGCCTTGCTAGAAGAGTTTTATCGCAAAACAAATAATCAAAGGGGTCCCCATAACAAACCCAAAGTATGTTAGGAACGCTCAATATGGAACATAATACCAGTAAACGGAAACTAGGGCAGCAAAGGTGGAACAAAACACCGAGCAAAAGGCCAAACCTTCCACCTTGTACCAAGTATATAGGTGCATTAATTTAAATAGCAATACTAATGTGATATCCCAAGATATCCATGTTATCACATGGAAACAACCTACACCTACAACTAGCAACGCTATAAGAAGGGGCTGAGCAAGCGGTAACTTAGCCAAACAATGGTTTGCTAGGAAGTGAAGGGGTCAGAGGCTTTCATGGCAATGTTGGGAGGCTTGATATTTAAGTGGTAGGTAACGAGACATAACGATAGAGGTGAGACAACTAGCATAGCAAAGTTAGTAGCGGTATCCAGGGTAATGTTCATCTTGCCTTGAGGGTCTTCAGTGGGATAAAGAGCTCGCTCTTCGTAAGCGTTCTTGGCAGGATCCTCGAACTTTGACTCGTCACTCGAAACTGCCCACAAGAAGAAATAAAATCCAATAAACATACAACCAAGGCATAATGCACAATCAACTTAATAATGCATGACCAATTTGAAATATTTAGCATGGCACTCCTATTCTAGTCATATTAAATGAAGTCTTCATCCATGTGGGGCATGGATCAGTGAGACTTCATATGAAATTATTAGTTTATAGCAATCTGAAAGAACAACAACATGGGTTATTTTTATATGCATGAACATGGAAAAAGTGGATTCTATGCATGAAATCGATGCAAATGAATACAAAGATCGTTGCAATCGGAGTTATGGATCTGTCGGGACACTCACGACAAGATACAGAAGGAAACAGTGATAGACTAGGATTTGAGGGAGGCTATGGGCAATTCCTTGGTATCTCAAATATGCCACTGTATTAGAAATGAAATTATAGATTAAATGGATATAAATATCAAGAAAAATCCAATGCATAGAACTCAGACAAAGCCCAAAACAAATATGCAAGGCAATCTGTCCAAATCAGCAACATAGCATTTTGCACACATTAAAACAACAAGCTACATGAACTTAAAATGCGCAAACAAAGCATGGGGCAGTAGCATGTAACATACACTTCATTTCATCAAAAGGAATCATACTGAAAAGAGTCATGGATCAATTGGTAGGATGCTCACAACATGACTATAAAACATAGCATTTAGGGACTTAGTGAAAATAATAGATTTTCACAAGCAGTGATAACCTAAAGGCATATCCACAACAAGAGATATATCTGCTACAAAACTTTTCAAGGCATGAAAATGTACAGCATGGTAGTTGGCATGATTGAATTAATTTCATTCAACATGAGCATGATCAAAATATGCACAGAAACATGGCTACCATCAACACAAAAAGCTATCTGAAACAAACAGATTCTCAGACTTAGCGAAAATAACAGGGTACAAGAGCAGCAGTTTTTAATAGGTAGGCATGTTTGACAGCAAAAATAACTATGATACAAATCATATACATGGCAGCTAATGGCACAACATTATAGTCCACAACATGATTTAAAAGACACCCCAAGTGGGTAACAACAGAGGAGCTATAGATCAATGGCTACTCACATGACAAAACAGCAAGTTTCATAACAGTTTCAGACTTGGAAATATTTTCACATCTCAAATCAACAACATTTTGTAAGCATGTTTGCAGCAATAAATCAATGCCTAAACATGGATTCCATGGCATGGAAAGAATACCACTAGCAAGAATACATAAAAATAGCCCTAGCTCATGTTCCAAACTAAATCATATGGTGCCTTGAATAATTCACACAAAAATAATAAAATGCCTTCACAGGAAAAATGGCATGCACTAAAACTTGCTCAAATTGCAAAACTAATGCAACGGTTAAATTCCTTGGATTTTTCTACCCCATTTTCATATATAATATGCATATGTTGCCGTAATAAAAATGCCACATTTTCAAAATCAAGGAAAAAGCCAAAAATGAAAACATGGGATATGCCAGATTTAGCATATACTGAATTTGGCTTAAATCGAAAGAAAAACAAGCAAAAAATAAAAGGAGGGGGCTCAGGATCGAACCCAGAACCTCGCGGGCTTTGTGTGCAAGGCTAACCAGCTAACCTAAGCTGGATGTGTGGCCTGATGTGGGTATGGCTAAAAATAAGCAGGTTGCCATGTGTGCACGTTTGTGAAAAGAATAAAAAGGCAAGGAAAAGAATTGGGGCTTGATGGGGTTCGAACCCAGGACCGCTTTGGTTCAGGCTGGCTACGTTAGCAAACTGGGCTAGAGGAGTGTTCATGGCAGATGAGGCGTCAAGCCCCTTTTGAATCTAAGTCGCTGACTGATTTCTCTGTAACAGAGAAGATGCCATCAATGCCGGCGAGCACGACAATAACCAACGGAGAAGGGGAGCACCGGAGGGGGTGCGGGTTGCTGCGGGGGTGTGCGCAAATGGCATACACACGAGGGACAACGATACGGCGCGCGGGGAGCAAGAACAGAAGTGCAAGAAAATAGTACGCATACACTGCAACTATGGCCGGAGCATTGCAGACATGAACTTGACATGGATAGATCGAGGTCTACACGGAGCAAACAGAGGCAGGGATGTGCAGGCAAGGAGAGGGCTTTACCTAGCTCACCTAGGACATGAGGATGTGGTCAGATACGCGATGGAGACGACGCAAGGGCCGGTGGAAGTCCGCCGATGTTCTGATCCAAACGGGAAGAAGAGGATGATGACGGTGAGGGAGCTCTGGAGTGTGCGTGCTCATGTTTGTGGTCAGGGACAAAGAGGCCTGCCTCCGTTGTTCTCTCTACGACCACATGAGAGTTGGAGGCGACGACGACGAACTACACCGGGCTCGAGTTCGAGCTCAGCCGTTTCATGGCGGCAGGGCGACGACTATTGCATGGGTGACTCACCTGAGCGGTAGCAGGCAAAGGAGAGGGGGGCTAGGGCTAGGTCCAGGACATGCTTTATAGGAGGCTAGGGCAGCCTCCGGCCGTCAAATCAACGAGGGTGCTGACGTGGCTCCGGTAGATGTTCTGTTGTACAGGACGTAGGGGACGACTCACACTGGCGGGCTGCGGCTGCGCCATTGGGCCGCTAGGAGGAAGGAGGCCCAGGTTGCATTGTTGCACTGCTACTCTCTCTCTCTCTTTCTCTCTCTCTCTCTGAAGTTTAAACATTTTCAAAAATAGAAGACAAGGAAAAAAATCCAGATAACAAATGAAGAGGTTTAAGGTTGGAACGAAAATATATTTGAAACCCTGGGATTATACTGTATTAAACAAAATTGGTTTGAGCATTTTTAGAGATAGAAAAATAAATCAAGTTTGAATTTAATTCAAACTTGAGGCATTTTTGAGTCCAACCAAAACAATCTGAAAAGGGCTGAAATTTGGAGGATGACTTAAGAGCAATATATAGGAGTTTTAGAAAAATAGTGCACATTAAAAGAAGGCAGGGAGGCACACTCTGCAAAATAAGAATAAAAAGGAAGGGGAAGGGGTTTTTGTTGAAAATGATTTGACGTTGATTCAAACAAGATCATACCCAAAGATTGCAAGCACATAACCACAATACACTCACACTCAAACATACCATGATGCAACAAAATGAAATGTATGTCATGATGCTATGATGCACAAATGGATGTCAAGGAGCAAAACTTTATTAACTCAAGGCAAACATGGAAGTCATACAAGCTTGGACTCACGAGAAAGGTTACAAGTTTTGGAAAGTTTCTCTTGGGCTGTTACAATATGCCCCTTATATTCTGATGCTCATCAACTCCAAGATTGGGAGTAAGGTATATATGCTTGACCGTCACCACCTGACACTCCGGCTAGAATTTGAGGACAATGTTGTAGTGATGGATACTTCTCATCCTACTTCATCGACAGCTCACACGGAGATAGAGGCTGAGGCCCGGGCAGAGCCAACTAGAGCCGCTGGTGCTCCCGTGCCTAAGACGAAGGATGATCAAATTGCCTATCTTATTGCTACCACTCGAAACATGGAGAATAATATTGCCAATATTCTTAAGAATTAGTAGAGCCTAGAGCGGATTGTGGAGACGAAGTCTCACTCTCTAGAGAACAAGGTGACTAAGCTTGCTACAAATGTTGAGACTCTAAAGCAGGAGGTTGATGGAGTTGGGATACCTAGCTCAGATGACGGTGAGCCTGAACTTCCCGTGACCACTCAGCTCAGGACTCATACCATATCTTCTGCAGTTCCAATCCCAGAGATGAGACCCTCTGTGTCTGCACCGACTGCTGCCTCTTCAGTTACCCCCTGAGCACCTCCAGTATCTTCTCCTCCAACCCAGAAGACTTCCGCAGAAGCATTTTCTGACGCTCTTCTTTCGACTCCTTCGACGACCACCGAAGCGGCAACTTCATCGCCACGTGGATATCTAGCCCAGAGCAACGTTTAGCTCTATGCTATTCGAACTTTTTGGTAACTCGTTAGCAAAGGGGGAGAATATGTAAAGATCATAGGGCTGAGAGAGAGAGAGAGAGAGAGAGAGAGAGAGAGAGAGAGAGATTTGCATTTTGAGTTCTCTTGCTCGTTGATACATTTGGTTTTTCTTTTGCTTGTTTCGTGACTTAGACTATGCCATGTTACATCATACACTTAATGGTTGATGCTACTAGTTCATATCATTTCTATCTATCATGATCATTCACTTCTATTCTTGGTGATGTGTGCATTGCATTTGACTCAAATCTTTTATGCGCTCCACCAAGATGTATGTGACATCGAAGAGTGACCCATGATCCTAATCGATTGTGCATTTGCATAACGCAAATTTAAAATAATGCACAAATTTAGGGGAGCTCTTTCTTATCACATACTTCTCAAAGCGACGATATATACTATGCATCGATTATATATTTTGTCGAAGATTTGATCTATATGTTGTCATCAATTACTAAAAAAGGGGAGATTGAAAGCACAACGTCTCCCTAGGTGGTTTTGGTAATTAACAACAACATATAGTTCATTGAACTAATGAGCCTATCAAGTATATTTCAGGAAAGTTCAATGAATGGATTGGCTAGGAATTGTGAGATGGATCCCCTAGATGCAATGAACACATATTGGCCAGATCTTCAACACTCTATATTTTCTTTTATGTGAGTAATCACAATTGAGTCCATAGGAAACTACTATTGAAAGGGGATCAGGTATTGATAATGATCTGGTTGCTCAAAGTGCTTAGAGATTTGCCACCAAAGGCCTCAACCAAACTCTCACAAAAGGTTCTGTCCAAAACCCTAACTGCCAAAATCGGTGCCACCAACATTTCCATATCGTCCCCACCGAGTTACCAAGACAGAAACCAAAGCCAAAACACAAACACTTTGGTACCACCGAGATTGAGTTTGGTCTCACCGAGATGCAGTTGCCAACTCTCTGGAATCGAAATGTTTTACTTCGAAACTTCCAACCTTTTCAATTCGGCGCCATCGAGATGTGGATCTGCCCTAGGTCAACCGAATCGGTCTCACCAAGTTGTTTCCTATCGGTCTCACCGAGAAGCTAAAAGTTGCAACCTTTCGCACTAGTCGGTGCAACCGAATTTTTACTTTGGTTCCACCGAGTTGAGCAGTAATGTTGTAACAGTTAGATTTTTGGATATGGATATATATACCCCCACCCCCTCTCATTCATAGAGAGAGCACTCAGAACAAACTAACACTTCCACCATTCATTTTCTGAGAGAGAACCACTTACTCATGTGTTGAGATCAAGATATTCCATTCCCACCATATGAATCTTGATTTCTAGCCTCCCCAAGTTGCTTTCCACCCAATCATCCTCTTACACCAAGCTAAATTGTGTGAGAGAGTGATTGAGTGTTGATGAGACTATATCTTGAAGCACAAGAGCAAGGAGTTCATTATCCATACACCATGTATTACCTTTTGGAGAGTGGTTTCTCCTAGATTGGTTAGGTGTTGCTTGGGAGCCTACGGATCGTGTGGAGTCAAACCAAGAAGTTTGTAAGGACAAGGAGATCACCTACTTCGTGAAGATCTACCCCGAGTGAGGATAGTCCTTTGTGGACATAAGCCCTGGTGAATACGCAAGGTTGCTGCTTCGTGGACCCTTCGTGGACTCGCGCAACTGTTACCCTCCGTTGGTTGAAGTCTCCATCAACATGGACGTACGATAGCACCACCTATCGGAAGCATGCCAAAAATCTCCGTGTTTTCATTGCGTTTGATCTTCCTATCCCTACCTTTACTTACACTTGCATGTCGTTACTTTCCGCTACTACACTCATAGACTTGCATGTGTAGGCTGTGCTAGACTTGATAAATTTTCTAAAACTTGCCGACCTATAAAATTGGAAAAATGTTAGTTTTTAAATTGGTCAAGTAGTCTAATCACCCCCTCTAGACATACTTTTGATCCTACACCATTGCCAAGTGATTATCAATGAAATCATCCAGAACACCATATGCCATCATGCAAAATGTCGTGGTCACCTTGTTGATTCCAAGATCTCTGATGCAATTCCTCCTTTTCTCAATGAACAGATAATGTTGCTTCACACAATTGTCAATGTGAAGGAACAAATCCGAAGACATCCTAAACTGATGCTGAAAGTATCGCTCTATTGTGACCAGAATGTTGAGCATCAGTCTATTGTGACCATCTTGCCTCAACGTGTGAATCAATTCACGGCCAAAAATGGAACCACCCCACTTCGACCTCTTATTCTTGCGCATCATTGGGTTCAAAGTAATGTCCACCTCTTCATCCATGTCATATTCCTCTTTGGACGAGGAATCATCCCACAAAGAGGATTCAAATGAACTCATCTACTCCATCCGTCCCTTAAGATAAGATGTTTTTGCAGTTTAATTTAAACCTCAAAATGTCTTGTGTTAACGGACAAAGGTAGTACAACACAATACTTTTTATTAGAATCTACTCCCATGTCACAACAAAAGAGTAGGGAAACAAGAAAAAATTACCTTAGATGCTTTTCGTCGAACACCTAGTGAGAAAGGAGGAGGATTCTGACAGGTTGCCTATCGGGACTGAGGTGGTCACCATCCCGACTAGGAATGGTCTTGGTGGTAGTCCCGTTGAAGAAGGAGAGTTGTAAGTTGTGCTAAAGTCACCATCGCCGCATCATCCAGAAACAAAGAGCTCCAAAGGAACAACTGCTCAGCTCAGTGGTGGTGTCCAGATGATCATCACTGTCGGAATTGGGGCTCCGCAGACCCAAGAAGGTTCGAACACTAGGGTGCACTTGCTCTCCTGCCCTACTCTACTTCGCAACCACACGGCGACTCTCCGGCGGCCTGAGCTAGGAAGATGAACATGGACACACAGAGTTTACCCAAGTTCGGGCCACCTCGCGGTGTAAAACCCTACTCCTGCTTGGTGGATTGCTTGAGGTGGAAGATGAGTACAAGGAGTGTTCTTTCCCAACCCCCCCAAAGGTCTCTCCCTCTACGGGGGCTGGTTCTCCCCTTATATTGGCCCCGGTCCTCTTCCCCCGAAAATATCAGGCGGGAAGGGTTGCCACAATGGCCATTTTGAAAAGGGACAAGGTCGTTGCTTATCCTGACAAAAGGTGGTCTTCGCCTGCTAAAGTTCCCCGCCGTGACGTGCTCGTGGGCTCGAGGGTGACACCCGTCCTGCCGAACCCTTGGTCCTAGTCTTCTTGCACGTAAGAGGAAACCTTTGGGGAATGCTTTGGGAACCCACGGGCTGGCGCTGCCCCTCTATCACCAAAAAGGAAACTCTCTCCTCCATGCCAGCTGGTGCGGCCTCGGAGGCCGCTCGGTGAGAGCCACATCAACCATGTGGGTTCCCGAGGGCGGAGCCCGTCCTGGAGCGTGTCGCCACGCACGGGCACGCCTCTCTGACTAGGGCGATGGTCATGAAGGAATTCCTGGGGCAGCGCATCGCGCCGCTCCAGGCATGCTCGCTCCCCCTGTGGAAGCTCACCGGCTCGGAGGACCCGATGAGGACGCGCGTTTATGGCCTGATGCACGACGAGCTAGATGGGGCCCCGTGGGCCCTGCTCGGCTACACTCTTGAAGGTCCTCCGGAGGCGGTGCCGCCGCTGTATGCTTGCAGCGACATGGAGGGGCTGGTTGGGGAGATGCCCGTCTTCGACGAGTGGGGTCTCGTCGGGTCGTGCAGGATTACCTCCATCACGGTGACGTCCTCCGGCGGGAGTGATGGCGGCGAGGACTCGGATGCGACTGAGGAAGAGGGGAGTGTCGGCCGGGCACCATCGGCCAGCCTCCACACATCCCTGCGCAGCCTCGGGGATGACGATGATGTCTCAAATGAGCAGCACCAAGTTATCCCCCAGGCCCCGGAGACGGAGCGGGGTCGGACCCCGCTACCCCTCCTGTACTGGTGACGGCGGCCGATGGCGGAGACGCTGGGCCCACTCCGGCGGCTGCCGCGCCCCCTCCGGAGGCTTCTCAGGCCCCAATGGAAGGGGGGGGGGGCTTGGCCGGTCATGCTAAGGACCGTGCCAAACGACCTCCACACGTCATTGAGACAACATGCGGGGGCGGCGCGGGCACGGCGTCAGCCATTGCAAAGAAGAGGAAGTGGGCTGTCCGGGATGAGTAAGTTCCTCAATTCTCTCCCACGTCGTGCGCCTTTGGCTGGTTGTTCCAGCTAACTCCCTCCTTGGCACAGGTGCTCCGGTGGCAGCGACGAGAAGAAGAACAAGAAGGACAACACCGGGGCGTAGGTTACACCCGCCAAGAAGGCGGCCTCAACCCTCGGTCGGAGCCTTGGCAGACGCGGGGGCGGTCTGTGCTAGCCCAGCGCCGTGCTCGGCCGTGCGGGCGCGACCATGGGGCCCAGTGCCTCCCCGGCGCGTCGAGGGGGTGCGTGCCCCGGGATTTCGACGGTTCAGGCCCCGCACCACCTGCCCAGGCCATGGCTCCTCAGCCCCCGATGTCGCCCGCCGGGGCCGCAGCCTCCCAGCCAGCGGAAGAGGGAGAGGCGCCTCAGCCTCCGCCGGCTGCTCCGGCTCTCGCGAACGGCCACGATGCGGGGCGCGACTCAGGCTGTCCTCCGGTGGTGATTGCTCCAGTGGCCCTTGGCGCCAGTGTGGCGGTCTCCTTAAGCGAACCGCGAGGGCCAAGCACAGGGGAGGGATCGGAGCCCCCGGCGTTTCAAGTGCAGAGCACTGGGGCACTCCTTGCTCCAGCTGCGTTGGGCGCCGGGGCACCAGCCCCCGGGCCAACTCTCGCCTTGATGGACCAGAATGCCTTGCTCAGGCACGAAGCTCTGACCGACACCCAGGACGCGCTCGTTCGGATGGGGGCAGACTTCCGAGACTCCGAGGCGCGTCTCTCTGTCGAGCGCCTGAAGCTCGCCATGGGGTGGCGTCGGCTAGATGCCTCCACTATGGAGGCTCACAGCAGGGCCGAGGCCACCCTCGCGGAGGGCAAGAAGTAGGTTGCCGAGGTGAAGGTCGCTTACGAGAGGGCTCTTGCCGAGAAGACATCGCTCGCCAAGCGCCTCGAAGAAGTGGAAGCCGGCCTAAAGGCGCTTCAGGAGCGAGCCGCACAAGCGCAGCAGCTCCAGCTGCGAGAAGAGGGCGTCAAGGCCCATGAGGCGGAGGTTGCGGGCCGTGACGCTGAGCTCGCGAAGCTGGCGGCAGAACAGGCCATGGAGCACGAACGCCTGGAGGCGTTGCGGCGCGAGGTGGCTGAGGCCGTGCCAAGCGGATCCTGCCAAGCGGATCTCCGAGGACAACGCCAAGCTGGACGCTCGGGAGAAAGAGATCCTGGCTGCCGCCGACGCGAGGGCGGCCTTAGCCCACGCCGCGCTCTCCTCCCTCGAACACAGGGCCCGCGAGGCCCTGTCCTCCATTTGCAGGTCGAGCTTCGATGTCCCTATCATTCCACAGGGCTCCAGCTACACCGATCTTTCCTCCAAGCTTGTGAAGGCGCTCGAGGGTGCGGCCCAGGGGGTGGACGGCATTCTGGAAGAGGAAAGCCGTGGTCTCCTCTCGGTGGCAGCGACTGGCGTCTTCAACCATCTCCTCCTTCGCGACCCCAACTTCAAGTTTGATGAGGTGACGGGCCCCGTTCCCCAAGATTCTCGCGGCAATACGTTGGCGGCTGTGGAGGGCCTCGTGAAGGCATTGCTCGAGAAGTTCTTTTGCTTAGACAGCGACGTAGAGCCTAGCGGGGAGCCTGCTTTTACCACCCTACCATAAACCGAGTCCGCCTCGAGGAGGCATGATATGACATTTTTAAGCCATAGGGAATATTTTGGACTTTGTAATAACTACTTGTGATCTGCGACTTCCCTTTCTTGGCTGGGTTTCTCTCTTGCTTGTCTCAATGCTCTGCATCTGCAAGGCCCAGGCCCGCGCATACCTCAGCCGCCGCTGGGACGCCAGGTCATGATGCCTGAGCTGAATCAGGAGGTGAGGGGCTACGGGCACTAGTGAAGGTTCCTGAGACGCGATGCTCAAGAACCCCCCTTTGACGCGCAAGCGACCAGCTTGAGATTCCTCACGCTCTGCGTCAGCAGGGCCCAGCCCCGCGCATACCTCAGCCGTCGTTGGGACGCCAGGTCGCGGTGCCTGAGCTGACCCAGGAGGTGAGGGGCTACGGGCGCTAGTGAAGGTTCCTGAGACGCGATGCTCAAGAACCCCCTTGACGCGCAAGCGGCTTGCTCAAAAGTCCTTACGCTCTGCGTCTGCAGGGCCCAGCCCCTCGCATACCCCAGCCGTCGCTGGAACGCCCGGTCGTGATGCCTGAGCTGAACCAGGAGGTGAGGGGCTATGGGCGCTAGTGAAGGTTCCTGAGAAGCGATGCTCAAGATCCCCCCTTTGACGCACAAGCAACTCTCGTGAAGAAGAATCATGCGCACGGTGAACCACGCCTGGAACGCCGCGCTCTTGTCAGCTTACACTTGGGTGTCGCGCGAGGAGACTAGACACCACGGACCTCAGGAGGTGACATGCATGGGAGAAAGCCCGCGAGACAGAGCTCGATGGCTCGGGTTTATCAGGGCTGCAGGGACGAACCCGAGCACAAACACCGTCTCCAGCCCCCGCTCATGCGAGGTACAAGGGAAAACTGACAAGCATGGAGCTCCGTTGATCATCCACCAGTGCGGATCATAGGGCTTCCATTAGGCGTGGGCGGGAGTCCTCCCAGGGCCGAGAGGCGGCCCTTCGGGAGGCTCCGGGGCGTGTACAGCCCCAACCTCATTATTACGTGAGAGCGTCACGGGCAGCGATTTAAAAGAGGGGTCGGATGCCCCAGGCACATGGCTCAGGAGCTCCTTCCTCAGTTCTTCTTCCACCAGCGCGGAGCATGGGGCTTCCACTAGGGGTGGGCGGGAGTCCTCCCGAGGCCGAGGGGCGGTCCTTCAGGAGGCTCCAGGTCGTATACATCCCCACTCATTCTTACGTGAGAGTGTCACGGGTGGCGATTTCAAAAGGGGAGTAGGACACTCCAGGCACAAGGCTCAGGAGTTCCTTCCCCAATTCCTCAGGTGGCTTTACGCCTAGTTTCCAGCGCGGGTGCACGTTCTGCGACCCATAATATGGGCGCGGGACGCACCGCGCGATCGTCTTGGTGCTGCGCCGGGGTGGCGGGGCACCCGTCCAGGGACGGCTTTACCCCCGCCGCCCCGAGCCGAGCCGTGCCCCATTACCCGCCCGTGACGGTTCTCTGGGAGGGCGGGACACCAAAGACCTTGGTGAGATGACTAGCACGGGGGGCCAGCCCGTGAGCCAGAGCTTGGTCATTTGGATTTCTCGGTGCTGCGAGGACAAGTCCTGGCGCAGACGCCGTGTGCAACCCTCCCCCATGGAACCATTGAGGGGGCGGCGCAGGGGGGAAGATCCTTGCGGGGACGAGGTGCTATACTTGAAGCTTGAAACAAACGACATAATCTTGACAGGGGTTAATCTGGTTCAGTACATAACAAGGAAGTCCCAGCTTTAGGGTAATGGAAAGTATACAAAAAGGTACGGGGGGTCGCCTGACTCAAACAGACAATGAAAATAACCTGGTGGTGACGCCGCCACGGGACTGTCCGGCCGTTTGTCAATGCGTGTCGTGGGGGTTCACCCTTCAGGGGCAGACTGGCTCCCGAGGCTTCGGAGAACCACGAGGCCTTAGCACACCCCCGGGCGCCATCGTGAGCCTTACCTATTCGTGGATGGTGATGCTGTTGCTCACGAGGCCAAAAACACGCGGGCGTAGTTGGTCGTTATGAGCGAGGGTCGGGAGGGGCCCTGGGGCCCTGCCTCGTTATGGCCCATGAGGTCGGCGTGCAGATGCTCCTCGCCGCGCCTCCTGGGAGTGGTGGCCTGCTCTGAACGGCTCTCTGGAAGACGCCCCTCCCGCTGGTTGCTGATCCCTTGGTCGATGAGCTCCCGTGGCACCGGCGCCGCGCTCCTTGCTCGTGGGGGCACGCGCTGAGGAGTACCTCCAAGAGGTGCCTGAACCGCCTTCCTAGCCGAGCTAGAGAATTCCCGGATGGAAGCCCCCGAGCCCAGCCTGTGGAATGCACCGGGCGCGCCTTCCTATGCCGAGGCGAGGCCGGCGTTGCCAAGATGCACGGGGCTTGCGTCGTCAATGTCAAGCGCCACCTTCTCCACCTTGGCGAGGTCAGGGGTTGACAGCTGTCCCTTCTTCCTCGAGAGCACGGCCGCGCCAAGCCCAGCTTCCCCCTCGTCGTGGGGGCGCCTGGCCACGGCCGCCTTGTAGGCCCGCTCGAGGGAACGTACTGCGTCCGTTTCATCACATGTGATGGTGATGATGGCACCCGGACCCGGCATCTTGAGGATGTTGTAACCGTGGTGAGCCACTGCCATGAACTTGGCCAGGGCCCCCAGGATAGCATTGTACGGGAGGCTGATGCATGCTACGTCGAAGTCGATGAGCTCGGCGCGGTAATTGTCACGCGTGCCGAAGGTGACGGGGAGGCAGACCTGCCCCATGGGGACGATGGAGCCACCGGCGGCGCCGTGGAACGTCCTGGTGGGCGCCAACTCACGGTAGAGCACCCGAAGGGTCTCAAAGGTCTCCACGGAGAGCACATTGAGGCCGGTGCCTCCATCGACGAGGGTTTTGCTGACGGAGACGTTGCAGATGATGGGGGTGCATAGCAGGGGGAGCGTGCCCGCGGCGGCCATGGACATGGGGCTGTCCCTAGAGTATAAGGAGATGGGATACTGGGACCACCGGAGGGGCCGTGTGGCTCCCGACCCCTGGAGAGAGCCGCTCGGCGCGCGGTGAAGCTGTCCGAGCCAGTAGTTTGACGAGAGGGCTTGGGCTCCGCCGAGGATGCAGGCCGCCATGTGGGGCTCCTGACCTTCCCCAAACCCTTCGTCGGATGAGCCGCTGCTTTTCCCCCCGGGCGACGGAGGCCGCGGCGGCAGGGCCGCGACGTCTTGGGGAAGGACCACGTGGGGCCCTCCTTGCCGGGCATCCCCGCGAGGCCGACCGCGCCCTTTGTTACCTCGAGGCCGCTCACGGTGTTCTTGGTTAGGGTTGTTGTCATAGTTGCTCCTCCTGTTGCCACTGCTGTCATCCCCGCGACCAGCGCCACGGATGCTGCGGCCCTGGCGCCGGCTGGTTCGCTCCCAGCAGGACGGCCCGAATGCCCGACAGTGTCTCTTGTTGTGGGTGCGTACGTTGTGGTGAGCGTAGAACATTTCGCCGCCTCCCCCCAATGCATCGCCGCCAGGGCCGGCCTGCTGGCCACAACCGGTCACTGGGACTCGGAGGAGGAGGAGGACGGAGGGAGGTAGGCCCTGCTAGGGCCCGTTGGGCCGAGGCCCGACTAGATCGCCGCCTGGCGGCGGAAAAGGCCCGCCGCCCACACTTCCTTCTTCCGGCGCCGGGGCCCGGAGTGGGCTATTGACGTGGCTTGGACTGCGTCGGTATTTCCCCAAAGAGGAAGGGATGATGCAGTACAGGGAAGGTAAGTATTTCCCTCAGTTATGAAACCGAGGTTATCAAACCAGTAGGAGGATCACCACCGCCCAATAAGCAGCACCTGCACACAAACAACAAATACTTGCAACCCGACGCGAAAGAGAGGTTGTCAATCTCTCTACGGTAATAAGATAGATTAGGTAGTGGTAGATAGGAGAGATAGATCTCTCAAGAACACAAATAAAAAGAGTAAATATGCAGCAAGGTATTTTTGGGTTTTTGGTTTTGTAGATCTGAAAACAAAGAGTGCAAAAACGTAGATCGGAAAGCAATATGATAGGAAAAGTAGACCCGGGGGCCGTAGGGTTCACTAGTGGCTTCTCTCATGAGTATAGCGCACGGTGGGTGAACAAATTACTGTTGGGCAATTAATAGAAAATCAAATAGTCATGACGATATCCAAGGCGATGATCATTATATATGCATCACGTCCAAGATAGATAGACCGACTGCTGCCTGCATCTACCTCTATTACTCCACACATCGACCGCTATCCAGCATGCATCTAGTGTATTAAGTTCATGGAAAAACGGAGTAATGCAATAAGAATGATGACATGATGTAGAAAAGTTCTATTCATGTAGGAATAGACCCCATCTTGTTATCCTTAATAGTAACGATACATGTGTGTCTTGCTGCCCCTTCTGTCACTGGGAAAGAACACCGCAAGATCGAACCCATCACAAAGCACCTCTTCCCATGGCAAGAAAAATCGATCTAGTTGGCCTAACTAAACCAAAGATTCGAAGAAGAAATATGATGCTATAAGCAATCATGCATATAAGAGATCAAAGAAGACTCAAATAATATTCATGGATAGGAACTGATCATGAACTCAAAATTCATCGGATCCTAACAAACACACCGCAAAAGTTTACATCAAATAGATCTTTAAGAGACCATTGTATTGAGAATCATAAGAGAGGGAGAAGAAGCCATCTAGCTACTGCCTATGGACCCGTAGGTCTATGGTGGACTACTCACGCATCATTGGAGAGGCACCTATGAGGAAGATGAACCCCTCCGTGATGGTGTTTAGATTGGATCTCACGGTTCTGGAACTTGCGGTGGTTGGAATTGTGTTTTGTCGACTCCCCTAGGGTTTTTGGATTTCCAAGGAATTTATAGGCACGATAGTCGGTTGAGGGGGTGCCGGAGGAGCCTAGCACCCCCCAGGGCACGCCAGAGGGCCTCTGGCGCGCCCATGTGGGTGCTGGCCACCCTGGCCCCCTCTTCTGGTGTTCCTTGGCCCATCCGGTTTCTTTTGGTCCGTAAAAAATCCACAAAAATCCCCGCAGCATTTCATTTCTGTTTGGTACTGATTTTCTGCGAAGTAAAAAACAAGCAAAAACAGCAACTGGCACTTTGGCACTATGTCAATAGGTTAGTCCCAAAAAATGATATAAAGTTGTAATAAAATGATTGTAAAACATCTGTTGGGGATATAACCCCGTGGTAAGACCCGCCCAGGAGGGGCCGGGTTGTACCTCACGGCTCGTAGCCAAGACCTGTAAGGTGGGCCGGAAGATGAAGGCCAGGCCGCGTGGCAGCTTACCTGACGGGCCACGACGAAGGCCCAGAGACAAAAGATGGTGTGAAGACCCGGGCGGTTAAGCCGCCCGAAGACGGCTTGCCCAAGATAGCAAGGCGGCTTAGAGACAGGATCAACTACGATGTATGAGTCGTTTTAGGACTCGTGTAACCCAGAGCCTCGACCTCCGATATAATGGTGAGGCCCTGGGGCAGCTTAGACAGAAACCAATCAATCGAGAACTAGGTCAAGCGAATCCGCTCCCTTGTAATCGATACTCCAAGCAATACAACACAAGCAGGACGTAGGATTTTACCTATTCTTGAGGGGCCGAACCTGGGTAAACTCGTGTCCCTCGTCTCAACCAACCCCTTTGAGTCCACCGCCTTAGCGATGGCCTCGAACCTAAGTCTTCGGACATCTGCTGTGACAAAACCACGACAACATCCAAGAATGATAATATGACAGTGTGGAACAAGAAAAAATTATAGATACGTTGGAGACGTATCAGCGATAGGGCAACAAAGCCCTCCTGGCGACGGTGACGAGCTCGGCGATGTGGTCCGCCCAGGCGTCGTGACCCCCGTCCGTCGGGCGGTGCCGGAGCAGCTCGCTCGCCATGGGCAACGCGTCCTGCGCGTTCAGGTCTCCCACGTTAACGCAAGCCGGGGGGACGTGACAGGGCGGCTGCCTCGTTGCGCAGGGGGTTGCGAGCGGTCCCGCCGCTGCAAGCATCGCGGCCATCAGCGGCTTCGTCGGCGGCGTGGTGGGAGCCGTTGCACTCGTTCGGCGCTGAGCGCCCTGCATGTGCGCGGTGGGTATCAACCATCGGGTCGGCGCGGGTGGAGACGAGGAGGAGCGGGAGAGCTGCGGCGCACCCCTACCTGGCGCGCCAAATGTCGGAATAGGGGCTCCACAGACCCAAGAAGGTTCGAACACTGGGGTGCGCTTGCTCTCCTGCCCTACTCTACTTCGCAACCACACGGCGACTATCCGGCGGCCTAAGCTAGGAAGATGAACAAGGACGCACAGAGTTTACCCAGGTTCGGGCCACCTTGCGGTGTAAAACCCTACTCCTGCTTCGTGGATTGCTTGAGGTGGAAGATGAGTACAAGGCGTGTTGTTTCCCAACCCCCCCAAAGGTATCTCCCTCTACGGGGGCTGGTTCCCCCCTTATATTGGCTCCGGTCCTCTTACCTCGAAAATATCAGGTGGGTAGGGTTGCCACAACGGCCATTTTGAAAGGGGACATGGTCGCAGCTTATCCTAACAAAAGGAGGTCTTCACCTGCTAAAGTTCCCCGCCGTGACGTGCTCGTGGGCTCGGGGGTGACTTCCGTCCTGTCGAGCCCCCGATCCTGGTCTTCTTGCACGTAAGAGGAAACCTTTGGGGGGATGCTTTAGGAACCCGCGGGCTGGCGCTGCCCCTCTATTACCAAGAAGGAAACTCTCTCCTCCATGCCAGCTGGTGCGGCCCCGGAGGCCGCTCGGTGCGAGCCACATCAACCACGTGGAGGGGCAGGACCGCCCTCCCCGCGAGGACACCTAAGGTGGCTCCGCGGGGGGGGGGGGTGTGATGACCCACAAGTATAGGGGATCTATCGTAGTCCTTTCGATAAGTAAGAGTGTCGAACCCAACGAGGAGCAGAAGGAAATGATAAGCGGTTTTCAGTAAGGTATTCTCTGCAAGCACTAAAATTATCGGTGACAGATAGTTTTGGCATAAGGTAATTCGTAACGGATAGCAAGTAACAAATGTAACAAAGGTGCAGCAAGGTGGCCCAATCCTTTTTGTAGCAAAGGACAAGCCTGGACAAACTCTTATATAAAGCAAAGCGCTCCCGAGGACACATGGGAATTTCTGTCAAGCTAGTTTTCATCATGCTCATATGATTCGCGGGCGTTACTTTGATAATTTGATATCTGGGTGGACCGGTGCTTGGGTGCTGCCCTTACTTGGACAAGCCTCCCACTTATGATTAACCTCTCTCACAAGCATCCGCAACTACGAAAGAATAATTAAGATAAATCAAACCATAGCATGAAACATATGGATCCAAATCAGCCCCTTACGAAGCAATGCATAAACTAGGGTTTTAGCTTCTGTCACTCTAGCAACCCATCATCTACTTATTACTTCCCAATGCCTTCCTCTAGGCCCAAATAATGGTGAAGTGTTATGTAGTCGACGTTCACATAACACCACTAGAGGAGAGACAACATACATCTCATCAAAATATCAAACGAATACCAAATTCACATGATTACTTATAACAAGACTTATCCCATGTCCTCAGGAACAAACGTAACTACTCACAAAGCATATTCATGTTCATAAACAGAGGAGTATTAATTATCATTAAGGATCTGAACATATGATCTTCCACCAAGTAAACCAACTAGCATCAACTACAAGGAGTAATCAACACTACTAGCAACCCACGGGTACCAATCTGAGGTTTTGAGACAAAGATCGGATACAAGAGATGAACTAGAGTTTGGAGAGGAGGTGGTGCTGGTGAATATGTTGATGGAGATTGACCCCCTCTCGATGAGAGGATCGTTGGTGATGACGATGGCTTCGATTTCCCCCTCCGGGAGGGAAGTTTCCCCGGCAGAACAGCTCCGTCGGAGCCCTAGATTGGTTCTTTCCAAGTTCCGCCTCGAGACGGCGGCGCTTCGTCCTGGAAGCTCCCTTATGATTTTTTCTAGGTCAAAACCCTCCATATAGCAGAAGATGGGCACCGGAGGCCTACCAGGGGGCCCACAAGCCACAGGGGCGCGCCCAGGGGGTAGGGCGTGCCCCCTGGCTTGTGACTCCCTGGTGGGTCCCCTCTGGTATTTCTTTCGCCCAATATTTTTTTTATATTCCAAAATAATTCTCCGTAGATTTTCAGGACTTTTGGAGTTGTGCAGAATAGGTATCTCAGATTTGCTCCTTTTCCAGTCCAGAATTCCAGCTGCCGGCATTCTCCCTCTTCATGTAAACCTTGTAAAATAAGAGAGAAAAGGCATAAGTATTGTACCATAATGTGTATTAACAGCCCATAATGCAATAAATATCCATATAAAAGCATGATGCAAAATGGACGTATCAACTCCCCCAAGCTTAGACCTCGCTTGTCCTCAAGCGAAAGCCGAAATAGATAAATATGTCCACATGTTTAGAGATAGAGGTGTCGATAAAATAAAATACGGACATGAAGGTATCATGGTCATCTTTAGAACAGCAACATATATTGACATATAATTTCTTATGCTAAAGTAACAATTCATTCACAAGGTAAAGTATGAATCAAGAAATCTATTTAGAACCAACAAACTATGATCTCAGTCATTGAAGCAATTCCAATTTATCATAACATAGGAAAGAGTCAATATAAGAGCTTGTAAAGCAAATCCACATACTCAATCATCTTTTAGTCTTTCATAATTGCTAACACTCACGCGGTACCTTTGAGGTCAAAGCTTCAATCGGACACAGAGAAAGATAGGGGCTTATAGTTTTGCCTCCCAACTATTTACCTCAAGGGTAATGTCAACAGAAATAACTCATGCTCACCCACATCCGAGTGGATATATGTGTCTAGATCATTCCCCAACACATGACGCTTGCCAAGAGAGAAAGGCGAAATAAAGGAGGTGGTGAAGATCACCACGACTCTTGCATAAAGGTAAGTACTAGAAAATAAAAGTAACAGATAGGCCCTTCGCAGAGGGAAGCAGAGGTTGTCATGCGCTTTTATAGTTGGATGCGCAATCCCTTAATGCAAAAGAACGTCACTTTATATTGCCCCTTGTGATAAAGAACTTTATTATGCAGTCTGTCGCTTTTATTTCTTCCATATCACAAGTTCGTATAAAGTTTATTTTCCTCACACTAATAGATCGTACATATTTAGAGAGCAATTTTTATTGCTTGCACCGATGACAACTTACTTGAAGGATCTTACTCAATCCATAGGTAGGTATGGTGGACTCTCATGGCAAAACTGGGTTAAGGGTGTTTGGATGCACAAGTAGTATCTCTACTTGGTGCGGAAGTTTTGGCTGATATGGGGTGGAAGCAAGCGTCACATGTTAAAGGATCTAAAACCATATAACTTCTATTCGGACATAAGCAAACATAACCCATTATGTTGTCTTCCTTATCCAACATCAACTTTTTACCATATAATATTTTAATGAGTGCTCACAATCATAAAAGATGTCCAAGCTAATATATTTGTATGTGAACCTCTCTTTCTTTATTACTTCCTTTTAATTGCAACAATGACTAATCGCTATGTTTGTCAACTCACAACAAATTTCAATCGACATACTTCTTATATGTGAAGTCATCACCCCCCATAAGATCATCATATATGCTCTTTGCTTTTATTTTATACTTCTTTCTATTTCTTTTTCTCAATATCATAGCAAGCAAGCAAATCCCTCAACTCAAAACTACTCTTTATTATATAACTCTCGGACTTGCTTACATAGGGGGAACATAAAGCAAAACTCAAAACTAGATCACACTAAAGACTTTATTCTACTAGATCAAGATATAACCAAAAGGATCAAACTAAGAAAAACGATAAAAGTAAAAGATGTGATGGTGATACGATACCGGGGCACCTCCCCCAAGCTTGGCACAAGCCAAGGGGAGTGCCCATACCCATGTGTTTAGTTGTCTTTCTTTGGAGGTGGTGATGTTGGAGTTGTTGATGAGGTTGGAAGCTTGTCCAGTTTCCTCCTAAGCATAAAATTCTGTTCCCTCAGATCGTCTACTTCCTGCTCAAGCTTCAATATCCTTTGACATAATTCTTGCTTGCTCTCCTGCAGGAAATGAGAAGGGATAAATAGAACCTTGGGTTTTCTCCTTGTGTTTGGGAGGCTCGATTTCCTGAACTCCACGTGCATATCTCCTGGTCGAGGCCGGGGGATCTCCTCTTCATCCGAGCTTTCTTCCTCACACTTGCCTTCTTGTTCCTCCTTTGAGAACAATCCATAAGGATCTAAGACGCCATAGAGCTTGGGATTGGCAAGATAATGCGATACATAGCTCTCCCCATCGGAATCTTGGGACGACATATTGCTCTAAATCTGCTGCAGAAACAGCTCAAAACAAAAACAGGAGGTATTGTCATGATACGAAGGTTAAAACCTTCGGGAGATTATATAATGAATTTTTACCGACCTGAAGGAGTATACCACAAGAAAACGGAGTCCGGAGGGTACACGGGTTGGCCACAAGCCACAGGGGCGCGCCCCCTGGCCTGTCGCCTCCTCGTGCACTCTTCGGACTACTTTAAATTTTCCTAATTTATTAAATATTCCAAAACGGATAAAAATTGCTATTGGAAAAAGTATTGGAGTCGGTTTGCTTACCGTAGCACATACCTATTCCTTTTCGGAGTCTGAAACGTTCTGGTAGGTCTCCCTAATATACTCCTCCGGAGTTATGGTATTGATAATATTGGTTTCAACATTTATGGGAGTACCTGAGATATAATGTTTAATTCTTTGCCCGTTTACCACCTTAGGATTTGTGCCCTCGGCGTTGTTGATCTTGATGGCACCGGAACGATACACTTCCTCGATAATGTAAGGCCCTTCCCATTTAGATAGAAGTTTTCCTGAAAAAAATCTTAAACGAGAATTGTATAGCAAGACATGGTCACCTACATTGAATTCACGCTTTTGTATCCTTTTATCATGCCATCTCTTAACTTTTTCTTTAAACAACTTGGCATTCTCATAGTCATGGGTTCTCCATTCATCAAGTGAGCTAATGTCAAATAACCTCTTCTCACCAGCAAGTTTGAAATCATAGTTGAGATCTTTAATTGCCCAATAAGCTTTATGTTCTAGTTCAAGAGGTAAGTGACATGCTTTACCATAAACCATTTTATACGGAGACATACCCATAGGGTTTTTGTAAGCAGTTCTATAAGCCCATAATGCATGATCAAGTTTCTTAGACCAATTCTTTCTGGATCAATTAATAGTCTTCTGCAAGATCAATTTAATCTCTCTATTGCTCAATTCTACTTGACCACTAGACTGAGGATGATAAGGAGATGCAATTCTATGATTAACATCATACTTAGCAAGCAATTTACGGAAAGCACCATGAATAAAGTGTGAACCACCATCAGTCATTAAATATCTAGGGACTCCAAATCTAGGGAAAATAACTTCTTTAAGCATTTTAATAGAAGTGTTATGATCCGCGCGACTAGTTGGAATAGCTTCTACCCACTTAGTAACATAATCAACAACAACTAGAATATGAGTATACCCGTTAGACTGTGGAAAAGGTCCCATATAATCAAAACCCCAAACATCAAATGGTTCAATAACAAGAGAGTAATTCATAGGCATTTCCTGACGTCTACTAATATTACCAATTCTTTGACATTCATCACAAGACAAGACAAACTTACGAGAATCCTTGAAGAGAGTAGGCCAATAAAAACCAGATTGTAGTACCTTATGTGCAGTTCTATCTCCAGCGTGGTGTCCTCCGTAGGCCTCGGAATGACACTTGTGAAGGATCTCTTCCTGTTCATGCTCAGGCACACAACGTCTAATAACACCATCTACTCCTTCTTTATAAAGGTGTGGGTCATCCCAAAAGTAATGTCTTAAATCATAAAAGAACTTTTTCTTTTGTTGGTATGTGAAACTAGGTGGTATAAATTTAGCAACAATGTAATTAGCATAATCAGCATACCATGGAGCATTGCGCGAAGCATTTATGACAGCTAATTGTTCATCAGGAAAGCTATCATCAATAGATAGTGGGTCATCAAGAACATTCTCTAATCTAGACAAGTTATCTTCTACGGGGTTATCAGCACCCTTTCTATCAATAATATGCAAATCAAATTCTTGTAGCAGAAGAACCCATCTAATAAGTCTAGGTTTAGCATCTTTCTTTTCCATAAGATATTTAATAGCAACATGATCAGTGTGAACAGTTACTTTGGAATCAACAATATAAGGTCTGAACTTATCACAAGCAAACACAACTGCTAAAAATTCCTTTTCAGTGGTAGCATAGTTTCTTTGAGCACTGTCTAGAGTTTTACTGGCATAATGGATAACATTTAATTTCTTATCAACTCTTTGTCCTAGAATAGCACCAACGGCATAATCACTAGCATCACACATAATTTCAAAGGGTAGGTTCCAATCAGGTGGTTGAACAACAGGTGTGGAAATCAAGGCATTCTTAAGAATTTCAAATGCTTCTACACAATCATCATCAAAAACGAATGGAACATCTTTCTGCAAAAGATTGGTGAGAGGCCTAGAAATCTTAGAGAAGTCTTTAATAAACCTCCTATAGAAACCAACATGACCAAGGAAACTTCTTATACCTCTGATATCCGTGGGACACGGCATTTTTTCAATAGCATCAACTTTAGCTTTATCAACGTCAATACCTCTTTCGGAGATTTTGTACCCCAAGACAATACCTTCATTAACCATAAAGTGGCACTTTTCCCAATTCAAGACAAGATTAGTTTCTTTGCATCTCTGCAAAACTCGATCAAGGTTGCTCAAGCAATCATCAAAAGAAGTTCCATAAACGAAAAAATCTTTTCACAAAAGTCAGAGAATATAGCCATCATACATCTTTGAAAGGTGGCAGGTGCATTGCATAAACCAAAAGGCATACATCTATAAGCAAAGGTACCGAAAGGACAAGTAAAAGTGGTGTTTTCTTGATCCTCTTTTGACACAGGTATTTGAGAGAAACCAGAATAACCATCTAGAAAGCAAAAATGTGTATGTTTGGATAGTCTTTCTAGCATTTGTTCAATAAAAGGTAGAGGGTAATGATCTTTCCTAGTAGCTTTATTTAATTTGCTAAAATCAATTACCATTCTATATCCTATAACAATTCTTTGCGGGATCAATTCATTTTTATCATTAGGAACAACGGTAATACCTCCCTTCTTAGGGACACAATGAACGGGACTAACCCATCTACTATCAGCAATAGGATAAATTATACCTGCCTCCAGAAGCTTTAGTATTTCATTTCTTAACACTTCTTTCATTTTAGGATTTAACCGTCGTTGGTGATCAACAACTGGTTTAGCATCAGGCTCCATATTGATTTTATGCTGACATAGAGTGGGACTAATGCCCTTAAGATCATCAAGAGTATATCCAATAGCAGCACAGTGCTTCCTCAACGTTTTCAATTATCTCTTTTCTTCATGCTCTGAAAGGTTAGCACTAATAATAACAGGATATATAGCATATTTCAGAGTATCAGGTAATTGTTTAAGCTCAAACACGGGATCACCCTTGGGTGGAGGAGGATCCCCAAGTATTTCAACAGGCAAGTTGTGTTTCAAAATAGGCTGCTGATCAAAGAAAATTTTATCTATTTCATTCCTTTCATTCATATGCATGTCATTTTCATGGTCTAGCAAATATTGTTCTAAAGGATCAGTAGGAGGCACATCAATAGAAGCGAGACCAATAATTTCATCTTTACTAGGCAATTCTTTGTCATGGGGTTGTCTACGAAATTTAGAGAAATTGAACTCATGAGACACATCCCCAAAACTTACAGTAAAAGTTTCTTTCTCACAATCTATCTTAGCATTAACTGTATTCAAGAAAGGTCTACCAAATATAATGGGACAAAAATCATCTTGTGGGGAACCAAGAACAAGAAAATCAGTAGGATACTTTATTTTCCCACACAAGACTTCAACATCTCTAACAATCCCAATTGGTGCAATAGTATCTCTATTAGCAAGCTTAATGGTAACATCAAGTTCCTCTAATTCATCTGGTGCAATATCATTCATAATTTCTTGGTATAATGTAAAGGGAATTGCACTCACACTAGCACCCACATCACACAAGCCATGATAACAATGATCTCCTATTTTAACAGAAACAACAGGCATGCCAACAATAGGTCTATGTTTATTCTTAGTATCAGGTCTAGCAATTCTAGCAGCTTCATCACAGAAATGAATAACATGCCCATCAATATTATCAACCAAGAGATATTTAACCATAGCAATACTAGGTTCAACTTTAATTTGTTCAGGGAGCGTAGGTGTTCTAGTACAACTCTTACGAATCACAGTTGAAGCTTTAGCATGTTCCTTTATTCTAACAGGGAAGGGTGGTTTCTCAATATAAGCAGCAGGAATAAAAGGATCAGCATTATAAATAATAGTTTCTTCCTCAACTTTAATAGGTTCAACTACTTTCACTTCAATGGGAGGATGATATTTAAACCACTTCTCCTTAGGGAGATCAACATGAGTAGCAAAAGATTCACAGAAAGAAGCTACTATCTCAGAGTCAAGTCCATATTTAGTGCTAAATTCACGAAAAGCATCGGTGTCTATAAAGGATTTAACACAATAAAACTTAAAGTTTATACCTGACTCATTACCTTCGTCGAGCTCCCAATCTTCAGAGTTGCGTTTAATTCTTTCCAATAAGTCCCATTTGAATTCAATATCTTTCTTCATAAAGTATCGAGCATGGATTGATCATTACGAGAAAGCCGAGCATAAAAATTCTGAATAATAATTTCTCTTGGGAGCTCATGATTGGGGCATGAATATCCCATTGACTTAAGCCTCCCCCAAGCTTGAGCGATTCTTTCTCCTTCACGAGGCCAAAAATTATAAATATAATTCCAATCACGATGAACCAGATGCATAGGATAAAACTTCTGATGAAATTCCAATTTCAATCGGTTGTAGTTCCATGATCCAATATCATCACATAGCCTATACCATGTCAATGCCTTCTCCTTCAAAGATAAAGGAAAGACCTTCTTCTTGACATCATCCTTGGGCAAACCTGCAAGCTTAAACAATCCACAAACTTCATCCACATAGATTAGATGCAAATCAGGATGTAGTGTTCCATCTCCAGCATAAGGATTAGCTAGCAGTTTTCTATCATACCCGAAGGAATCTCATAATAAATATTTTCAGTAGGTGCAGTAGGTTGAGGAGCATCTCTTTGTGCTTCCGGTCGGGGTGAAGATACCCCGAACAAGCCCCTCAAAGGATTATTTTCCATAGTAACAAGTGACAGTAAATTTCAGCACAATATATAAATTTTTCCTTACCAAGTTCCACTCACCAAAGGTGCTTCACTCCCCGGCAACGGCGCCAGAAAAGAGTCTTGATGACCCACAAGTATAGGGGATCTATCGTAGTCCTTTTGATAAGTAAGAGTGTCGAACCCAACGAGGAGCAGAAGGAAATGACAAGCGGTTTTCAGTAAGGTATTCTCTGCAAGCACTGAAATTATCGGTGACAGATAGTTTTGGGATAAGGTTATTCGTAACGGATAGCAAGTAAGAAATGTAAAAAAGGTGCAGCAAGGTGGCCCAATCCTTTTTGTAGCAAAGGACAAGCCTGGACAAACTCCTATATAAAGCAAAGCGCTCCCGAGGACACATGGGAATTTCTGTCAAGCTAGTTTTCATCATGCTCATATGATTCGCGTTCGTTACTTTGATAATTTGATATGTGGGTGGACCGGTGCTTGGGTGCTGCCCTTACTTGGACAAGCCTCCCACTTATGATTAACCTCTCTTGCAAGCATCCGCAACTACGAAAGAAGAATTAAGATAAATCAAACTGAAAGCACAACATGCTCCCTTGGTGGTTTTGATAATTCATGACAACATACATTGTCTCTTGGACTAATACCTTTACCTAGTGTATTTCAGATAAAGTCCACAGAGAGGCCTGGTAAAAGGATTGTGGAGATTGTGGAAATACCCCAAGATGCAAGGAAATGGATTGGCAAAGCTTCAAGCAAGAGGACTCTACATTTTACTTTGTGAGAAATCACTTTGAGTCCATAGGAAAGCCAATACTATTAAAAGGGGGTAAGGTATTGTTGGTGAACAAAATGCTCATACGTGCACAAGTGATAGTCACCAAAAACACCCACAAGCTCTTCCACAAAAGTTTGTCCAAAGTCAAATATCCAAAATCGGTGCAACCAACACATACACTCGGTGCCACCGATTCCCACACTCAGACAGACATTAGCCAAACCCTAGCCTTTCGGTGCAACCGATTCTGCTTCGGTGCCACCGAGTTTAGGTTGCCAACTTTCTGTTACGCAGTTTCACAAAATCGGTACCACCGAGTTTGTTGAATCGGCATCACCGAGATTGGGCAATCTGACCGTTGGTCACCTTATCGTTGCAACCGAGTTTCATATATCGGTCTCACCGAGATTCAAAAGTTGCCACCTTTTGGTCACTTCGGTACCACCGAGATTCACACATCGGTGTCACCGAGTTGGTCATTTTGTGTGTAACGGTTGGATTTTTGGAGATGCCTATATATACCCCTTCACCACCACCCACTCGAAAGAGAAGCACTCAGAACTATTCCATACTTGCCCCATCCAGTTTTCTTAGAGAGAGCCACCTACTCATGTGTTGAGATCATGCCATTCCATTCCAACCATATGAATCTTGATCTCTAGCCTCCCCAAGTTGCTTTCCACCAATCCCATCTCTTCCGCCAAGCCAAATCTGTGAGAGAGTGATTGTGTGTTGAGGAGTCTATCATCTTGAAGCACAAGAGCAAGGAGTTCATCGTCATTGCCGAGCCTATTACCTTTTGGAGGGTTGTGCCTCCTAGATTGGTTAGGTGTCGCTTGGGAGCCTCCTACTTCGTGTTGTGGAGTTGAACCAAGAAGTTTGTAAGGGCAAGGAGATCGCCTACTTCGTGAAGATCTACCCATAGTGAGGCTAGTCCTTCGTGGACGGAAGCCGTTATGGAATAGTCAAGGTTGCTACTTCGTGAACCCTTATGGGTGGGGCCCTTCGTGGACTCTCTCGACCATTACCCTCCATGGGTTGAAGACTCCATAAACGTGGACGTACGATAGCACCACCTATCGGAACCACGGGAAAAATCTGTGCGTCTCCAATTGCGTTTGATCTACCTATCTCAACTCTTTACTTCATGTGCAATGTATTTACTTTCTGCTGCCATATTTGTTGACATGCATGTGTAGGGTATATTAGACTTGCTAGCTTGCTAAAACTGTTAAAATCTGCCAACCAATTAACTTGGGAAAAGGTTAGGTTTTAAATTCCTGCTAGTAGTCTATTCACCCCCCCCTCTAGACACTCTTCTAGTGATCCCTCAATTGGTATCAGAGCTTTGGTCTCCATTGCATCGGTTTAATCACCGAGGAGGAAGATGGATGTGTCTAGTATAGGGAGTTTGAGTTGTAGAGTGCCTATTCTTGATGGAGAGTACTATAGTCAATGGAAAACCTTGATGCTTGAGTTGTTTAATGAATTTCAATTGAGTAAATATGTCAAGAGCCCTTATGTACCTCCCATTGATCCTTTACATCCCACACACGAAGAGGAAATTGATATGCTATGCAATCTTAGAACTGTTAATCTCATTGTTAGAGCATTGCCTAGAAATGTGCTTAATCAAATGAAGAATTTTGAATGTGCTTACACTTTGTGGAATGACTTGGAGAAATGATATCCAAGTTATTCATTGAGTAATCTTGATGAAATTCTTCATAAAACTATTACCTTCCACAATATGACGCCTAGTGATCCCATGTTTGATGGTTGTCTATTTGAGCTTAGAGACCTCATGCGTGCTAAAGGAGATGTCACAACTATCAACAACATCATTGTAGAAGCCATTTGCATTCATAAACTTGAACATTGTCATGATCACAATCCTAACGAATCTCTTGTTCTTTGTGACGAGGATTTCCCACTTGATGATGACAATGTGGAACATGGCTACTATGATGAAGATGAGATGTTCGACATCGAGTATGAGAAGATCATGAAGAATCTAAGTCTCATGGCAAACTTCAAGGATTACATGTCCGGATGAAAAGAGTGGATTCTCGATAGCGGATGTACCGATCATATGACCGGAGTTAGAGAAATGTTTGAAGACATCGCACCAAACCATGGACCACGAAGGTACGTAACATTTGGAGACAACTCCAAGGGTAAGGTACTTGGTCTTGGTAAGGTGGCCATATCCCATGATAGCTCTATTCAAAATGTTATGCTTGTTAAATCTCTTGGCTACAATCTTCTTTCCGTATCTAGACTTGCCAACTTTGGTTTTAATGTGCTATTCACGAAAGTAGATTGCCAAGTGTTTCGTCAAGATAATCATAAAATGGTCTTTACCGGTTTCCGTAGAGGTGATCTATACATTGTTGATTTCACTAAGAGATCCAAACCTCGTACTTGTCTTATTGCAAAATCTTCTAAAGGTTCGCTTTGGCATAGAAGACTAGGACATGTTGGCATGCGTAATCTAGACAAGCTTATCAAAGGTGATCACATACTTGGTGTTAAAGATGTTATCTTTGACAAAGATAGACTTTGTAGTGCTTGTCAAGCTGGAAAGCAAGTAGGTGGAAGTCATCCCGTTAAGAATATCATGACTACTAGGAGACCACTCGAGTTACTTCATATGGATCTTTTTGGTCCCAATGCTTACAAGAGTCTCGGTGGAAATTCCTATGGTTTAGTTATAGTTGATGATTTTTCTAGATTTACGTGGGTATTATTTCTTGATGATAAGTCGCAGGTTCAAAAGATCTTCAAGAACTTCGCTCGCAAAGCGCAAAATCAGTTTGAAGTGAAGATCAAGAAGGTTCGGAGCGATAGCGGATCGGAGTTCAAGAACATCCATGTGGATACCTTTCTTGACGAAGAAGGTGTTTCACATGAGTTCTCGGCTACGTACATGCCTCAACAAAATGGAGTTGTTGAGAGGAAGAACAGGAC
Organism: Elymus sibiricus; assembly: GCA_039707655.1. NCBI lineage: Eukaryota > Viridiplantae > Streptophyta > Magnoliopsida > Poales > Poaceae > Elymus > Elymus sibiricus. The sequence goes on along the minus strand of CM077669.1, from coordinate 285,289,384 downwards.
GCTTATTGAGATGGCAAGAATGATACTTGATGAATACAAGATGCCAAGACACTTTTGGGCAGAAGCCGTGGAAACAGCATGTCATGCCACAAACCGACTTTACTTGCACAAGCTTCTCGGTAAAACAGCATACGAGCTACTCACCAGTAACAAACCCCAAGTTGGATACTTTCGGGTATTCGGCTCAAAGTGCTACATTCTTGATAAGCATCGTCGTACTAAATTTGCTCCTAAATCTCATGAAGGATTCCTACTCGGTTACGGATCGAACTCTCACACTTACCGTGTCTACAACAACTTCACTCGAAAAGTTGAAGAGACGGTAGATGTGAAATTTGATGAATCTAATGGTTCGCAAGTCAAACAATTGCCAAATGATGTAGGTGATAAGGACCCTTCGGAAGCTATCCAAGACTTGTCCATCGGCAAGATTCGTCCCATGGAGGTGAAGGAAAGTACTTCATCAACTCAAGTGGAAGCCCCTACTTCACATCAAGGTGAACCACAACATGACATGGAGGCATCCACAAGCAGTACACGACAAGATGATGAAGAGGAGGAAGTGCATCATGAAGATCCACCACAACCTCCTTCACCACCACCTCAAGGAAACGACGCCTTCAACAACAACGAAGATGAAGGAGATGATGATGAAGAAGAAGCTCCACCATCCAACAATCGGAAGCTGACCCGAGTTCGAGCACAAGTGACCAAGAACCATCCCCTAAACCAAATCTTTGGTGATATACAAACAGGGAGAATCACTCGCTCTAAAACTCGTCTAGCCAACTTTTGTGAGCATTATTCTTTCATCTCTACCATTGGGACTTGGAAGGTAGAGCAAGCTCTTGAAGACCCGGATTGGGTGAATGCGATGCATGAAGAGCTTCACAACTTCGAGAGGAACGAAGTGTGGACACTCGTGGAAAAGCCCAAGGATGAGCAAAACATCATCGGAACAAAATGGGTGTTTCGGAACAAGCAAGACGAAGATGGTCAAGTCGTACGCAACAAGGCTCGTCTCGTAGCCCAAGGATATACGCAAGTCGAAGGTATGGACTACGGTGAGACCTACGCCCCCGTCGCTAGAGTTGAAGCTATTCGCATTCTTCTTGCTTATGCTAATCACCATGATATCACGCTTTATCAAATGGACATTCAAAGTGCCTTTTTAAATGGTGAGATTGAAGAAGAAGTCTATGTTAAGCAACCACCTGGTTTTGTGAATCCTAAGAAACCTAATCATGTTTACAAGCTTCGTAAAGCCCTTTATGGTCTTAAGCAAGCCCCTCGTGCTTGGTACAAATGCTTAACGAAGTTTCTCATTGAAAAGGGTTTTGAAATTGGTAAAATTGACGCAACCTTATTCACTAAGAGAGTTAATGGTGAATTATTTGTGTGCCAAATTCATGTGGATGATATTATCTTTGGATCTACTAACCCACACTTTAGTGAAAGATTTGGAAGGTTGATGTCCAAGAAGTATGAGATGTCCATGATGTGTGAGCTGAAATTCTTTCTTGGTTTGCAAATCAAGCAAACGAAAGAAGGAACTTTCATCTCTCAAACTAAGTATACCAAGGACTTGATCTAGAAGTTCAACATGCAAGAGTGCAAAGGTATGAAAACTCCTATGCCTACTAGTGGACATGTTGATCTTACCAAGGAGGATGAACCAGTTGATCAAAAGGTTTATCGATCTATGATTGGTTCATTGCTATATGTATGTGTCTCTCGTCCCGATATTATGCTTAGTGTTTGCATGTGTGCTAGATATCAAGCTGCACCTAAAGAGTGTCATCTTTTGGCCGTAAAACGTATTGTGAGATATTTGATACAAACACCAAACTTTGGCATTTGGTATCCCAAGGGATCTTCCTTTAACCTTGTTGGCTATTCCGATTCGGACTATGCCGGTGACAAGGTTGATAGAAAATCCACCTCGGGTACTTGTCATTTTTTGGGTAGATCTCTTGTGTCTTGGTCCTCCAAGAAACAAAACTAGGTATCTCTATCTACTGCCGAAGCTGAGTATATTGCTGCTGGATCTTGCTATGCACAATTACTATGGATGACACAAACGCTTAAGGATTATGGAATCAATGTTAGAAATGTTCCATTACTTTGTGACAGTGAAAGTGCCATTAAAATTGGTCATAATCCTGTGCAACATTCTCGAACTAAACATATTCAAGTTAGACATCATTTTATTCGTGATCATGTTGCCAAAGGAGATATTGATCTTAAGCATGTTCGCACTAACAAGCAATTGGCCGATATTTTCACTAAGCCACTTGATGAGAAAACGTTTTGTCACTTGAGGAGTGAGTTGAACATCATTGATGCTTCAAACTTGAGCTAGACTCACTCGGTTGCATGCAAGGGCATGAGCTTTCTTGATATTTCCATGATACTCCTAACGTGTTATCTTATTCCATGGAACTCTATGCTCCCTTGCATTGCATCTAACATTTTGTAGGTACTTGGAAGAATTTCATTCCACAAGATTTCCATCAACTCATATCATAAGAAATCTTGTCATGACCAAGTATCCACAACCCCTCTTGATGATGGAAGGAAGAAGACAACTCAACCATATCCTTGACATATAATTGATGTGAGCATATTTGTTAAATATCGATTGGTATCATGTCAAAGGGATATACATATTGTTCTTCCTTGCTTGACTAACCTATGTAGGTGACATGTGTACTAAAACGAGAAGGATTGCTCCCAACTCAAGATGATCTTCATCAACCTCGAGCATCCTCAACAAGTTCACCTACAAGCCTCGTCATCAACATCACTCAAAGGTATGTACTCATATCCTTGAAAAGGCTTTACTCCAAGTCATGAGCTAAAGCAACTCAAGTGATATGAAGACATTAAAATGCTTAATCGAAAAATGGTAACCCCATTTTGAGCTTAGCGTTGAGTATGACCTATGATCAAGTATTCTTGCTTGGCTCCTAAGTCAATATACTCGAATATAGGTGACCTAGTCACCGCCCATCATCTAGTTAAGTATTTTGGATGGTTCATTCTCTATTTTTCAAGATTTCTTGGAACCACTCAAATCTTCTCTAGTTGATATCCCTTTTGTAAAATCTTTTGCATTTCCCTTGAAAATTTCTTTTAAACACTGTATTATTGGCAAAGTTTGAGAAATCTCGACTTCAAATCCCACTGCCAAGTTTCTGTTTTAGCCTCGGAGCCGCCGATACATATATCTCAGTTCTACCGAATTAGCAGATGAGCTGCACCATAAAATCTCGGTACCACCGATTTGTTTGTATCGGAGTCACCGATTTATTTTCTTCTTTTATTTGTGTTCACAATTGCAAATCTATGTTTTTTCTGTGATCTTACAAGTGATGATTTTGTTACTTCGATGATCCCTTCTTATTATTTAAAAAAATTAGGGGGATAAATTCTTTATTCAAGGATCCCTAACTCAAAGGAGGATAAGTCTTACAAGATCTCAGATCAGCCAAAGGGAGAGAAATTGTTTTCCAAGATTCCCTTAGTTTTCATTTCTATGAACCCTACATTCAATGACCCTTGTTCTCAAGGATCCCTTCTTAGTCAATGATCCCTGTGTCTATCCCTGTGTATGACCTTTTTGAAAATTAATGCCAAAGGGGGAGAAATATACAAAGCTTCATGCCAAAGGGGGAGATACATGCTTATGCAAAGGGGGGATATGATCAAGGGGGAGAGCGAATATCAATGTTTATACTCATATAGACAAGGGGAGAACACCAAAGTAGGGGGAGAAAAGTCCAACATAAGTTGTCAATATTGAAATAAACATACTTTCTAATGGTGATCATCTTAGATTTTTCTCACCCTATCCAATCCCAATATCTACATGCTAAGATTCAGGGGGAGAGGATGATCTACTATTTTCATATCTAAGGGGAGAAAGTTCTAAATGATCTTGGAGACATATCAATCTTAAGGATTACTATCATCTATATGTTCTCCATATCTTGGTATCATTGAGTTCGATTGCCTTGTTGATTGGTAGAATACTCTTGTGTTTCCTAACATTGTTTTCTCAAGTGTGTCTCTACCACAAGAATGCTCAAGAACTCAAGGTACGTATATGCATCACACCTTTGGTCAAGATGATCTCTTGCTTCTTGCACATATTGTTTGCAAGAGTGAAGTCTTGAACAAGGATACATCTCATTCATGTATATTTGATGCATATAGCCAAGATACACATGACTCATATTTTTCCTTCTACTATATGTGTGTCCATGCATTCCAAAGCAACTATCCTTTAAAGGGATTGCACACATTTAGGGGGAGCAAGTCTAAGTCATGTGTCTCTCAAAGTCTTCATTATATCCATGCATATCTTTATTTGAAGCTTTGATTGTATGTTGTCATCAATTACCAAAAAGGGGGAGATTGAAAGCACAACATGCTCCCTTGGTGGTTTTGATAATTCATGACAACATACATTGTCTCTTGGACTAATACCTTTACCTAGTGTATTTTAGATAAAGTCCACAGAGAGGGCTGGCAAAAGGATTGTGGAGATTGTGGAAATACCCCAAGATGCAAGGAAATGGATTGGAAAAGCTTCAAGCAAGAGGACTCTACATTTTACTTTGTGAGAAATCACTTTGAGTCCATAGGAAAGCCAATACTATTAAAAGGGGGTAAGGTATTGTTGGTGAACAAAATGCTCATACGTGCATAAGTTATAGTCACCAAAAACACCCACAAGCTCTTCCACAAAAGTCTGTCCAAAGTCAAAAATCCAAAATCGGTGCAACCAACACATACAGTAGGTGCCACCGATTCCCATACTCAGACAGACATTAGCCAAACCCTAGCCTTTCGGTGCAACCGATTCTGCTTCGGTGCCACCGAGTTTAGGTTGCCAACTTTCTGTTACGCAGTTTCCCAAAATCGGTACCACCGAGTTTGTTGAATCGGTGTCACCGAGATTGGGCAATCTGACCATTGGTCACCTTATCGGGGCAACCGAGTTTCATATATCGGTCTCACCGAGATTCAAAAGTTGCCACCTTTTGGTCACTTCGGTACCACCGAGATTCACACATCGGTGTCACCGAATTGGTCATTTTGTGTGTAACGGTTGGATTTTTGGAGATGCGTATATATACCCCTTCACCACCACCCACTCGAAAGAGAAGCACTCAGAACTATTCCATACTTGCCCCATCCAGTTTTCTGAGAGAGATCCACCTACTCATGTGTTGAGATCATGCCATTCCATTCCAACCATATGAATCTTGATCTCTAGCCTCCCCAAGTTTCTTTCCACCAATCCCATCTCTTCCACCAAGCCAAATCTGTGAGAGAGTGATTGTGTGTTGAGGAGTCTATCATCTTGAAGCACAAGAGCAAGGAGTTCATCGTCATTGCCGAGCCTATTACCTTTTGGAGGGTGGTGCCTCCTAGATTGGTTAGGTGTCGCTTGGGAGCCTCCTACTTCGTGTTGTGGAGTTCAACCAAGAAGTTTGTAAGGGCAAGGAGATCGCCTACTTCGTGAAGATCTACCCATAGTGAGGCTAGTCCTTCGTGGACGGAAGCCGTTATGGAATAGTCAAGGTTGCTACTTCGTGGACCCTTATGGGTGGGGCCCTCCATGGACTCTCGCGACCGTTACCCTCCGTGGGTTGAAGACTCCATAAACGTGGACGTACAATAGCACCACCTATCGGAACCACGGGAAAAATCTTTGCGTCTCCAATTGCGTTTGATCTACCTATCTCAACTCTTTACTTCATGTGCAATGTCTTTACTTTCCGCTGCCATATTTGTTGACATGCATGTGTAGGCTATATTAGACTTGCTAGCTTGCTAAAACTGTTAAAATCTGCCAACCAATTAACTTGGGAAAAGGTTAGGTTTTAAATTCCTGCTAGTAGTCTATTCATCCCCCCTCTAGACACTCTTCTAGTGATCCCTCACTAACCATAGCATGAAACATATGGATCCAAATCAACCCCTTACGAAGCAACGCATAAACTAGGGTTTAAGCTTCTGTCACTCTAGCAACCCATCATGTACTTATTACTTCCCAATGCGTTCCTCTAGGCCCAAATAATGGTGAAGTGTTATGTAGTCGACGTTCACATAACACCACTAGAGGAGAGACAACATACATCTCGTCAAAATATCGAATGAATACCAAATTCACATGATTACTTATAACAAGACTTATCCCATGTCCTCAGGAACAAACGTAACTACTCACAAAGCATATACATGTTCATAATCAGAGGAGTATTAATTATCATTAAGGATCTGAACATATGATCTTCCACAAAGTAAACCAACTAGCATCAACTACAAGGAGTAACCAACACTACTAGCAACCCACAGGTACCAATCTGAGGTTTTGAGACAAAGATCGGATACAAGAGATGAACTAGGGTTTGGAGAGGTGATGGTGCTGGTGAAGATGTTGATGGAGATTGACCCCCTCTCGATGAGAGGATCGTTGGTGATGACGATGGCTTCGATTTCCCCCTCTGGGAGGGAAGTTTCCCCGGCAGAACTGCTCCGCCAGAGCACTAAATTGGTTCTGTCCAAGTTCCGCCTCGAGATGGCGGCGCTTCGTCCCGAAAGCTCCCTTATGATTTTTTCCAGGTCAAAACCCTCCATATAGCAGAAGATGGGCACCGGAGGCCTGCCAGGGGGCCCACAAGCCACAGGGGCGCGCCCAGGGGGGTAGGGCGCACCCCCTGGCTTGTGACTCCCTTGTGGGTCCCCTCTGGTATTTCTTTTGCCCAATATTTTTTATATATTCCAAAATAATTCTCCGTAGATTTTCAGGACTTTTGGAGTTGTGCAGAATAGGTATCTCAGATTTGCTCCTTTTCCAATCCAGAATTCCAGCTGCCGGCATTCTCCCTCTTCATGTAAACCTTGTAAAATAAGAGAGAAAAGGCATAAGTATTGTACCATAATGTGTATTAATATCCCATAATGCAATAAATATCGATATAAAAGCATGATGCAAAATGGACGTATCAGGGGGGGCGGGGGGTGTCCCCAGGAGGCTTGTGATGTCGCGGCCGTCGTGCGCCTCGCGAGGCATCGGCCTCGCGAAGGCTCCCCTCATGAGGATGATTGGTGGGCCACTCGGTCGCTTAGAGCCAGCGCCACGCCCGGGCCACGGGCAGACGGGCCTGGGTACCCCAAGTCCCAGAGGCCCGACAATCACGTCGGCCACTGTTGACCTCAACATCCAGTAGAGTCGATGCGCCAAACATTATGGGTGGCATAGGACCGACAACTGGCCGAATTTAGCGCTTATGAGTGCGGCAGCAAATTCGGAATAAAAAATGGTAGTCAGGTTGTCGCAGCCATCTAGAGAGGCAAGATTGCACGGTGGATTCTCGGCTGATACAAGGGCGTATGACATACTCCAGCGGTGGTGTTGGCAGCCAAGATCCGGCTGACAACGATGGTGAGCGGAGAGACATGATAGAGACGAGTGTGTCCTGTCTTTCGATGAGATGATAACTATCGATTTGGTGGAGAACGAATTTGACAATCCGACTAGAAATGTACTTGATGTTGCGCCTTAGCAATCACTAAACCAATCTCCCGAGGTTACTGACAATGCCGGAAGCACGATGATCCTAACCACAAATGACCATACTGCAAGCAATCAAAGAACGAGCAAGAATATGATACAAGGCCCATGGGCCCAATTGGAGGTGACACAACACCTTTTGATTTGGATTTCGACTCGGATTCTATAGCTTCGTCATACCATTTTAGATCTATCTCCGCACTCAGAAGGAATTTGAAGGTGAATCCAATTACGTTGGAAAGTACATGACATAAATTTACAACAAAAAAAGATACACCCTATTTGGAGTCCGGATGCAAAAGTTAGAGGCGTTTGAAGTCAGGTATGTCTGCGTTGTCTGAATCCGAGTCCAGAATGTGGCGAACTTGATCTCTATCTTCTCTTGGGAGAAAAGTGACATGAGATAACTTCACAATCAACACCTAATCATTTGTCTTGACATGATAGGACTTCTTGATCAACACCTAATCATTTCCTTTTCCTTTATCATCACACGTAGTTTGTACAAGTGTTCGACAATTCTGCATTTAGGCATGAAATAAAAAACAATGAAGTATTTTTTGTTCTGGATAACATCAATAAAATCATTGCATATTTCTTATAAGAAATCACCTCATAAAATTTCTTGTATGCAATATTTTGGTCGTATCCAAGGTAGCTAGCCATGTACTCATCAAGAAGGGTGCGATGGCTGGAAATTTTAGCGTGACACAGGCTGCATGAGGTTTTGGTTCTCTTTTGTGGGTGCAACGCAGGTGGTATGTATTCGCAGCGCGAGATGGGGAAATATGTGCGGTCCCAAACTTTGTTGCAACAGCCTATACAGAAATCAATTGCTGGAAATACACTTTGGGTCCACATACCATAAAGTCAATTTTTTGATACTTGACCTTTAATACATCATCCGATGGAGATGCGTGAAGTTTTTATTGGCGTGCCAATTACGAAAATGGGTTCAAACAGAAGAGGAAGTACTCTTGACGAGTTGTTATCTCCCCCCGGTCAATGCAAGAGCGACATATAGGCACCACTATGTTTCATTCTAACAAGCATCATCACCGGCTCGCCTCTAGCAACATTTAAAAAAACACTTCAATGATAATACATGTTTGTTATAGTAGGTCACATTTCCTTTTACGCATGTACATCCGTGATGATTTTATGACACAATCAAGATAGTAATACATGTACTGTCATAGAAGTGTTCCATGACAATACTCCATTCTTTTAACGCCCAAGATGCGGTCGTATCCTTATTTCGGCTCGAGGACCTCGATACGGACAGAAGCGCATATCGTCGTTTCGCAAGAATGGATATCGTTACAAGTACATGTAAACAGGAGATGAGTATATGGAATTGGCTTACACTCGCCACAAGCTCAATCATGATCATCTCAAATACAAAAACACATTCAATCACCATACAGAAGAGCAGGGTCCGACTACGGACGAAATCAAACGATAAAAGCGACATCCATCCTTGCTAATCCCAGGCTGTCGGCCTGGAACCCATCCTATGATTGATGAAGAAGAAGAACTCCAAATCAAACAATCATCGCTCTCACGTCAAAGCATCACATTACCTGTGCCTACAACTATTGCTGTAGTAATCTATGAGCCACGGGGACTCAACAATCTCATTTCCAAGGGTATCAAGACAAGCAAAGCTTAATGGGTGAGGTATGGTTAAGTGGTGAGGCTGCATCAAGCACTAAGCATTTATTTGAGTGGCTAACTTACGAGTACAAGAATAAGAAGAGTGATCTAAGCATAAACGGACGTGAGCTAATAATGATCAAGAAGTGATCCTGAACACCTACTTACGATTCAATCATAACTCCACCGTGTCCTCTTTCCGAACTCCCTCGAAAGGAGACGGTCACGGTTGCCCCGGGTTGAGCTACGCGTACAGTGGCCTGATAGAAATCTCCCGAGTTGCCCCGGGTTGGCCCCGCACAGTGCTCTATTTTGGACCAACACTCATGAGGAGCAGTGGCCCGGGTTGTTGATTAATTATCCACGGGTTAATTACTCCCTATGCATGTTTATTAGTAATTAGGCAAATGTAGTAATAAAGTTGGGCCTTGCCAGAAGAGTTTTAATCTAAGACGAATTATCAAGGAGGTCCCCATAACAACCCCAAGCATGTCAGGAGCGCTCAATATGGAACATAACACCGTTACTCGGAAACTAAGGCGACAAGAGTGGAACAAAGCACTAGGCAAAAGGCCAAGCCTTCCACCCTTTAGCAAGTGTATAGATGCATTAAATTAAATAGCAAGAATATTGTGACATCACAAGATATCCATGTTATCACATGGAACAACCTGCACCTGCAACAAGCAATGCTATAAGAGGGGCTGAGCAAGCGGTAACATAGCCAAACAATGGTTTGCTGGGATGTGGAAGGTTAGAGGCTTATCATGGCATTTTGGGAGGCTTGACAAACAAGTGGTAGGCAGCGAGACATAGCGATATAAATGAGACAACTAGCATGGCAATGATAGAAGTGGTATCCAGGGAAATGATCATCTTGCATGAGATCCCGCTTGGAAGAAGAACGAATCCATGAAGCAGTCGAACGGGACGTAGTCGAACGAATCCTCACGCTCCGAACGCTTTCAGAACTCTAGCGAGGAGAGGCAAATCCGGAAACAAACAAATGGCATGGTAAACACCAAAACATATTGACGACATGATGCGCAATCATGCATGATGCATGTCCGGTTTAATTATGCATGGCATGGAAATCACAACAATCAAACACTACAAATTAAGTGATGTTCAATATGCAACGAGTTGCATATTGACAAAAGTCCACATTCGAATTATTTAGTTCACACTCGGTTAGGTACTCGTGTCACACCCTATGTTGTATCACTTTGCTATGCTTGGATTTACAAAAATTTGGAACCAATTAAAACTTTTTCAGTGCATGAGCTTGTTTGAATTGTTGTTTGTTTGCTTGTTTGGTTGTTTGTGTATGGCACTCTTAGGTTCTAATCCTCTCCATATTCATCTTCCTTGATACAAACTTCTTGCCCAATGATCATGCCTTGTGAATAGTACCCAAAACTATTTTTAACAAATATTATTATGGCCAAAAAGGATTTATTCAAATTAGGTTTTCAAAAGCCCCTGAATTGAGGTTTGTACTACAAGTCCTCAAATTGGGTGGATCCTTTTTCCCCAAAGACTTTATTTGGAACCTACTATATATATGACTTCCCAAAACCACCAAATATTAATTTTAAAGATAATTTTGCTATTTTATTTAAAGGCTTTTTCTTAAGGCCAGAAATGGTTTTTCATAGGGAAAAATTATTTAAATGCTTTAAAAATATTTGAGAAAATTTAGGGAAACTCAGTGGACATATATTTCCCATATATATGAGTTTCAACACATGGTCATGTTCAAAATCATGGGCAAAACCCCTCAAAATCCTTTCTGCCCAAATAAAGCTTTTGAAATATTTCTATAAGAAATTTTCTCAATAAATTCCAGGAAAATTCCAGAAAGACACACATGACATATGTGATGATCTTGCAAAGTTTCATCTCAATCCCCCTTTATTTGCTTCACCAAAATATTCCAAAACCATTCCTGTCCAGAGCCAAATTTGAGCAACTTTACATTGTGAAGTTTCTTCCCTTGACCCCAAACTTTGTGGGCATGTGTGAAACCCCAAATAATGATACCACACCAAGTGGTGGATTTGTGGGAAGTGAAATGCATGCCTAGATCTATAGAAATCCGATTCTGTTGATTTCTAGGGTTTTACAAAGTTACATTGTGAACTTTCTTCAATCAAGCTCAAGCTTGGTGATCAACCCTAATTATAACCACCATTTGACCCTGTCAAGTCTTATGGCAAGCAAGGCCCATTTGCTTGCCCTAATCACCATCAAACACCTTCTGTCAAAATGGTAAAACCTCTGTTTGACCCCCTTCCACTCTTCTCCTTGAGTTCAAATTTTTAATACGGCTTACTAGCATTGCACCTCACCTCCAGTAACTTTCTATGGCCAAGAATCAATGCTTAAGTGGGTTAAAAACCCATTTTTCCCTTCTGGACAGAAGGAATCTCCCTCTCTCTCCACCCCTCTCTCACCCTAGTGGGTCACCAGGGCATCCAATGCCATATTCCCCTAGTCTAGACCCCCCTTGTACCCCTAGACACTTGTGGCCACACACAAGACGCCGTTGGCATGCCGTGGCATGCCAAATGGGTGCTATGGAGCGTGCTACAGTGTGCCCCGCACTGTAGCCGCCCCCATCCCGATGCTCCCGACCACCTCGGGCAAAGGGAGCACGCCCCCAGGTTCCCTCGACGTCCGCGCCTCCCTGCCGGTCATCTCCCCTCCACTCTCTCTCCCCTGCTGTCCCCCCTCGCGCGCGCGGCACTGCCCGAGAGCTCCAATAGCTGAGCCCACACGCGCGACGCCCCTCGCCCCCTCTGCTTGTCCTCTTCCCCTCCAGAGCATCCCCTGTGGTCCCCAAACCGCGCCTGTGCCGTTACCTTTGGCTGCCACAGCTCAATGGCTCGCGCCCGAGATCTCCCGCGCGCGCCACCCTCTGTCTCCGCCCCCGCCTATAAATAGGCCTCCACGGCCTCTCTGCTGGCCTCCCCTCGCCTCCTACCATCCCCAATCGAGCGCCTGCTCTTCCCCCATGACCTCCCGAAGCCCAGGCGCCCTGGATCGAGCCGAGCTCCGCCGTGTCACAGCTCCGGTGATCTCGGGGTACGAGCGTTCTCCGAGTCCCCTCTCTTCTCCGGTGACTCTCCCTGGCCTTGCTGACTCGATTCCCTCCTCTTTCCCCTCCGATTGATGCGCAGGACGACCGGGGCGTCCACCTCCCGAGCTCCTCCGCCTCGGCTTCTCGCCGCCAGTGAACCAGGGCCCTCCGGTGTTTCTCTTCAACCCCGACCGATCGGCGGCAGCCCCTAGAGCCCAACAGTGCCTCCCGTTCATCTTGCCGTCGCCGGAGACGCCGCGGTGAGCTCCTCTGCCATCCCCGTCACAGGAAAGGAGATGACAAGCGGGCCCTCTTGTCATACTCCCTCCCCTATCCTCTCTCACTGACCGGCAGGCCCGTCCTGTCAGGTTTGAACGTGGCAGTCGCGCACGGGCTGAACGCGTATTCTATAAATACGCCATCAACATGGCCCTCCCACAGCGCTGCGTTGTGCGCTGGGCTGGTTCCCTTCTGGGTCGGCTCAGCTGCGGCAGTTTCAGCCCATATGCACAGTAGCATTTCTCTTTTTCCCTTTTTCTTCTGTTTTCCAAAAATTCCAGAGTAATGATTAATTATCCAAATCCAATAATTCCTCCACCACAAATCTTAGAATATTATGTAGTATTTTAGAGTGCCACTTGTAGAAATATTTGAAAACATTTCATGTACTGTTTTATTTAAAAACCCCTTTTTGGCATTTTTAGCCTCTATTAAAAATAGTTTTAAAAATCCTTTTCACCCCAAAAACTTAGGCAAATATTTTTAGTATTATTTTAGTATTTTTCAGAATAGAGTAACATTTTAGAAGTAGAGTTTGTGCTCTGTTTTTGTTGTGATTCTTATTATTACCATTATTTATCGCGACGATAGATTACACTGTTGACGAGGGAGTTGGACTCGAAGACTTTGAAGACCCTGAAGACTTTGTTGAGCCAGGCAAGTAGCCATTTGACCATGTTAAGAAACTTTTCATGCATGTCATATAGCAGTTTTGATGGGTACTAGCATAGAGCCCAAATTACTAGTGGCGGGAGTGACGTGGTCACTCTCGATACGGGGTCGTGCCGGTAAGGACGATCATGCACTGTCTTCACAGGCACCGGGCACACCGTTGGTCCCTGCATGGATGTTACTCGTGATGTACATCATGTGGGCTAGGTACCAATCGAGTGGACTCTTTGTTTAGTATCATCAGGGAAAGGCAATGTTCGGGTACTTACCTCTGGTATGGACAATACCGCGAGTCGTGGCTTGACACGGAAGTTTCCTGAGTCTTGTGGGTAAAGTGTGCTACCTCTGCAGAGTGTAAAACTATTCGAATAGCCGTGTCCACGATCAAGGATATTTGGATGACCGCTCTTGTGCCGAGTCTGATGACAGGATGAAACTTGAGCCGAGTCTGATGACTCGGCATGTTGATGATCATGAGATGTTCAACCCCTGTTTATGATGATGACTGTGACTTGATGACATGAATGTCTGTCAACGGTTGATGCATGCTTACTTAAGTTACTTGATCATGCATTGCACTTAAAACTAGCTTTCTGCAAAACTTACCTACTTAGTGCTATACCATGCATTGTTATACCTTGTTCCAAAACTTGGGTTGCTTGCGAGTACATTCAAAGTACTCATTGGCTTGCCACTGGTTATTTAATTGGCCAGGCATGGAAGAGCAGGAGTACGGTTAAGAATTCGTTGGTGATGAACATGCGAACTAGGACGCTTCCCAGTCAGAATGCATGTAGGTTTAAGGCAGGTGGCATGGGTTAACGCTTCCGATCAAGATTTCTGCTGCTTGTTATGTTTAAGTGTTTGGCCCTTGCGGCCCTATCTATGTAAGACTAGACCTTCATGGTCTTTATTTGTGTAAGACGCTAAACATGGATGTAAGACTCTTGTTATTCAGCTTCTGTGTGTTCAGTGAGCATTGATCTCTAGGATCACTGTACACGTGCATTCGGTGATCACGACTTATGAGTCGGGGTCCCCACAACTCATCAATATTAAATGTTGTTTAACATGGGTGGTCATGGCATAAGGTGAAGACGTAATTAAGAAATTTTAAATGGAGAAGGAGAACATACATATAACGAAATCATAGCTCTCCATATTACAAGAAATGCGGTTAATGTTGTTTACCTAAACAATCATTTTAAATGTTGTTCATCATGGCAAGAGGTGGAGAATAAACAACTACATCATCTAGGCATAAACAGGATAATAAAGTGCACCATGTGATTCTAGACATTTTTCTAGTCAAGTTACATATGTGGATCATTTTAATCGGAGCTACGGTTATTTAGTTATGAAATAAATCATTTTAACATGACATTTATTCAAATTTAATCGAACAACAAGTTTAAACATTTTTATAATGCATGAAAGTAGGATATTGTGAATCTACACTAAATTCTCAACATTTTACATATATTAATTATTTTAATCCGAAGCACGGTTAATGAGTTTTTATATGCATGAAGAGTGAGGGTTTTTCTGTAAAACAGACAATTCCCTAGAAAAATAGGAAATTCGCAGCGCTGAGAAAAAAACATATACGGGCCTAAATAGTGGATGCAACATAATAAACTACACCTACTACCGCAACATAGCCAAAGGTCTATTGGGCCGAGTCGGCATACGGGCTGCAACAGCAGCACATGGGCGACATATACTATATTGCCCATGCGACGGAGGATAGCGGGCTTGGCGCTCACCTCGTGATGGGCCTCATGGGCCAACAGATCTGAGGTGCTCCCTGGAGGAGGCTGGGCCTTCGCGCGCAGCTGGGCCGTGGCATGGAGCTGCTGGGCCTTGGTGTCGGGACCCCAATCCTAAGCCATACAAGTCTAGCATGTAACACATCATATCACTTTGCGGCCTCACGCACGGTAATCCCCACGGCTACCACCTTACCTTGGCCGGGAGCGTTTGCGCCTTATGGCTCACGTATATGATCATCCACTAGCAATCATATGTCAAAGAACCCGGGTCGACATGACTAGTTATAGACCCAAGTGGCACAACCGTACAGGGACATGCATACGTAAGCCAGCAATGCAGGTGTCGGTCATCAGTGTGTGTAGACGAGTCATAGCAAGCTACAAGGACTCCATTACACCACGTGACATTTCCCCGTAGGGACAGACACTTCAGCAAAGAAGGATACACGCCGTTCGATCAATGTGTCCGGAGCAGTAGCAAGCTACCAAGGCTCAGTGTAAGCACAAAGAGGCATTTCCCCGTAAAGAAGGCTACCAAGGGCATACAGCTAAGTGTCGAATCCCACACATACCAATGCATTTCAAACATACACGCAATATGCACGATATGCGTAGATACAACATGGCATCACAACAAAACTCTACGACATAACGTTTATTTGGAAGGCTCCGAAGAGCCAACATAGTGTAATGTTACAAGCACGGGGGTCACATGACCCAACATTCAGAGCATACAAACAATAAGCGGAAGTTACATGTCTGAGTACAGACATCTACTAAAAGCGGCTGGAAGAGCCTAAAAAGGTACAACGACCCTACCAAAGGAGCCAGACCTCTGTCTGGGATTCCCAAGCTAACCCGGTCAACATCGAACTTCACGTCGTAAGAATAACTAATGAGACTGATGTCTCCTCTGCAAAACATAAATTAAGCAACAGTGAGTACAAAGGTACTCAGCAAGACTTACATCAGAACTATCTACATATGCCAGCTTTGACTCTTGGCTAACCTGCACTACGACTACAAGTACTATCTTTGAGGCGGGATAGCACACACGAGTCCACATATTCACCAAATCAATACACCACTATGGATCCACTCCCGTCTCCCTATGAGAAGGCCATCCATAGCACTCATACTTATCTTGCACATTTTAGTAGTATCCATTCAAATTGTCTATGAACCACATAAGTTTCCAAGTAGTCCATATCCGAGGACGCGGCTATTCGAACAGATTATTTCACCCTGCAGGGGTGTACTTCTTCACACACGCTCCCGCCACTTATCGCTATGTGTACGTAAAAGGGCACCTCGGCAACCTTCAAGCGGAAGCCTAGCGAGGGAGTCGGCCACGGCCTGACTAATCACACCAGACTCTAGTCCAGGTTTATCGCCTATTTGAGACTGAACCCGCAACAGAAGTCCGGCCGGAGTTTCGATCACGGCCCCAAACGATGTTTGCAGTGTTCCCAGGCCCACCTCGATGGATGGTACTACGCTTGGTACATCGGGCCACGGGTGCATCTATCGCACCATAGCCTACCCCTCTGGTCAGCGCTATGCACGGCCGCCAGCACATCCTACATACACCAGAAACTAGTTGCAACTCCTGGACAAAGATCAAGGCCATTAATAAGCCGAGAGAGTCAATTAAGGATCCCAATGTGCGGTAGTAACTTGTCTTGGATAACATACACAGAACTCAGTTCTTAAGGACGGTCCCAATGAGACAACCCACCATGTACTCCTATATGGCCTCTCATCGCTACCTTTACCAAATCAGATTCACACACTTAGGTCTCACACAGCAGGACATGAACACATCCATTCCGATCCATCACCCAGATGGATCAGACCCGACACGACTCTAAGCATAGCAGGCACAAAAGCAAGCATGGATGAGTACGCACAACAAGGCTCAAGCAGTTGCTTCTCATGCTAAGTGGTTTCAACTATTTACTGTGACAAGGACAGGTCATGCAAAGGAATGGGTTCAGCCACAGAGAACATGTAACAGTTGAATCGTTGTTGTCCTAATCCATTTAAAAGAGAGTAGGAGTGAGAGAGTGGGATGTTATCGGGATGCTCAAGGATGGTTGCTTGCCTGACAGTTATGAAGATAGTACTTCTCTTCATCAGTGTCAACGATCATAACGTCGGAACCATCGTCTACCGAGAAGGAACAACACCCACAAAATAGGAAAAGAACACATTCAATGCAATGCAACAAACATGATGTATGATATGGCATGTTAAGGTACTGAATTCATCTAGCACAATATTTAGTCATATTAATTGAAGTGGAATTCAAATAGGTATCAAATTCCAACTCCAAACTATTTATCAAATTTGTCCTAATCATGAAATTACTTAGTTGGTGATGTTAACTTGCTCAAATATGCATGATCATGGCGTCAACAGATTCCTTGCATTTTTCTGATCATTTTTCATATATAAGTTATTTTCATCTGAGTTACAGATTATTTTATATGAATTTTCAAAGTTTTAGGTATTTTCTGGAATTAAATAAATCCAGAAATCAATTATTGCGTCAGCTCTGCGTCAGAGTGAGGTCAGCAGGTCAAAGGGCCGGTCCAGGTCAAACCTGACCAGTGGGACCCACTAGTCAGTGACTCAGAGGTTAAAAAGGATTAATAGTTGACCTAATTTAAAGTTAACAGGGCCTGGCCCACATGTCATTGACTTATCTAGTTAACTAAACTAAATTTACACGAATACTAAATTATTCAGGGCTGGGACCCACTCGTCAGTGGCGCTATGGGTTAATTAGGCTAGCCATTAGTGGCTAACTAAGTTCCGCGTCGGCCGTGCCGGCGGCATGTCGCCGGCGACCACAGAGGATGGCTGTGTCCTCGGGTTTCACCTGTGGTGGTCCGTTTGATGCGTGGCTAGGCGCGTTGGAAAGATCTTGCTCGCGCGCATCGAGTAGTGAAGGTTGCATGGCCAGAGGTGGCGTAAGGCGATGGCAGCGAGGAGCTAGGCGGCGGTCGGGGCACGGGTCCGATGGCAATGGCGCTAGGGCGCATCGGAGTGCTCGTGGAAGGGACCTACAGTCTAGTGGGATCACAAGAAGCACATAGGGCTCGTTGGTTCGAGCATTAGAGCATGGTTTGCTCGAGCTCGACGGCCATGGTGACCGGCGGCACTTGGTTTGGGGGGACGGCAACTGGCGAGCACCAACGAGAGGAGGGAGGGTACGGTTCCAAATGGGGGCTCACTGGGTTTCTCCTGGAGTAGATGGCGATGTCAGGGGTGCTCTGGCTGACGCGAATCGAGGACGGCGGCGCTCGGCAACAGCAGCGGCGATGACGGCGATGGCGGGGCTACAAGGCATCCGAGGGCTCGATCTTTTTCTCGAAGATGGGGAGGAGCTCAGCGGAGCTGAGGGACGCGACGGCGGGGCTTGGGGTGACCGGTGGGCGCGGTGGCTGCGAGCGGCGGCGACGAATGCTTTCGGCCGTGCGCGTGAAAGTGAGGCAGGGGAGGGGATGAGCACGGGAAGGAGAACGAGACATGCACGGGGATCGCGTGGCGCTCTTAGGCAACGTCCAGGCGAGCAGGCAGGCTGGAGGTGGCCGGGAGCGCGGCGACCACGCGCCTCGCGTCCTTCTGGCGCGAGGTGGGAGACGACTGGCACTATGGGCTAGTGGGACGCACAGTACTGGGCCAGGTAAGCTAGGTTAGCCTGTTTCTCTCATTTCTTTTATTTTTTCTGCTTTTTCTGTAATCTGTTTTGATTTGTTTAATATACAAAATCATTTTAATAATTCCTGAAATAATTTCTGGGCACTCTTTGGATTATTCCAAAAGCCCTCAAGAGTTTTCAGAAATTTTGGAGCAGTTAATTTATTTATAACAAATAAATGCCCCAATTCAAATATAATATGCATTAATTCAAAAATCCAAAATTGTCCTAGAAATATGTGCATCATTTTTGGCAGAGGCTTCACCTATTTCCATGAATGATGAACTTTTCCTAAGGGCATTTTGGGTTCACTGGAAATAATTTTAGCTGGACCTATTTGAAGATCAAAGTGCCAGTGTTTGATCATTCCCCAATTCAAATTCATTTGAAAAGAAATAGATGCATGCATGAATGTCACTGATGCAACTAATATGATTATTGCAACCAAATTCTAGGGTTGTGACAACTCATTCCCACTAAACAAGAATCTCGTCTCGAGATTCAGGCGTAGGGTAAGAGGAAAGAGGGGACACTAAACTATCACAATCTTCATGATCCAATTGCCCTTCTCGGAGATGTTGATTCATTGCATCATGTTGATCTTGACATCTTTTCCCTTGGGATCTTCATCCAAACATGATGACAGGAGGAACAGGAAAACCCTACAAGAATCGATCTCCTCGAAGATCGAGCAACTCATGATCAACTCTTAGAATGAGACGTGAGAACGTCTCTTGAGCTGAAACACAAAACACACATATAGAGCGAGGGAATGAGGTAGATGACGGGGGTTCAATTGGTAGGCAACAATTCCATGCTAGAACAGATGGTGACGAGGTTTCAATGTAGCGAGGAGTCAATTGCCCTTCTTACCATAACGGGACACCTTAGGGAGGTGACTCGTAGAGTTATTTCCGTAAGTGGCAAAAAGAGTTACTTTTGATCCAGAGATCATTGAAACTCTTCATAACAGCCTAAGGCAATTCACAACGATCGCTTGAAAGAGTTCGAACGAATGACATACTCAGTTTGGAAGGAAACTAGAGTTATAGGACAACTCGGCAACGGATGGCACAATCTGATTGATACCGAGGATATAACCTAGTGTCTGAGCATGCTCTCAAGAACTTGAGCATTTCCACATTCATCAGGGTTTACCAGCATCCATGCCAAGGATCCTGGCAACACATCATACTACCATGATGAATAAGGACGGAGGATGCAAATGCAAAGGAAGACAACACTTTCTCAGATTGCACCTTGGTTATGCCAAGGGAACGAAATCTGGATGATCGACCGAGAGACATTTAGCACTCCGCTTCTAATGTTCTCCTTGATGTACCAGCACACCCCAATTATAGACAATGCTTGGTATCTAGAACATCAAGTATAGGTCAGACTTCGGGGGTTCCAAGGGTCCATGAGGAATAACTTCTAGCATAAGTCATGCAAGGTTCTCATGGGGAGGTGGATAATGTTGCTGATACAAGATACTATAATAATAGGTCTTCTGGCTAGGTGTGTTAGCCACAACACCACTTAACCGGGCCACGAGGAGACCATTATTATAATTCTTGGAACATGTCCCAACCACATATCTGCCTGAGATTCGGATATGGTTGGTGTGAGGATATTCCAGACTCAGCATGTCTGAA
This sequence comes from Elymus sibiricus, assembly GCA_039707655.1. Classification (NCBI taxonomy): domain Eukaryota; kingdom Viridiplantae; phylum Streptophyta; class Magnoliopsida; order Poales; family Poaceae; genus Elymus; species Elymus sibiricus. The sequence continues at coordinate 285,268,974 of CM077669.1, read as the reverse complement.
AGGAAAGTTTGCAACACAAATCGATGAGATGGTGGTGCGGGATTCTCGAGAGATGAACTGCGGAAGTCAACTCCAAAAGGGGAGCTGGATTGCAAGACTCACGTGGGCACATTGTCCAAGACAAGCATGATCACATAAATGTCTTACAACAAAACACTACCGAGTTCATGTTAGGAACCAACATTGGGGATATAAGGGTCCTTGCATAAGTCTGGATTAGCTCTTAAGAAAGAACCTCTTTACCTTGAACAAGTCAATCGGTGGCTTTTTTGTGCTAGGGAACACATATGGAATGGAGGTAGCGAGCCTATCAAACCATATAATACTTCGCACGTGCATGACTGACTTGGGATGATTCCGGAGGAAACAAATTAACTTTCCTTGAATTCACGGCGGCAACTTGCATCAAATGCACGTGAACTAGGAGAAAGTCACTTCTTACGCCAAACATATACTCCATAAACGGAACACGAAGATATTGCCTACAAAGTTTCCAACACTAGTTTATATTCATCATAAGTTATGGAGGAGATGAAGAGGTTGCTGATGGGCTCAACAACAATTCATTGAGATATCCATATGGATGGAATCCCACGACTATGAGAAGAACTGATAGCATTGGTCAGACCAAAAGGTATAATGATGTAAGCTCGAGGGGTTACACACGAGTGAGACAACATTACAAGAACCCTTGGTTCCGAGATTCATTTGACGATAGCCCACACTCAAATCAAAGATTTGACAAGACAATAGATGCAACAATTGATCACAAGGATCAATCGGTGAACATATCATCTTTCTTCAACACACACACACCACATAGGATATCCCCTTGGAACGAGCTAATTTAGGCAAAGCTTTTATCTTCCAACTCTCCAAGTTGTTGTTTGGCTTAACCAACTAGCTCAGGGATATCCAACACAGATTCCTGGAGAAACGGTGGTTTACAGGAAACCAACTTGATCATGAACTCAACATAACAGCCAGGGGACAACCTGGTAATACTTCCAAGAAGATATTCGGAGAATCACGATCCACCGATATGTTATTGAGCTCAAGAACAATCTTGATTTTCAGGGCAAGACGATATGATCAAGAGAGCATGGCACAAACCTAACTCGTTGATCGAGGAGTGCACCAGGAAAGATGGACTAGGTAGCACAGTCAATCTTAGGATGACAATTCAATGACCATCACACTAAGAGTGCAATTATTGTCCATTAACTTCCAAGCAATAGGATTGCTAGAGGATTGATTTCACACGTCATGGTTCACTTGTCGACGTTCCGGCTACAACCAGCACGGAGGCCAAGGAATGAACAATGATGGCGAGAAGTATCACTGCATCAAGAGTCCATAAGAGGTTGTGCAATTCTCATGACAATCTTGACATGAAGAGGGTAACACTTCAAGGTAGAACAGAGCAATAGCTGGATTGGCATTTTGATCTGCGGAATACAACTGCTTTAACCCAATCCAGGAAATGGATAAGGCACTGGAGTTTGTTTCTCCTAGACATTCCGAAATAAAATGGCTTGACAGACCACAAGAGTAATATGCATCGATAAACGCAAATGCACAACTATTCTTGACTATCCACTTATAGATAAAGGTCAGAATACAAATGAAGAGGGGCAACTCAAGAGCACATGATTTTTCTGAGTTGTAGATGCATAGGTTGGCACGTCGAACAAGTTTGATATAATTCTTCCGGAGAACCCATGCAGAATGAAGGAATTGGCAGGGTCACAACTATGGAATGGAGAACTCATCAAGAGCACTCATATTGTGATCTTTAGTTCAGGAAGAACTCCTGTCGGGGATAGTTCATGGTATTGGAAGATTGATAATCCACGAACCTGGAAGACCATAACAAGGTTACTAATCATCCTAAAGGAATGAGCAATACTATCAACAGGAGTTAGGCAGAATGATCCTTGGGTCCAAGAACCCAGAAATAGAATACCTACTGACTAAGTAGCATCACATGATGCTTTCGATAATGATAACTAGAGTTATCACACTGGGAACACAAAACACAACTAGACTATTGGGTGGATCACTGGAATAACCTAGTTTCCTATCATTTCAACAAACACGTCGAGGTAATAGAGTACCTCAACACGATAGTTACTGTGCTTTGTGTGGCCCAAAAGACATCGATTCGAGATGAAGGAGTTTGCAATTGCATCAGATTATTTATAAACCTTGGATAACTCGTACAGCATAATGGCTGTACGGGTGTGAAATATGAGGCAACCTGCAAGACAACTAACAACATAACAATGAATTCTTATGGAGACATCGATCCAGAAAGACATCAACTCTCCTATAAGGTCTCCAGCATAGTAACTCGGCATCCTGACAGATAGATGAGAAACCTTATTCTTTAACCCCGTAGAATAAAGAAGAGGGTGACTCAGAATTAGAGTGACACGAGGAAAGGAGTAAAAATAATCTTATGTTCCCTTCCACAATCAATTCCCTTATATAACTAAAGCAGTTCTAGACTCAACATCGACCAGTTTGTCTTGGTTATCCTACAGGCAGTCAAGCTCTGATACCAACGCTGTCGGGACCCCGATCCTAAGCCATACAAGTCTAGCATGTAACACATCATATCACTTTACGGCCTCACGCACGGTAATCCCCATGGCTGCCACCTTACCTTGGCCGGGACCGTTTGCGCCTTTTGGCTCACGTATATGATTATGTCGCTAGCAATCATATGTCAAAGAACCCGGGTCGACATGACTAGTTATAGACCCAAGTGGCACAACCGTACAGGGACAGGCATACATAACCCAACAATGCAGGTGTCGGTCATCAGCGTGTGTAGACGAGTCGTAGCAAGCTACAAGGACTCCATTACACCACGTGACATTTCCCCGTAGGGATAGACACAACAGCAAAGAAGGATACACGCCGATCAATCAATGTGTCCGGAGCACCAGCAAGCTACCAAGGCTCAGTGGAAGCACAAAGAGGCATTTCCCCATAAAGAAGGCTACCAAGGGCATACAGCTAGGTGTCGAATCCCACACATACCAATGCATTTCAAACATACATGCAATATGCACGATATGCGTAGATACAACATGGCATCACAACAAAACTCTATGACATAACATTTATTTGGAAGGCTCCGAAGAGCCAACATAGTGTAATGTTACAAGCACGGGGGTCACATGACCCAACATTCAGAGCATACAAACAATAAGCGGAATTTACATGTATGAGTACAGACATCTTCTAAAAGCGGTTGGAAGAGCCTGAAAAGGTACAATGACCCTACCAAAGGAGCCAGACCTCTGTCTGGGATTCCCAAGCTAACCCGGTCAACATCGAACTTCATGTCGTAAGAATAACTAATGAGATTGACGTCACCTCTGCAACACATAAATTAAGCAACCGTGAGTACAAAGGTACTCAGCAAGACTTACATCAGAACTATCTACATATGCATCATTGTCAGCAAAGGGGGTTGTGGAGTTTATTGCAGCAAGCCAGCTTTGACTCTTGGCTAACCTGCACTATGACTACAAGTAGTATCTTTGAGGTGGGATAGCGCACATGAGTCCACATATTCACCAAATCAATACACCACTATGGATCCACTCCCGTCTCCCTACGAGAAGGCCATCCATAGCACTCACACTTATCTTGCGCATTTTAGTAGTATCCATTCAAATTGTCTATAAACCACATAGGTTTCCAAGTAGTCCATATCTGAGGACGCGGCAATTGGAACAGATTATTTCACCCTGTAGGGGTATACTTCTTCACACACGCTCCCGCCACTTATCGCTATGTGCACGTAAAAGGGCACCTCGGCAACCTTCAAGCGGAAGCCTAGCGAGGGAGTCGACCATGGCCTGAATAATCACACCAGACTCGAGTCCAGGTTTATCGCCTATTTGCGACTAAACCCGCAACGGAAGTCCGGCCGGAGTTTCCATCACGGCCCCAAATGATGTGTGCAGGGTTCCCAGGCCCACCTCGACGGATGGTACTACGCTTGGTACACCAGGTCACGGGTGCATCTACCGCACCATAGCCTACCCCTCCGGTCAGTGCTATGCACGGCCGCCAGCACATCGTACAAACACCAGAAACTAGCTGCAACTCCTGGACAGAGATCAAGGCGATTAATAAGCCGAGAGAGTCAATTAAGGATCCCAATGTGCGGTAGTAACTTGTCTTGGATAACATACACAGAACTCAGTTCTTAAGGACGACCCCAATGAGACAACCCACCATGTACTCCTACATGGCCTCTCATCGCTACCTTTACCAAATCAGATTCACACACTTAGCTCTCACACAGCAGGACATGAACACATCCATTTCGATCCATCGCCCAGATGGATCAGACCCAACACGACTCTAAGCATAGCAAGCACAAAAGCAAGCATGGATGAGTACGCACAACAAGGCTCAAGCAGTTGCTACTCATGCTAAGTGGTTTAGACTATTTACTGTGACAAGGACAGGTCATGCAAAGGAATTGGTTCAGCTACCGAGAACATGTAATAGTTGAATCGTTGTTGTCCTAATGCATTTAAAAGAGAGCAGGAGCGAGAGAGTGGGATGTTATCGGGATGCTCAAGGATGGTTGCTTGCCTGACAGTTCTGAAGATAGTACTTCTCTTCATCAGTGTCAACGATCATAACGTCGGAACCATCGTCTACCGAAAAGGAACAACACCCACAAAATAGGAAAAGAACACATTCAATGCAATGCAACAAACATGATGTATGATATGGCATGTTAAGGTACTGAATTCATCTAGCACAATATTTAGTCATATTAATTGAAGTGGAATTCAAATAGGCATCAAATTCCAACTCCAAACTATTTATCAAATTTGTCCTAATCATGAAATGTCTTAGTTGGTGATGTTAACTTGCTGAAACGTGCATGATCATGGCATGAACAGATTCCTTGCATTTTTCTGATCATTTTTCATATATAAGTTATTTTCATCTGAGTTACATATTATTTTATATGATTTTTTCAAAGTTTCAGGTATTTCTGGAATTAAATAAATCCAGAAATCAATTATTGCGTCAGCTCTGCGTCAGAGTGAGGTCAGCAGGTCAAAGGGCCGGTCCAGGTCAAACCTGACCAGTGGGACCCACTGGTCAGTGACTCAGAGGTTAAAAAGGATTAATAGTTGACCTAATTTAATTTAACAGGGCCTAGCCCACATGTCATTGACTTATCTAGTTAACTAAACTAAATTTACACTAATACTAAATTAGTCAGGGCGGGGACCCACTCGTTAGTGGCACTAGGGGTTAATTAGGCTGGCCATTAGTGGCTAACTAAGTGCCACGTCGGCCGTACCGGTGGCATGTCGCCGACGACCATAGAGGACGGCGGTGTCCTCGGGTTTTGCCTGTGGTGGTCCGTTTGATGCGTGGCTAGGAACGTTGGAAAGCTCTTGCTCGCGCGCGTCGAGTGGTGAAGGTTGCATGGCCGGAGGTGGCGTAAGGCGACGGCAACGAGGAGCTAGGCGGCGGCCGGAGCACTGGTCCAATGGCAACGACGCTAGGGCGCACCGGAGTGCTCGCCGAAGGGACCTACGGTCTACTGGGATCACCAGAAGCACACAACGCTCATTGGTTCGAGCAGCAGAGCACGGTTTGCTCGTGCTCGACGGCCATGGCAACCGGCGGCGCTCAGTTTGCGGGGACAGCAACTGGCGATCACCAACAAGAGGAGGGAGGGTACGGTTCGAAACGGGGGCTCACTAGGATTCTCCTAGAGTAGACGGCGACATCGGGGGTGCTCTGGCTGACGCGAATTGAGGACGGCGGCGCTTGGCAACAGCAGCGGCGATGATGGCGATGGCGGGGCTACAAGGCATCCGAGGGCTCGATCTTCATCTCAGAGATGGGGAGGAGCTCAGCGGAGCTGAGGGACGCTACGGCGGGGCATGGGGTGACCGGTGGGCACGGTGGCTGCGAGCGGCGGTGGCGAATGCTTTCGGCTGTGCGCGTGAAATTGAGGCAGGGGAGGGGATGAGCAAGGGAAGGAGAGCGAGATGTGCACGGGGATCGCGTGGCGCTCTTAGGCGACGTCCAGGCGAGCAGGCGGGTTGGAGATTGCCGGGAGCCCGGCGACCACGCACCTAGCGTCCTTCTGGCACGAGGTGGGAGACGACTGGCACTATGGGCTAGTGGGCCGCACAGTGCTGGGCCAGGTAAGCTAGGTTAGCCTCTTTCTCTGATTTGTTTATTTGTTTTCTGCTTTTCTGTATTCTGTTTTGATTTGTTTAATATACCAAATCATTTTAATAATTCCTGAAATAATTTCTGGGCACTCTTTGGATTATTCCAGAAGCCCTCAAGAGTTTTCAGAAATTTTGGAGCAGTTAATTTATTTATAGCAAATAAATGCCCCAATTCAAATATAATATGCATTAATTCAAAAATCCAAAATTGTCCTAGAAATATGTGCATCATTTTTGATACAGGCTTCACCTATTTCCATGAATGATGAACTTTTCCTAAGGGCATTTGGGGTTCACTAAAAATAATTTTAGCTGGACCTATTTGAAGATCAAAGTGTCAGGGTTTGATCATTCCCCAATTCAAATTCATTTGAAAAGAAATAGATGCATGCATGAATGCCACTGATGCAACTAATATGATTATTGCAACCAAATTCTAGGGCTGTGACACTTGGCGTCGGAGGTGGCCCACTGTGACGCCCCCATTTTGATCGTATGCTAATCATACATGCAAATGCGTACGACCAAGATTAGGGACTCACGGGAAGATATCACAACACAACTCTAGACACAAATTAAAGTCATACAAGCTTCATATTACAAGCCAGGGGCCTCGAGGGCTCAAATACATAAGCTCATATTCAAACGAGTCAGCGGAAGCAAGTATTATCTGAGTACAGACATAGTAATCAAGTTTGCCTTAAGAAGGCTAGCACAAACATAAGCAACGGATCGAACGAGTCAAGGCCTCCTACTTAGGAACCTCCTATCCTACTGCTGGTCGGGGGAAGCCTCCACGTAGTAGTAAGCTCCGTCCTGTCAGTAGTAGTCGTCGACGGGATCATACACCTCCTGGGCTCCGTCATCCGATCGCGGTAACGTATCAAGGGGGAAAAGGGGAGCAAAGCAGCGGTGAGTACTCATCCAAAGTACTCGCAAGACTTACATCAGAACTATACTAGAATATGAACCAGTATCAAAGGAATGGGGTTATATCTTTCGATTGACTGCAGAAATGCCAGAATAGAGGGGGAAGGCCTAGTCCTATCGAAGACTAGCATCTTCAGGGTCTTGCAACATTAGAAGAGTTCAAATTAGCATAATTAAAGTAGCAAGTTTTATTTAACCACACCCAGAGATTCTTCCTCGACTCCCAGCGAGAAAGCAATCACGACACCAACATTTCCATTTCACTTCACAAGTATCCACTTCTAGTTGTATAGATCAGGATACAACTCTGAGCGTCCGTTACCGTGGACATGGCTATCCGAATAGACAGACTTCCCTGCAGGGGTGCACAAACTTGCCCAACACGCTCGTTTAACTTTGGCCAGACACAATTTCGAGGTCATGCCCGACCTCGGCTGATCGACATGTCATAGTCCTACCTAGGCTCAACAGAGAGGCCACACACCGCTCTACGTCCTAAATGCGAAGGGGTCATGGGCCAATCGCCCTTTGCAATCCTGCGCGTTGCGAGGATGGCTGGTGTCAGTCCTGGCACCTCTTAACACAAAGACGATGCTTACGCGGGCCACCCAGGCGCGTGCCGCTCAACTGTGACATCTGAAGAACTTTCGGGCGAATGTATGATGTAGAGTACCCATATTTATTCCCGCGTGGTGGTTAGTGCGAAACAGGCCAGAGGCCTTCTCAGATCACATATCCAAACCCATTAATGTTTTGTTAGCTGCGATGACGAGCGCTGATCCACGATATGTGGTCCCCTCGCCCCATCTCGAGGACTTGTGGCAAGGGCCAAGAATGCCCGGCCACACCTCGTCATTATTATACCAACACCCTCTAGGGCATCCTGACCTCAACATTTAATAGTAGTAAAGTAATTGTAACGATGTGTCTATAACACCAAGGGGGAAACCCGAGGAATCACCCTTGATGGATCCCACCCGATGTAATCGACATGGTGACCAGAAAGGAATCACCCTCGATGGTTCACGCTTGAGGGGTTGCACGACAGAGTCGTTATCGGACGTGGTGAAGTAGGAAACACCCTCGATATCCATGACCGACTAGCTACGCTACAGGGTTAGCATCAGGAGTACGTTACGAGGTGTCTCCCTCAGTACTCGATGGTAGCTCTCCAGAGTCGTACAACCATTGTTGTGGAAATCGTTAACTGGTAGGTGCTCAGTTGGTTGGCGAGTAGGGGATTAATAGGCTAATTAGCAAGTTAATCAATTAATCGGGTGATTCATCACTTAATCGGCTACTCGGTGACCCTACGAGTAGGGATTAATCGGCAAGTTAACTGGTTAATCAGACGAATTCTTGAACAGGGCGTACAACTAAGGGGGTGTGAGGTGATGTGACGGGCATGGCATGTTGATCGATTGATTGAGTCTTCGAGTCATCAATGATGAAGCAGGGGCAACAGGTACAATGTGGGGTCACTCGGGATCACTAACCAACCTATACTAAGTATTTATTATAATAGTACGTACAACAAAAAATTATAAAAAAACAAGCTATGCATCAGAATAGGAGCTATCTACAATAGTAGAAAAATCTAATGCAAGCATGAGAGAGAAAGAAATGGGTGATATCAGAATGACCAAGAGGGGTTGCTTGCTTGGAAGCTCTGCTGCAAGTGGCTGAACGTCAGCGGCATAGTCGTACACGGTAGCAGCGTCAGTCTCGGTGTCTACCGGAGAGAAGAGGGGGAGAACAATAAATACAAGCAAGCAGATGCATCACGATGCATGACATGGCAACATGCAGTGCTAGGGATGAGCTAACGCAGTACTACATGTTGCAGACGGAACGGGAAAATATCTGACGATATTTCCCGGGTCTTAGGCTACTACCGGTCAGATGGTCCTAACGCCATCCATGTTCATCATGCTAGAGGCATGTGAGAGATGAACGGAAATCGTATTCGGATTCATGGGATTTTTCTTAGCAACTTTCATGCATAAAACTTTTTCATCCGAGCTACGAATTATTTTATATGAATTTACAAAGTTTTATTAATATTCAGAAATTAACAGATTTATTTTAATTCGAAAAATACAATTATTGCATCAGCATGACATCATGACGACATCAGTAGTGAGCAGTCAGTTTGACTGGTCAAACTGACCTGTGGGGCCCAGTTGTCGTACACATAGAATTAAACCAATGTTTATATTTAACTAAAACAGGTTAATTAGCAGGGGACCCACCTGTCATAGGCTCATTAAGTTCAAACTAATTATTTAAATTAAACTAACAGTTCAATTAAAACTAATTAACCTGGGCCCACATGTCAGTGGCCCAGGGTGGCGGTGGCCCACATGGCAGTGACTGGGCAGTGCCTAGTCAGCCAGTTGACCACGGTCAACTGGTCATATGGGGCCCCTGGCCCACTGGCTAGTGTCACTGGGGTGGCCCCAGTCGGGCCACGTCGGCGGCGACGACCGGAGCATCGCCGGCGACCACAAAGCGCAGTGGCGTGCTAAGCAGGGGGTCGGGTTTCTCCTACGAGGCTCCATTTTGTGCGCGGAGGCGCACGTTCGAAGGCGGGGGCAAGCGTGCATTCATCCCGACACGCGGGAGGAGTTGTGGTGGCCCGTGGCGGTGCCGGCGGCGAGCAGATGCGGCGGCGCATTCTGGTGGACACGGGCGATGTGCTTCCGCGAGCTAGCGAGCTAACTATCGGTCCTACGGTGGCCTATGTGTTGCGGGGAAGCCGTTGGTGGGGCATGCGCAACCAAAGGGCCACCGGAGGCTTGCCGGCGATGAGCCCGAGCAGAGCCGAGCATCGGACATGGGGGATAAGGGAGCTATGGGACCGGACCAAGCTCAGAGAGAGCGGGGGAAGGAGCGTGAGCTTACAGCGAGCCTGTAGAGGTGCTCAGTGTGCTCAGGGAGGGCTCAAAGGGGACGAACGCGCTGATGACGTCCGACGGTGCAGAGGAAGAAAGCGGCGCGATCCTCGCGCTCCGGTGAAGCTCCGATCGTCCTGCTCTTTCCAGTGGACGCAGAGGACGCGCGCGGTGCTCCTGGCGTAGCCCTAGGTGGAGGGGAGGCCGGAGAGCGCGCGGGCAGGGGCAGCCATGGCGACAACGGCTCGGGTTCGAGCAGGGGGAGGAAGAGGGCGAGCATGGGGAGCGACTAGGGGGATCTGGGGGGCGGCTAGGGTTTCCAGGGCGTCATGGGGAATGCCTTGTAGGCGCCGGTGAGCCTTTGGATGGCCGTCGCGGCCTTGGCCTCGGCCGCTGGCGCCCATTGTCGCGCCCACGTCTCCTCTGGTGAACAGAGGTAGACGATGGAGGCTGGTGGGCTGGGCTGGTAGGCAGGCCTAAGTGCACAGTGCACTTAGGCCTTTTTTCCTTTTAGCATTTTTATTTCTATTTTTAAAATAAAAGCCTCCGTTTTATTTAAAAACAACTCCAATGCACTTTTGTAAAAATATGGAATTTGGCCCCTTAATTCAAAGGCAATATTAGGCAAAAGCACAAAAAGTTTGAGGCCCATTTGAAAAGTTTGGCAATTTTCATAACTCAAAAGGGCATTTAAACAATATGTTAGCCACGGTTTTCAATGTTTTGAGGCACTAAAACACTTTACAAAAATGTGCGTTACAGATTTATAAATGCTTAGGGAATATTTGCAACCCTTCCATGATTTTTTGTTTTCAGGTTTAGCAAAACTATTTAAACCACTTATTAAAAGAATTTGAATTGCAAAAGAATTTGAAAATAGAGTTGATTCCAAAAGTGATCAAACTTGGATTAGCAAAATCATTAGCTTAACCTCCTGGGTTACTGTAGCTTAATTACAAGGATCACTGTAGCTGGTAATCAGGGGTGTTACAACTCTCCCCTACTAATAGAAATTCTTGTCCCAAGAATTAGGAGGAAGAATGGAGAAGATCGGGATATTCTGGCCGAAGGTTATCCTCGCGTTCCCAAGTGGCTTCATCTTCAGAATGATTTGACCACTGCACTTAAGAACTTAGTAACCTTCTGACGGGTCCAACATTCAGTTTCTTGAAGAACGCAGATCGAATGCTCTTTGTAAGTGCGATCATCTTGTACTTCAATCAATTCAGGATCCACTTCACGGTGCTGGTCCTTGAAGCAACGACGAAGTTGCGACACATGGAAGACATAATGGACATGTGAAAATTTTGGTGGCAGCTCCAATTTATAAGCCACATGTCCACGTCTTTCAAGAACACGGAAAGGACCAACGTAGCGAGGAGCTAGCTTGCCCTTGACTCCGAACCGATGAGTGTCTCTCAAAGGAGTGACACGTAGATAAGCCTTATCACCGGTTTGATAGGCTGAACCCAATGCTTTTCGTCATAATTGCTCTTCTGACGGGACTGGGCCACCTTGAGATTATCCAGAACAATGCGGACTTGCTCTTTAGCTTGTTGGATAATGTCTGGACCAATGAGTGCTTGGTCCCCAGTTTCTGACCCGTTCAGAGGGGTTCGGCATTTACGTCCATATAACACTTCAAAGGGGGCCATCTTCAAGCTGGCTTGATAGCTGTTGTTATATGAGAATTCAGCATAAGGAAGAGATTCTTCCCAATTCTTGCTGAAAGATATAACACAAGCACGTAGCATGTCTTCAAGGAATCGATTAACTCGGTCAACTTGACCTTGAGACTGAGGGTGATAAGCTGTGCTCTAGGTAATATGAGTTCCCATTGCCTCTTGGAAACTATGCCAGAACTTGGAGGTAAAAATACTGCCACGGTCTGAACTGATTTCCTTTGGAATGCCATGGAGCAAAACAATTCTTGAGGTATACAAGGCTGCTAATTGACTAGTAGTAATTGGCTCCTTGACTGGCAGAAAGTGTGTGACTTTTGAGAATTGGTCGATGACGACAAAAATAGCATCATTACCTTTCCACGACTTTGGAAAACCAGTAACGAAGTCCACTGAATCTTGTCCCATTTCCATTCAGGAATAGGGAGTGGCTGCAGAAGTCCAGCCGGTTTTTGATGTTCAGCTTTGAGCCGGCGACAAACGTCACATTCTTCAATATTGCGAGCAATGTCTTCCTTCATCCCAGACCACCAGTACTTTTGTTAGATGTCCAGATACATCTTGGTACTTCCTGGATGAATAGAGAGAGGGGTGTCATGTGCTTCTTTCATCACCTTCTCTGTCATAAGCTTGAATCGGGGTACCACAATACGTTCCTTTAAGTACAAAGTTCCATCTTTAGCAAGCGAGAATTCCTTGATTTCTCTAAGTCAAGATCTTCTTTCATCCTAAGGATGTAAGCATCCTTGGCTTGTGTGGACTTAATAGCTCTCAGAAGAGTCAGTTCCATGACAAGGTTATTAAGAGAACCCTGTGGAACAATGTGAAGATTCAATTTGCGAAGCTCTTCATGAAGGTGGGGATTAGCTTTCTCAACAATGTAGTTGCCGCAATAGGATTTTTGGCTCAAGGCATCGGCCATCACATTAGCCTTGCCAGGGGTATAAGATATACCGAAGTCATAGTCTGTAATTTCTTCCATCCATCGCCTCTGACAAAGATTCAAATTTGGCTGAGTAAACAGATACATTAGACTTTGATGGTCGGTGTAGACTTCACAACGATTACCGAGAAGGTAATGTCGCCATAACAGCAGTGCATAGATAACCGCAGCAAGTTTGAGGTAATGAACTGGGTAGTTCTCTTCATGAGGAGACAAATTTCATGAAGCATAAGCAATCACTCTGCGTTCCTGCATTAGGACACGACCTAATCCTTGACGGGATGCGTCGCAATAAATGACAAAGTCCTTCTGAGAATCCAGAGGAGCAAGCATTGGTGTAGTTGTCAGCTTGTCCTTGAGTGCTTGGAAACTTTCCTGACATTTGTCTGTCCACTCAAACTTAACGCCTTTGTGAAGCAGGTTAGTCAGGGGTTTGGTAATCTTGGAGAAGTTATTGACAAAACGAAGGCAATAACTGGCGAGGCCAAGAAAACTTCTGACTTGCTTAACATTCTTCAAGGGAGTCCAGTTAAGAATGGCTTGAACTCGTTCGGGGTTGACGGCAATACCATCCTTGGAGATCACATGACCAAGGTAGGTCACCTCGTCCAACCAGAACTCACACTTGGAATACTTGGCATATAGCCGATGCTCTCGAAGTTTTTCCAGTACAAGACGAAGATGTTCAACATCGTCTTCTTTATTCTTGGAGAATACCAGGATATCATCTAGATAAACCACGACGAATTTGTCGAGGTAGTCCATGAAGATATAATTCATCAAACGAGAGAATGTTGCTGGAGCATTGGTTAAGCCGAAAGACATGACCGTGTACTCATATGAACAATAGCGAGTAACGAAGGCGTTCTTTGGAATATCCTCTTTGTGAACCCGGATCTGATGATAACCCAACCTAAAGTCGAGTTTACAAAACACAAAGGAACCAGCAAGTTGTTTATAAAGATCGTTGATCCAAGGGAGCCGATATTTCTTCTGAATGGTTTCTTGGTTGGTGGGACGATAGTCTTGGACCAAACGATTCATACCATCCTTTTTGTTGACAAAGAGAGAAGGTGCCCCCCATGCAGAGGAACTTGGACGAAGTGAATTGTCGACTTCTTCCTTAAGCTCAAGGATTTCATGAGGATGCATCTTATAAGGTCGCTTGACTATAGGAGTGGTATCGGGTACTAAGTCGATGACAAACTCGACAGCTCTAGCAGGGGGAATCCCTAGAAGTTCTTCTGGGAAGACATCTTGGAAATCCCGGACAACTGGGATGTTTTCAATCCCTTCAAGAGGCAACGCATTCAATGCATTCAAGGCATAAATCCGGGCTTCGGCATTTCGAACAAGATTAGCTTGGTAGCTTACTATCTCGATAGAAGGATGCAAGAGGTGGACGGTTTTGGTGGCACAAACTATCGAAGCAGTATGAGTTTTCAACCAATCCATTCCCAGAATGAGGTCAATACTGGAGGATTTCAACATAATGGGAGAGACATGGAATTCCAACCCTTCAATTTCCAGGGTGACGTTGGGACTAACCATGGACGTTCGATATTGGCCCGCGGGGGTGTTTACCACTATCGGGATGTTCATCTCTTCGTATTTAATGCCATGCATGTATGCAAATTCTTCTGACATAAAAGAATGCGATGCTCCTGTATCAAACAACATAGAAGCTGGTACTGAGTTAATAAAAAGAGTACTGTCGGTGCACTAGTACAGTGGTACCCAGTGCCCCTAACTTATGCACAGGCGGTAGAGCAAAGAACCCCGCCAACAATCAAGACCAAGACTACAACAAACTCAGCACGGCAACCCAAGCCTGGGCTGTGATGCGCCAAGCACGTCCCCAACGTTGCCGGGAACCAAGACGAATGCACCTTCCAGAAGACCCGGGAAGCCACTCCCCGGCAGGCGCGAGCCAACCAGCCACCGCTCCTCCGCATCGCTACGGCTGTCACTTATCAATGCGGTGTCGAGCCTCTAGGCGGCTAATCAGATCTCGCTAAGCATGTGGCGACACTCCGGAAGGCAAGTTACGCCCGGTTGACACCCGCCCTACGGCGTGTCAAGATCTCAAGCAGCGACCAGCCAAGCGGTGGCAAGGGCTTGCCGGGGATGCACCCCCAAGCACCACCTAGGCAGGTAATCATGGCATTTTGTCCTAAATGGCAGAGTTATGTATGATAGCTCTGCTTAGCTATCTAATCGATAGATAATGTCTGTTTTGCCACTGTGGTAACCCCTTGCACTATAAAAGGAGGCCCAAGGCAACCTAGCTCAAGGTTGGCAACTCGAACCCCCGAACGCTTGTATTCGCACATCCGCTCTTCCCCCGGCAGCAATCCTTGCTGGGGTTAGGCGCCTTGCATTCTTCGTGTTCCTCCAATCAATCCACCAAAAAGCAGGAGTCGGGTTTTACGCTTAGCAGCGGCCCGAACCTGGGTAAAATGCCTGACCCTTGATCGTTGCGCCGTCCCATGATCTTCGCTCTTCGTGCAACGTGACCCCCCTTGCCGAACCACAAGGGTCCTTTGGTCCCATGGGTGATCATGAGCATCCGTGCTCCGACATCTTTGGCACGCCAGGTAGGGGGCATGCATCATTTGCGCGAACCCAAGTTCGTGAACGGCGGATCGGTTTTCATCGTCATCTTCTTCAACAATGGCTCCAAAGAAGAAATCCAGCATGGCTGTGCACCCCTCATCCTCGAAGGCCCCCTCACACGCGGCCGTAGGCGCCGTAGGCACCGCAGCGGCTGTAGGCGAGGTGGGCGTCGTGGACGACGTAGTCGGCGCAGGCGGCGCCCCTGTCCAGCCCTTCTCGGTCGGGAATGGAGCGGGAGGCGCCGGAGGGGAGCAACTGTAGCAACAACATGGCGAGCTCGGCCTCGACACCATGGGCGGAGGGAACGCCCGTTTATCACCTCCCCGCCGCGTGGATGGCCGAGGCCGCCTCAGCGGCGCCCAATCCGATGCGAGCCGTGACCCTCCAGCCGCACCCGTCGCCAGCGAGATTGTTGGGCGTGTGCCTCGAGCGGAGCAAGACGGGGCGCCCAGCGTAGCCGAAGCTCCTCAGGATCGGCCCACAATTCACCAGAAATCTCCAGCGAGTGGCGCGCGGCAGCAAGGACGTGGCGACGCTTCTCTTGGTCCTACCAAGAGTCGAGCCACGTCAAGGTCCTCCTCTATCGCCATGCCTGGCACCACAGAGGAGGCCATGGCGAGAGTCCAGATGGTGCTCAACTTCATGCGAGTAGCCGATAAGATGGATGAATGGAGAGCCACCGTTCAAAGCCTGATTTCCTTTGTTGAAGCCAACAAGACCTAGCATGCAGAGCCGTCGTGATGTACGCGGACAGCAGCAGTGGCCTAGGGCGGCGAGCACGCAGAAGGGGCCACCCCAACAGTGCAGTCCCCTCCGCGACAACAAGCCCACAAGCAGCCGTAGCTAGCTTCGCATGCTGACGACCGTGACGAGGCGTCCATAGTCTCGTCTGGTCCGCAAGACCGCCGGGACCAGGAGCGTGTCCTCGAAGACCGGCGGAAGGAAGATGCGCGCATC
This sequence comes from Elymus sibiricus, assembly GCA_039707655.1. Classification (NCBI taxonomy): domain Eukaryota; kingdom Viridiplantae; phylum Streptophyta; class Magnoliopsida; order Poales; family Poaceae; genus Elymus; species Elymus sibiricus. The sequence continues at coordinate 285,252,713 of CM077669.1, read as the reverse complement.
ACCATCGAGCGATGTCATGAAGCACACCGTCAATCCGACAGGCGCAACGGTCCAGACGTCGGCGGCCCTGCGCCCAGTGTCGGCGGTACCTTCCTTACGAGGTTGGTTGCCCTGCCTTCACTAGCGAGCTGCGACGGGTCCACTGGCCGTCGAGCCGAGCCTTCAAGCCTGAGCTACCAGAGAAATACGACGGGAAGCTAAACCCCGCGGAGTTCTTGGGCATCTACACGATAGTTGTTCAAGCTGTGGGAGGAAGAGATGAGAAGGGGCTTGCCAATTGTTTCCCTTTGGCGCTCAAGCCAAATGTGAGATCATGGCTGATGCACCTGCCGGAGAATTCCATTTCCTCTTGGGATGATCTGTGCAACGAGTTTGTTGGCGCCTTCACCGGTGGTCATCAAGAGCCAGGCCAGCCCAGCGATCTCCAAGTCCTCCCACAAAAGGAGGGAGAAACTTTGAGAAAGTTAATCCAGAGGTTCAGCCGGGTACACCACAACATCCCTGATATCCATCCCGTGGTAGTGATTGCCGTGTTCCACTCGAACGTGCGCAGAAGGAGGATGCGAGCCAAGATGAATGTCAAGCTCCCCAAGACTGTCAATGAGCTTTACACCTTGGCGGATAAGTGTGCTCGAGCTGAAGAAGGAAGGCGACTTCCCGGAGAAGAGGCGGGTGTCGAAGTGGACCCTGATGATGACGACGATGCCCCCGAACCGAAGGGAAGGAACATGAAGCGCAACAAGAAGTGCAAGGGAAAAGTAGTGCTGGCTGTCGAGAGCTCCGGAGACCTCAGTACTGGCAAAAAGGCGAAAGCCGAAACCCCCGGCAAGGGAGCTGCCGCGTGCGCTGATTGCGGGAGGCTGCTGCCGCTGAGAAGGCCGGGAAATCCGACGGGCCGTACTGCAAGATTCACCGCACCAAGGGCCATGATCTCCAAGAATGCCGACAGGTCGAGCAACTTGTTGAGAAAGAGAGGGCCGAGTATGAGAAACGCAACAAGGAAAAAGGCCAGGACGGCACTGCCGGGAAAGGCCGTGGCGAAAGAGGTGGTCGCCGCGGCAAAACCCCGCATTAGAAGGAAAAACCTGCTAGAGGCCGAGAGAAGAAGGAAACAGATGATATGAGTGATGTTGAGGATTCCAGTGATAGGGAGTTCCAAAAAGCAACTGAAGCTATGTGCGTTGACGGGGGAGCGTCATTGCACTCCTCTCGCCGCCAGCTCAAACATTGGGCACGAGAGGTCAATGCTGTGGAACCAACTGTAGAATCAAGGAAACCACTCAAGTGGTCCCGCACGCCTATCATCTTTGACGATGAGGATCATCCTGACCGTACCACTACGGTTGGATGTTTGCTGTTGTTGGTTTCCCCAACGATCCGCAACCTCAAAGTGTCTAAGATGTTAGTTGACGATGGGGTTGGACTGAACTTGATCTCTCCTAGAGTGGCTGAGAAACTGCAGATCCTTGATGAAGAGCTCGAATCCACGGGTACGTTCCAAGGAATCAACCCCGACAGGAGCCGAACCAAGTGAAAGATCACTCTGCCTGTGATGTTCGGCGGAGAGTTGAACTTCCGGATAGAGAAGATAGTATTTGACATCGCCGAAATCCCACTGCCCTACAACGGAATCCTTGGTCGCCCAGCTCTGGCAAAGTTCATGGCGGCATCCCACTATGCCTACAATACTTTGAAGATGCCAGAGCCCATTGGAGTCATTTCCATCCCATCCGACAAGAAGAACGCGGTTATCTGCGTGGACCAGATGTATCTCGACGCGGTAGCAACTAAAGCCGCAGAAATCCCAGCTCCCGCCAAGGATACAAGGAAAATGAATAAGCCTGGCAGGAACACTGGCAAGGACTCCGGAAAGCGCGCCTCTTCAGAGTGCGCGGCACCTGATGATGACCTGCCGGAAAGTTCCGCCGGCAAGAAGACCAAGGCTACCTACCCTGAGACGAAGAAAGTCCCGACAAGGGAGGATGGCACTGGTGGTACCTTCACCATCAGTGCTACCCTTACTGACAAATAGGAAAGCATGCTCGTTGCCTTCCTGCGGGAGAATGTCGATGTGTTTGCCTGGCAACCATCTGACATCCCCGGTGTTCCCAGGGAGGTAATTGAGCACCACCTTGCTGTCTGCCCTCATGCCCGTCCCGTCAAGCAAAAGGTTAGGAAACAGGCCTTGGAGCGGCAACAGTTCATTGCCGAGGAAATCAAGAAGCTTGAAGCTGCTGGTCTGGTTAGAGGAGTGTTGCATCCAACCTGGTTGGCAAACCCGGTGGTGGTACGACAGGCAAATGGGAAATGGAGGCTTTGCATCGACTTCACTGACTTGAACAAGGCCTGCTCGAAGGACCCTTTCCCCTTGCCATGCATAGATCAAATTGTTGACTCCACCTCCGGATATGACTTGCTTTCCTTTTTCGATGCCTACTCCGGCTACCACCAGATATTTATGGACAAGGAAGATGACGAGAAGACCGCATTTATTACTCCCTGCGGCACGTACTGCTTTGTACGAATGCCCTTCGGGTTAAAGAGTGCTGGTTCAACCTTCGCCGGGGCTGTTCAAATTGGTTTTGGACCTCAGCTGCACATAAATGTGGAAGCATACATGGATGACATCGTGGTCAAGACCAAGGACGAAGCCACTCTCATACAAGATCTGGAAGAAACTTTTGCAAATTTGCGCAAGATCAACCTAAAGCTCAATCCTGAAAAATGTGTGTTCGGTGTCCCATCCGGCAAGCTGCTTGGGTTCTTCGTGTCTCAGCGAGGAATAGAAGCCAATCCCGACAAGATCAAGGCGATCGAGCAGATACAGGCACCCAAAACCATCAAAAATATCAGACGCCTGACCGGATGTGTTGTCGCGTTGAGCAGGTTCATCTCCAAGTCCGCTGAGCGCGCCCTGCCGTTCTTCAAAATCCTGAAGAAGGCTGGCCCAATTAAGTGGACCCGGAAGCAGACGCAGCACTGCAAGACCTAAAGAAATACCTATCCTCTGCTCCCACCTTAGTCGCTCCTAAACCGCAAGAGCCGTTACTGCTATATCTAGTGGCAACGAATCAAGTGGTTAGTGTAGCGCTGGTGGCGGAACGGGGAGTGGATGAAGATTCAGCAGCCGCTACTGATGCTGCCGGGAGCGAGAAAGAAACTTCCGCGGAAGAGCTCGACACAGGTCAAGGGGGATCTCAGCAAATGGTTGACAGTGAATCCAAGGAAGTGGCAAAGAAGAAAATGGTGCAGCGGCCCGTGTACTTTGTCAGTTCCCTTCTGCAGGGGGCTCGATCAAGGTACTCCGGAGTACAAAAGCTGATCTTCGGCCTCATCATGGCCTCGAGGAAGCTGAGCCACTACTTCCAAGCCCATGAGATAACAGTAGTCACCTGTTTCCCGTTGCATCGCATATTGAGAAACCCCGAAGCCACTGGCAGGATTGTTGAGTGGGCATTGGAGTTGTCAAGCTATGGATTAAAGTATGAGAGCACTTCCACCATTCAAAGCAGAGCCCTGGCAGAGTTTATTGCAGAATGGACACCCACGCCAGATGATGAAGCTCCAGAGACAATCCTCCCCGGCAAAGAGGCGCCAAAGGATTGGATCATGTACTTTGATGGTGCTTTCTCAATCCAGGGCACTGGAGCTGGCGTGCTCCTCGCCGCCCCGACTGGAGAGCACCTCAAGTACGTCGTCCAGATGCACTTTCCCTGGGAGGAGGCCACAAACAATACCGCTGAGTATGAAGGGCTCCTTGCCGGGCTCAGAATCGCGGTAGAGTTGGGAATAAAAAGGCTGATCGTCCAAGGAGACTCTCAAGTAGTGATAAAGCAAGTCAACAAGGATTATCAGAGCCCGTTGATGGAGGCCTACGTGGAAGAAGTGAGGAAGTTGGAGGAGTACTTCGATCGGCTGCAAACAGAGCATGTGCCAGGAGCAGAAAATAGCATTGCTGACCACCTATCAAAGTGCGCTGCACAGAAGCTTCCTGTGGAACCAGGAACCTTTGTTCTCCGCCTCACCCAACCATCAGTGTCCCCGTCTGCAATGTCCAAGAAGAGAAGGAAGCTGAACTCCGGTAAGCATTTCCCGGCAGAGCTTCCCTAAGCCGTTGGTAGAGAGGCTGCCGGGAAAATCCCGTTCCGGTTGACGAGCAGCTCCCTCCCGCAGGACCTCTGGGTCTAGCGGTTGAGACAAGCGCTCCCGGAGACGTGGAGATGCCTTTAGTCCTTGTTGTCGAGCCACAGGCTCCCACTTGGGCACAACATATAGTCCATTTTCTTCAAACTGGAGAACTCCCCGAAGAGCAGGAAGAAGCCGAAAGAGTAGCCCGTCGGTCAAGTATGTACCAGTTTGTCGATGACACTCTGTACAGAAGACGGCCGAACGGTGTGAAATTAAGGTGTATTTGCCGGGAGGATGGACTGAAGCTGTTGGCAGAGATTCACAGAGGAGTGTGTGGTTCCCACATTGGATCAAGGGCCCTTGCCGGAAAAGCTTCCCGACAGGGTTTCTATTGGCCCACCGCCCTCCAAGACGCTATTGAACTGGTCACCAAGTGTGAAGCCTGCCAGTTCCACTCCAAGAACATCCATCAACCAGCGCAAGCCCTGCAAACAATCCCTCTATCCTGGCCATTCTCGATCTGGGGGCTCGACATCCTGGGCCCCTTCCCCCGTGCTGTCGGGGGCTTTGACTTCTTGTTCGTGGCAACCGACAAGTTCACAAAGTGGCCTGAGGTGGAACCGGTGAGAAAGGTGACCGCACAAGCAGCTATAAGTTCATGAAAGGACTGGTGTGCCGTTTTGGAGTACCTAACAGAGTGATCACCAACAACGGCACACAGTTCACGAGCCACATCTTCATGCAGTATATCCAGAACCTTGGAAGCAAGGTCTCCTTCGCCTCTGTTTCTCACCCAAGGAGCAACGGGCAAGTCGAGAGGATGAACGCTGAAGTGCTGCGAGGAGTCAAGACAAGAACTTTCGATAAGCTGCGGAAGAGAGGCATGCGCTGGATCGATGAGCTGTCGGTGGTTCTTTGGTCCGTCAGAACGACACCAAATCGAGCTACCGGCCAAATGCTCTTCTCCCTAGTGTACGGGGCGGAAGCAGTACTCCCCACGGAACTCATATACGGGTTGCCTCGAGTGCTTGCTTATGATGAAGTAGAGCAACAGCAGCTGCGGCATGATGATGACACGCTCCTTGAGGAAGACCGTCTCCGGGCTGCTGTGCGTGCCGCACGTTACCAGCAAGCTCTACGCCTCTATCATAGCCACAGAGTTCAGGCCCGGAGCCTTGAGGAAGATGACCTTGTCCTTCGGCGTGTTTAGTCCGCCAAGGGTGCAAACAAGTTGACGCCGAAGTGGGAAGGCCCTTACCGGGTAGTACGAGTCACCAGACCTGGCGCAGTCCGTCTGGAGACCGAAGATGGCACCAAGGTGCAGAACTCATGGAACATTGAGCATCTTCGTAAGTTCTACCCATAAGGCGCGGCTTCCGGGCTCAGTCCCCGGCAGCCACCTTTTGTACAAGCCTTGTCGATGTTGCATGTAACCCTTTGTACAAAGCTAGGCGAAGACCCTGTGCAACAGTAATAAAACTAGGCATTGCATCGTATCGTCATCCTTACATGCTCATTACGCATTTATATGACTGCAATGTTAGCACCTTTAAGTTATTAAGAATTGCTAAAATGCTTGATGAGACCATAATCTTTGTTACTGTCCTTACCCTAGATGTTTTACCATCAAGAAAACAGGGGAAGGAAACAAGGGAACAAAGGAGGTGGCCCATCACGCTTGAAAAGGAGATACTACCTGGAAAAGATAAGTGTATCACATATTTCCAGTTCACTACTTCTCATTTTTCTCAAGGAAACCCTTAGTATCTTCCTTACTGTGGGATGTGGAGTCACCCACGTGGAGAAAATTCTTGTCGGGACGAGCTATCTCCCAGTCCATGTTCATGGGGATGACAGCCCCGATACCGACAAGGAGCTTTGCCGGGTAACAATGCCAAACTGTTGCCGGGGGCTCGCCCCCCCCCCCCCACTTTGGCACTTGTGGTTCGAATGACGACCTGGCAAGCAGCTTCATGCGGTAGAGACAAAACATACTAATGCAATGCAAATAATGAAAGGAAAAGGACAGTACTTGCGAAAAGAAAATAGCATTCTATTCTCATTCATTTTCGATACAAATGGGTAGTGATTACACTTATGATTCATTAAAACTTGGCAAGCGCCTACATCTTTTGACATAAAAAAGATAAGTGCCCTGTAAACCCTTTCTTGTCCCTCTCCTCTCAGGGACTAAGTAGGAAAGGAGCAAAGGGCAAAAGGAGCACCTTGCCGGGACTCAACGCTTCCCAGCCAGGACCAGAGGGAGGCGAACAATGGAAGGCCCCTGCCCCTAGGCAGGGCGGACGAAGCCCACGGAGCGGACAAGACCGACAAGGGGAAAGAAGGCGGAGGGCAGGTGCAGATGGTGGCGCTGCTGGGGCCCAGCTGGTGATGATGGTGTTGCCGGGGAACGCGACGTGTCGGAGACCTCATCCGTGCTCCTAATGTGTCGTAGGTCCCCAAGCGCCATCGTCTTCCTCATCGCCACCGCCCGAGGAGGCGCCCCCGCCATCGCCCAAGCTCCAAGCGTGGCGACCTAGGGGACCCACAGACAGCATGGTCGTCCCCGGTGGCCAAAGGCGGGGAATTCTGTCCCCCGCCTTAGAAGAACACGCAAAGATGAGGAGCTCTCTTCTGTACGCTCCATCCAGAATGCCACGGAAGGAGAGCTTCACCGCGGTAAATGACAACGCGTGGCGGCAACCGCGCGCTCGCCCATGGAGACCGTGTCGGCGTTTTCTCTCCATCACCTTGAAGAGGGATTGCGGAGACCATGGACTGCTATGACGTTGCGCCTCCAGCACAGGTCCCGACGCGACGTCAAGCGCGTGGAGCTCCGTCAAGACCGAAGAAGCGGGCAGCGCGGCGACAGGTGTACCGCCGCAGCCGTCCCCGATGCGGCCACCCCCATCCAAGACTTCTCCGACCGATGCACCCATGGCGGAAACCAAACAGAGTTTTGGAGGGAAAGTTCTACAAGCACGCTCGCTCGCCTCCTCCCCCCGAGCATTGGGAGGGCGAGCGAAGCTCAAGACGAAGAAGTAGAAGGGCGAGTTCAGTGAGATTGAACTCAAGGAGGAAGAAAAGGGTGGATTTGCATCGCCCCTCGGGACCCCCCAATTTATAGGGAGGAATGAGGGGGCTGGCTCTCCTCCACTCCAAGGGTCGCCGCCCATCTCCACCAATTCCATCACCCACGATCACGGGCGAATAGGTAACCGCCCCATTGCTCCAATCCATGGCGCTGCGGTTTTTGCCACGATCAGGACTTTAAGTCATAAGCGCCCGTCGCTAACTCCCCGCTATGCATGCGGCACGCGTGGCGGAAACGGCCTGAGGTGGTGGGTCAATGCTAGCCAATAAATCGGCAGTTACTCCCTCACATTGCGCGCCTGTGCTTGAAACTTGGGCCTGACCCAACGGCACTTGGCGAGCACATGTGGGCCAGTCCCGGGGGCTCCTGTCGGTGCACTAGTACAGGGGTACCCAGTGCCCCTAACTTATGCACAGGCGGTAGAGCAGAGAACCCCGCCAACAATCAAGACCAAGACTCCAACAAACTCAGCGCGGCAACCCAAGCCTGGGCTGTGATGCACCAAGCACGTCCCCGATGATGTCGGGGACAAGACGAATGCACCTTCCAGAAGACCCGGCAAGCCACTCCCCGGCAGGCGCAAGCCAACCAGCCACCGCTCCACTGCATCGCTACGGCTGTCACTTAATAATGCGGTGTCGATCCTCCAGGCGGCTAATCAGCTCTTGCTAAGCATGTGGCGACACTCCGGAAGGCAAGTTACGCCCGGTTGACACCCACCCTGTGGCGTGTCAAGATCTCAAGCAGCGACCAGCCAAGCGGTGGCAAGGGCTTGCCGGGGATGCACCCCCAAGCGCCACCTAGGCAGGTAATCATGGCATTTTGTCCTAAATGCCAGAGTTAGGTATGATAGCTCTGCTTAGCTATCTAATCGATAGATAATGTATGTTTTGCCACTATGGTAACCCCTTGCACTATAAAAGGAGGCCCAAGGCAACCTAGCTCAAGGTTGGCAACTCGAACCCCCGAATGCTTGTATTCGCACATCTGCTCTTCCCCCGGCAGCAGTCCTTGCCGGGGTTAGGCGCCTTGCATTCTTCGTGTTCCTCCAATCAATCCAACAAAAAGCGGGAGTAGGGTTTTACACTTAGCAGCGGCCCGAACCTGGGTAAAATGCCTGACCCTTGATCGTTGCGCCGTCCTATGATCTTCGCTCTTCGTGCACGTGACCCCCCTTGCCAAACCACAAGGGACCTTTGCTCCCATAGGTGATCATGAGCATCCATGCACCGACAAGTACCCATCACAGTAGCAGGATGGTCTTGAGCTTCATTCATTTAAATGTTGATAGCCTGCCCACGACCATAAGCAAGCCTGGCATTATTGTCGCGGGGCTGGTTGTTTGAAGGCAGTGCAAGCTGATTCTGATTCTTCCTGCATTCTCTGGCATGGTGACCTGGACCGCCACACTTGAAGCACAGCCCGTCCTTGGGACGGGAAGGAGGCACTCGGGGTGGTGAATCTGGGAGCCTCGGCTGCCTTGTTGGTGGAGGAGGTAGATGAGGTGCAGCATAGGACGGCCTTGGAGCAGGAGCATGTGCATGGTACATGTTGTGGGGAATCCAGATCCCGCGCTTCTGAGTTGATGAGCTCGAAGATGAGCCCATGTCACAGTTGCGCTTGCTGCTGTCCTTGTATTCATGCAGACCAGTTTCAACCTAGATGGCCTTGTTCACCAGGGTGGCGAAGTTAGCATAATCCTGAACAAGGAACACAAGCCTGATATCAGGGTGCAGTTGAGGGAGTCCTGGACTAAGGGGTCCTCGGGCCGCTGGCCTATCACTCATAGGCCGGCTTGGTGGGCCGCTCTTTGATTATCGCAGGAGGGGCGGGGATATGCGACGACCCCATGTTCTAGAAGGAAACCTCCGAAGACGCGGCGTGCGCTCCAAGTCAAGATGAGGGGATCAACGTCTTTACTTCCGGCTAGAGATTTATCATGTGTAAACCCTAGGTACCCCCGGTGTCTATATAAACCAGGGGGTTTAGATCGTAGAGGGCAGACAAGCTCATCTAGGGTTTTGGCTACTTGATCTCGAGGTAGATTGACTCTGTAATCTTCATACACATCAATACAACCAAGCAGGACGTAGGGTTTTACCTCCATAGGACGGCCCAAACCTGGGTAAACATCATTTCCTTCGTCCCTTGTTACCCATCGATCCTAAACTCACAGCTCGGGACCCCCTACCCGAGAACCATCGGTTTTGACACCGACATTGGTGCTTTCATTGAGAGTTCCGCTGTGGGATCGCAAGAGGAATTGATGGCTCGCCTAATCATTAGCGATGAAATCCGTAACGTCGACTCCTTCGCCCCCGGACAGATTTTTGCTTTCGGCAGCATCGTGCTGCACGCCGACCCGACCGGGCACCCTGGTCGAATCGGGAGTCTCGCCCCCGATCAAGAGATTAGATTCGGGAACCTAGAGTTCTCCGTAGACTCCCGGGGCGATCTTTCATTTGCTGGGCTCGTGATTTCATCTGACGAGCCCAAAGTCTCCGAAGCCTTAACTTCGGATCTCCTTCTCGACTCCGCCCTCGGGTCTATCCCTGCTGATGATCCGGCTCTTAGTCCAGATCCGGTTACAGTACCTGAGGGCCAGGGGTCGGCCCCTGCCGAACACACTTTTAGTACTGGCATGATGGAGGTTAACTTCGAAAGTCCTAGGCAGATCGATCCGGTCGAGCTCTCGATGATCAACGAGGCACTGGATCGGATCCTATCAATAAAAATCACAGACGACCCGACCTCGACCCATGCTCAGATCGGTCTAAAGGCGGGTCATGGGGAATTTTTTGACCCACCCACCACCCACTTGGTAGCCACTATCGAAGACTTAACCGATATGCTGGACTACGCCTCCAAGGAGGCAGAAGACATGGATGAAGAGGACGGCGCCCCCACCCCTGTCAACACTGGGCGATAGACTGCCACCTCCACCTACGACGTCTACATGGTAGACACCCCCGACGATAAGGGCGATTGCACCCCTAAGAAGAATGGCGATAAATCCGGTGAGGCGCCGTCAAAGCGCCGGAAACAGCGCAAACGATCTAAGGCAAACAAGGGAAGGGAAGCCACTGCAGGCACCGGGGAAAACGACACCCCGGAAGATCTCTACGACCCTGAAGTCCCCGAACAACCACTGGAGGACCAGGAAAGGCCCGAAGATCGGCACGACACCGAGGATCTTAATGATTCCAAGGACGACAACTACCTTCCCCCTGTCGAGGAGGAGGACAGCCTGGAAGCCGAAGAATTCACCGTCCCCGAAAACCCTGCGGATCAGGAACGGTTTAGGTGGCAGCTTTTAGCCACCGCCTGAACCCTGAAGGCAAAACAACAGCAGCTCAAAGCCGAACAAGACACCCTCAATGATAGATGGAGGAGGGTCTTGGCGGCCGAAGAATGGGTACGGTACCAATCTACCGGACCAACCCAAGAGCTACCTACGCCGGCGTCTGCTGCCGCAGTTCGATGACGAGGCCCTTGAAACATCGTCTCCCAGGCATACTCCGTACGACCAGCCGGACCGCCCTCCCTGAGGACGGGATAGGACGGCCGGCGAGGCCGAGTACAGACCTGGGGTACCCCGAAGGAGAGGAAAAGAGCCAGCAGAGCCTGAGGACAGGTATGACTTACGACAGGACCTGAATTATAGAGTAGGCCACACAAGATCGATCTACGGATCTAGAGGGTACTCCCCCGCTAGACGGGACGGGTACCAGTCTTGGCTCGACCGCAACAATATAGGTTGGGAACAATACCGGGCCCGATAGACCGCCGATCGTAGGCATGACATAGCTCGGGTCAGAGGCGCGGCCCACCCACTGTGCTTCACAGATGAGGTGATGCAGCATCAGTTCCCTGAAGGGTTTAAGCCCGTTAACATAGAGCAATACGATGGGACAATAGACCCAGCCGTTTGGATTGAGGACTTCCTCCTCCACATTCATATGGCACGAGGAGATGATCTCCACGCCATCAAGTATCTGCCCCTAAAACTTATGGGGCCAGCTCGACACTGGTTAAACAGTCTCCCCAAGAATTCCATCGGGAGCTAGGAAGAGCTCGAGGATGCCTTCCGAACTAACTTCCAGGGCACTTATGTTCGGCCACCGGACTCCTCCGACCTGAGCAATGTTGTCCAGAAAGCAGGTGAATCGGCTCAGCAATTCTGGAATCGGTTCCTGACCAAGAAAAACCAGATGGTTGACTGCCCGGACGCCGAGGCAATAGCCTCCTTCAGACATAATATCCGGGACGAGTGGCTAGCTCGTCAGCTCGGCCAGGACAAGCTGAGGACAATGTCCACCCTTACCACACTTATGACCCGCTTTTGCGCGGGTGATGATAACTGGCTAGCTCGACGAGGCCATAACCCCGAAGACCCCGGCACCTCCGAAGTCCGGGATGGAAATGGGAAACCATGACGTAACAAAAACAAACGCCGACACAACAACGGCGATGCTGAGGACACGACCGTTAATGCCAGTTTCCGCAACCCAAAATCCGGACAGCTAAAGAAACCTTCTAAAGGAAATCGAGACGGACCTACCACGCTGGACAAAATCATGGATAGGCCCTGCCAGATCCATGGCACCCAAGACAAGCCCGTTACCCACACCAACCGAAATTGTTGGGTATTCAAACAAGCAGGCAAACTCACAGCCGAGGAGCAAGGCAAGAGCCCATGCAGCGAGGACGATGATGAGCCCCGCAGTCCAAGCAATGGAGGACAAAAGCAGTTCCCTCCAGAGGTAAAAACTGTGAACATGATATATGCCACTCACATACCAAAAAAGGAGAGGAAGCGCGCCCTTCGGGAGGTCTACGCCGTAGAGCCCGTAGCCCCGAAGTATAACCCATGGTCGGCTTGCCCGATCACCTTCGACCGATGGGACCATCCGACCAGTATCCGTCACGGAGGTTCGGCAGCCCTCGTCCTAGACCCCATTATCGATGGGTATCACCTCACTAGAGTCCTAATGGACGGAGGAAGTAGCCTTAATCTGATTTACTCAGACACGGTGAAAAAGATGGGTATAGATCTGTCAAGGATCAAACCCAGCAACACTACCTTTAAAGGAGGGATCCCAGGCGTCGAAGCCTGCTACTCGGGCACCGTGAATCTGGAAGTAGTGTTCGGCTCGCCCGGCAACTTCCGCAGCAAAGACTTGATCTTCAACATTGTCCCTTTTCGCAGCGGTTATCACCCCCTACTCGGCCGCACAGCATTTGCTCGCTTTAACGCCGTCCCCCACTACGCGTACCTGAAGATCAAGATGCCCGGGCCCAAGGGGGTCATTACTGTCAACGGCAACATAGAGCGCTCTCTCCGAACTGAGGAACACACAGCAGCCCTGGCAGTCGAATTCCAGAACGGCGACGATAGGTCGACACCCAAATCAGCCATAAAGGCACGTCAGGTTAGTAAACGAGCTCGGTCTCAACCCGAACTCCCGGAATCATCTTACGCCCAACAAAAATAGGGATACGCCCCCCACAGCACAGCCCTTGTTCCCGTAAAATATGTGCCAAGAAGGCACAACTTCGCGCTCAAAATACCATGGGCAGCTGTGGGGACCCACTATCAATGGGAAAGTGTTCGGCTAGACCGAACTACTGCCAACATATATCTTCGGACAAACCACCGGTACCATCGAGGACCTTCCAAGCGTAAAGCTCATCCAAACTGCGGCGACTTCTCAAGATCTTCTTCCCAAGGTCCGTTCGCCGATAGCAATCACCTTTAAAGGAATGCAACCCCCTCGGGAGCAAAGGAGTAGACATGCGACATGGCACATTGAGGACGTCAAGCCACCCATCGAAGACCCCGGGTAAAACCTCTCTTTTGTAAAAAAAAATTCTCAAAATACCTGTAACAGTTGCTTCGGCAGTTTGAGTTATAAGATTTCATCAGAAATAAAGACCATCCTTTACGGCCTCCTCGCTGTATTTTATGTCACATACTCTGTTCTCTACTCACCGACGCCGATAGCAAAGCTGTTCGGTAGATATTATGATGTGACCGGCTAATAGACTGGGGGCTTGACTATAAAAATCACCCCAAGCATCACCCCGGCACTATTGTTTATGTGTTCGGCGTCTCGGATGTTGCGTTATATGAATCGGTTCCGAATTATGTCTTGGGTCAATGGTTGGGTTGCCCGGCTCCTGTGTTTGCCCTCTTACGTTCCGCTCGTTCAGCTAAAAGGGTAAAGGGAGAACCACTGCGATTGTGCTTCCAGCTCGCCTAGTCAAGTACCTCAGTGGAGAAAGCTGAAAACTGACTGTCATAATAAGCGAGAACCGGTCTGGAATCCGAGCATAAGTGTCAAACTAAAAATTGATAGAGGTTATTCCGAGTTATACGAGGGGTTTGTACTCTTACAAACCATGTGATGCTGGTTTCAACCTTGGTGTATGCGAATATCACAAAACACTGGGGGCTACTCATCAGCCCCCGCAGTCAAGCTCCTACAGCTAAGTGAAAGCACTAAAGCATCATAGTCCGATTGCCTTGTTCCCCTCGCACTACCACCTTCGGGCACCGATACGTCGGCTAAGGGTCACAGTGTGGAGGTAGAAGCACCTCGTGTAGTATCTACATGGGGGCTGAAGCCGACGACTCGCAACTTTCAGATAAAACGGCCACATAGGAGTCAAAATAATACAAAGCTTAAAGACATGATAAACCATGCAACCGCATTATAAAGCGGAACAGACATCGGATACATGACAAAACGCTCATTCATAAATTACATCCTTAGGGCATTGAGCTTCTATGGCCCGAGCACCATCCATCACGGTGGATAAGTATTTCTCGGGGCGCTTATGCTCCTTCCCAGGGGGTGGAGACGCGGTGCCCATCTCGGTCGGCCTGAGCCTCGGCCAGTGCACCATGGTCCTTGCAAAGGCCATCCGAGCTCCCTCGATGCACGTGGAACGCTTTAGAGCGTCAATCCGAGGCGCAGCGTCGCACAGTTTCTGCACCAAGCCGAAGTAACTGCTCGGCAACGGCTCTGCAGGCCACAGCCGGATGCAGAGGTCCTTCATGGCCGGCTCTGCAATCCTGTGCAGCTCCATCAATTGTTTCATCTGGTTGCTCAGGAGGGGAGGATGCTCGGGGCTTGAAATTGCGCCCAGAACAGCCGAGGCTCAACATCCCCATCCCGAGAGGCGAAGTATTCGTTCGCGTCCGCTGCACTCCTCGGGAGGTCCGTAAAGGCGCCTGAGGAACGCCACACCCGGGTGAGCAATGCGAACCTGTTACCACCAAAGGCACATTGTAGTAAGTACGGCTTACCATCCGCGATCGCCTTGACTTGGCGGAGTTCTTCTTCAAAGAACCACCTATCAACTCGCTCCGCTTTGAGCTCGGATTTCAGCGTGGACAGTTCGGTGGCCTGGTCTTCATTCTTTTGCTCAAGGGCCTCGCACTTCGTGCTGGCATCTTTGAGCTCCAGCTGCACCTCTACCACCCGGGCCTCATGCTTGTCGCTCACGGCTTTTAACGCCGACAGTTCGGCTGCTGCTTGTCCGGCCGCCGCCTTCTCATCCGCGGCCTCTTGCCTCACCTTTTCCAACTCATCCTTGAGGTTCTCGACCTCCGTGGCCACGACTATGGTAACAATGAGTAAATAACACTTAGGGATAACAATCCGGATATCTCAATCAATGAGGATAGACAGTAGCCCGAATGATATAATTCAGACTCACCTTGCGTCTCGTCAAACCTCTTGTTCAGGCGATCGAGCTCCTCATCGGAGCTCTTGAGCTTCCGGTCTAGCTCAGCAAGCTCCACTGCGTTGGCGGCCGCCGCCGATGACGAGGCCTACAAAACAACTTATGTGCATTAAAACTCCCGAGCTGTCGAATTCAAACCCTCTGCTAAGTACTCTCCGGAGCTCTTAGAATAATAAGGGACAAAGGGTGCCTTGAGCATCATTACTAATTTTCGGACATTTGACCCCCGGGTGGGTTTTGCAAACTCTCCCAGGGTTCGGGGGCTGCTACACTTATAAGGATTGTATAAACGAGGTAAATTAACTTTTTCTGGAAAAAAGAATATTACGTGGCTCGCCTTGAAGCCCGTCTAGAGACCGTTGAAGGCCTCTTTTAGTCCGCTACCAACGGACTGAATGCCTTGCAAAACCGTACCCATAAGGGCGAGGTGATCTTCGGCGATGGAGGAGACGGATAAAGGTTCCTCCATCACGGTCGGCCACCCAGTCATGGGCGGCACCGGTGGTGACCTGCCAACCCTCCCTCCGGTGGGGGATTGGGCTGGCGGCTCCGGAGGCATAGAGCGCTCCGGAGATGTCCTCGGAGGGGACTGAACCGGACTTCGGCCCCCCTCTTTAGTTGCCAGGAGATGTTCCTCCTCCTGGTCTTCGGCGGTCGAGGTATTAACCTCAGCCATAACGTCGTCACCCCCGCCGCCGGTGTTCGGCTCAGAAGGAGCCTGGTGCGATAACACCTCCGCGGCCTCCTTCGAGACCTCAGGAGGCGTAGGATGTGACGTAGTCCCACTTTCCGCCAGGTCGGCGGGCAGAGACTCCCCGTCTGAGATTTGGTCGGTGGGGAGAACACGTGGTGGGCTGCAAATTCAAAGACGTTCGCCCATTTAGCATTAAAATCTCTATATAAGTGACCCAGAGGGTCTTCGGATTCATACCTCTGGGCTGGGGGCTTAACCCTTGGGTTCCTTCGGGGAACCTTTTCAAAAGCCTTAGACTCCTTATCGGAGTCCGAGTTATCGTCGGCCAGGACTGCCTTTGTCCGGCATGTCCTCTTCGGGGCAGGAGGAGGTAGGTCCTCCGCGGTGTCTGCTGACGCCACCATTTTCCTTGTGAGGGGGGGAGCCGCACTCCCCTTTGTCCTCATGCTCTTCCTCGTGAGTGGAAGAGGCACGGGTCTCCTCGGACTTAGAGTCCGGAAGACCCCTTAGACGAAGACCCTCTCGGGCCTCCTTTTTCTCCCCTTTCTTCTTCTTCTCCTTCTTCCCTGGCGCCGAATATGGTGCCACGACGAGCATCTCCGTCAACAGATCCGACCGAGGGTCTTCGGACTGCGGGGCCGGGCAATCAATTTGCACGGCCTTGCTCCGCCATTTCTGTGAAGATGAGGGAGAAGGGGTTTGGCTCTTTACCAAAAACCAGAGACGGAGAATTAAAGTTTTATCATACCTTGGTAGGAGGGGTTTCGGCGTCAAGACCGGTGTCCTCCTCCTCGGCCGGCCAGCTCTTCTGGGGCTTGATAGCACTTTCCACAATTTCTCGTGGGTAGTGCGGAAGAATTGATGCACGGTGGCCGGGTCCTCGAGCTGGTAAGCCCACATTGGGGAGGCCCGGTGCTGGCAGGGGAGGAGACGGCGGTGGAGCATGACCTAGATCAAGTTGACCAACTCGATTTTGGCTTCAATCATCGCAGAGATGCGCTTCTGCAGTGATTTGACCTCTACGGCCGACCCCCAGTCAAGGCCTTTCTTGAGCCACGAGGTTAGCCTCGCGGGGGGTCCGGATCTGAACTCGGCAGGTGCCACCCAGTCCGCGCTCCTTGGTTCGGTGATGTAGAACCATTCCTTTTGCCAGATCTTGACCGTGTCGATAAAGGTGCCGTCCGGCCACTCGACACGGGGGAGCTTGCTGATTACCGCCCCTCCGCAATCCGCATGCGTGCCCGCAACTATCTTCGGCTTGACGTTGAACACTTTGAGCCACAGGCCGAAGTGCGGCCGTATCCACAGGAAGGCATCGCAGACGATGATGAACGCTGAGATGTGCATGAAGGAGTTTGGGGGTAGGTCATGGAAATCTAACCCGTAAAATAACATGAGGCCCCTGACGAAGGGGTGGAGCGGAAAGCCCAGTCCCCGGATGAAATGGGGGACGAACACGACCCTCTCGCTCGGCTTCGGTGTGGGAACCACCTGATTCGCCTCTGGAGCACGGTGGGCGATGTTGGCGGAGAGGTAGCCGGCACACTTTAGCTCCCGAATGTCGTTGTCGGTGATGGAGGAGGCCTCCCACTTGCCCATGCAGCCTGAACCAGCCATGGCCAAACTCGGAGGGAAGATTGAGGAAGAACTGGATCTGGGCTCTCAGAGCTTGGGAAGGTTGAGGAGGCAAAGGGTGCGAATTTGGAGCGTGAATAGGCCTTGGGGGTTTTCTCCCTTTTATGGGGGGCCATAATACCAAGAGCCTCCCTTTTACTGCACCGCAGGCCTCGCCACTTCCCGAAACAATCGTGTCGTTATGCGCGTGTGGGATAACCCAGGGCATCAATCATATCCCGTAGGAAACGGGACATGATCTACGCATTGATAAGACGTGCCAATGGAGAAACGGCCTCGAACCGCGAATCGAGTTTTTGTAACCGGCTCAGCGGTCGTGATAGGCCATGACCCTTCGTCAGAAAGGTTGTCAGGAAATATTGTTCATACTTTGACGGTCGGCCTTCGAGGTTAAGCTACTTATGGCGTCCGGATAACTACATGTTCGGATAACTACATGTCATTGGCGGCCGGACTAGAGCCAGCCGATCATAAAGGGGGAAAAGAACTCACCCCACAAGCCGGAGACTCTGATCACGCGAAGCTGCTAGTGTCATGACCCCTAGTGTTGGGGGCTAGTTCGGGGGCTACTGAGGGAGTCCTGGACTAAGGGGTCCTCGGGCCGCTGGCCTATCACTCATAGGCCGTCTTGGTGGGCCTCTCTCTGATTATCGCAGGAGGGGCCGAGATATGCGACGACCCCGTGTTCTAGAAGGAAACCTCCAAAGACGCGGCATGCCCTCCAAGTCAAGATGAGGGGATCAGCGTCTTTACTTCCGGCTGGAGACTTATCATGTGTAAACCCTAGGTACCCCCGGTGTCTATATAAACCGGGGGGTTTAGATCGTAGAGGGCAGACAAGCTCATCTAGGGTTTTGGCTACTTCATCTCGAGGTAGATCGACTTCGTAATCTTCATACACATCAATACAACCAAGCGGGACGTAGGGTTTTACCTCCATAGGAGGGCCCGAACCTAGGTAAACATCGTCTCCTTTGTCCCTTGTTACCCATCGATCCTAAACTAACAGCTCGGGACCCCCTACTCGAGATCCGCCAGTTTTGACACCGACAGCAGTCCTTCATGGAACTTCTCATGTCTGCATGCGTCAGTAGCGATATCCTCTTCAGCATAGCGGGACAAGTCCAGAAACTCCCACTGATAAGCATCCACAGTCTTGTTGCCATGGGTGAGGTTGTGGAACACGCACTTCTTCCTGTCCATAATTCCCTGGGTAAAGCAGCTTGGAACTTCGGCCAGGTGATGATGGTTCCAATAGGCTGTGAACGCCTGTGACTGTCCCACCATTGAGCAGTGGGGACCTTCAGGAAGTATTCCGCAAAGGTGACATAGTTGGCAAGGGCGACATTGGCAGACACCAGTTCATAGGTGATGTCATGGAGCCAGTCATCAGCGTCAAGCGGCTGAGTTGAACTGTGGTAGACAGCAGGGTTCAGGCGCACGAAGTCCTGCAGAGTTACTGCGGCCTAATGTTGATTCATGTTTGGCCGAGGAAACTAATCCATGAGCCCTTGCATGAATTGACGATTCAGCTTAAACTGTTGTATAATTCCAGCCATGTATTCGGGCGGCGGTGATGGTGGCTCGGGCGCACCACGGCCACGACCAGCTGACCGAACCATCATGTTTAATTATAACAGTGGTAGTTTAGCATTGAGTAATGACAAAGGCAATGAATCATTCATGAGGTAACATGCAAAAAGAAGGAAGTACAATAGATACATCATAGTAGTTCAAACACGACATACTGATCCCTACATAGGTCTGTTACAAACCAGCGGTACAAGTTCAGAAAGGTAAATAACCTAGACAAACTTGGCGGCGCGCAGGCACGCGGTAGAGGGATACAAAAACGGGACATAGCGATATGCTACATCAATGTCGGGGACAACCACCGAAGCCAAGTAACTGCCGGTGACTCTGAATGGCAAACCTGGGGGTAGGATTCTGCAATCCATGAACACTCTGATGCAGATACTGGTCCCGAGCGGGGAGCAGAGGTCCACGTGGAGGAGTACGACCTCCAACAGTAGTCCACTCAAGACCTGGTGGTAGCTTTGTCCTACGCGGGTAAAGGATGTACTCTGGATGCATCCTCGCACGGACTGCTGGTAGCAACTTAGTCATAGCACTACAAGAAATATGTCAACTTGTGACCTTCTCTTAGTGACCCCGGCTGAATTGGTCGTAAATCCACCGCCATTTCGCTAGGAAGGGCTCAAACCCTGAAATTGCCTTACAGCAAATGGTCATAAAGTGGGCAACAGTGGTCGACGACCTTATTTCTACCTAATTATGACCAATATAAATGGTCATGAGGTTGTGAACGTGGATGCATTGGTACTTAAGGTGTCGCGCCAGGTGGGTTTGGGCCTCGGTGGAACGAGACCACCTCCTTTTTTTCTTCTAAAATTTTCGTGTGCCAAGTAGGCCTTGGCCCATCCAGGAATAAACGTGGGATGCCATCATATTTCTAGAAAAACATATATTCGGCCCAACGAAAAATGGGAAAATAACAAGTTTTTCATTATTAGGATTTGGTAAGGATGCTGAGTTATCTGGAAAAAAAACAAGTTTTCATTATTATCTAAAAAACAGGTTTTTCATTGAATAACTCTAAAAAGGTTTTTCCTTTTAGAAAAATCTCGAAACCAATTAAACAATATAAAATCATAAGAATAGGAAAATAATGATCTCCTTAGTGAAACATGCTATATGGTTTAGCAATTAGAAAACTAAATGTGTAATTCAAAAAAATGTTAATGTGAATACGTATTTAAAAAAATGTAATTATGTGTTTAAAAAACTAAATGTGTGTATTTGAAAAAGTTTCATGCATATAAAAATGTTAATCATAAATAATATTAGATATGTATAAAAAATGTTTCATGTGTATGAAAAAATAGTCATCAGTACGTATATATGGAAATTTTACAATATATATACGGAAAAGTAGATAACAAAACAAGATTTTCTAAAAATGTCAATCATGTACTTAAAATTTTCTAACCTATGTAAACAATGTTTTATATGTATACAAACAATGTACAATGTGTAAAAACAAATATAGACATCAAAACGTATGTATGAAAAGATGTTTTTTTGTTGGGAATATATGAAAAGATGTTAATCATGTATTTGAAAAATGTTAAACATATATAAACAATCCATGTGATCTCACCATCCAATTTTTGTTTATGGTAATATTTTCAGTCTGTGAAGCAACTACATTTTATATTGCTTTATAATTGCTGAAAATTTACCAAGACATGACCCTGCCCATAGAACCTCCCTCCACCAAATTTTAGCTCATTTAATTTATCGAATTTCCCTCAATATTTTTCCTAATTTTCTGTTCAGTGGAGAGCATTGTGAAGGAAGTACCATTTTTATTTATCCAAATGGTATGAAATTTTTACAGTGCCTTCATATGCCCAAATTATCATCCTTCTCCAAATTGTAGCTCAATCCAATCATCGATGTGATCCCAGCATCCATTTCTATTTTTTGTCCAGATTGGCACATTGCAAAGCTAGTGCTATCTAGACCCCTGCTATTTCCCTCAAACTTTTTGGGCTCTCTTCCATAGTCAAGTCTTTGCCACATGCCAATATTCAGCTCCATTTGCCTAGTAAATCTTTTATTCTGGTCATATTTTCAGTTTGTCAAGCAACTATATTTTATATTGCTTAATTATTTCTGAAACTTTACCGGGGAATGTTGCTACCTATATAACTTATCTCCACAAAAAAAATAGCTCATTTCATTTAGCCAATTTCTCTCAATAATTTTCCCAAGTTTCTATCCAGAGAAGAGCATTGTGAAGGAAGTACCACTTTGGCACATCCAAATGGTATGAAATTTTTATAGTACTTTCCTATGCCCAAATTACCATCCTCCACCCAATTTCAGTTCAATCCCTTCATTCATTTGAGCCCAGCTTCAACATTCATATTTCTGTCCAGTGTGGTACTTTGCAAAGCAAGTGCCACCTACGCTCCTCCATTTGAGCTGAAAATTTGCCAAGACAGTCTCCATAGTAGATGATCATCCTCAGCCAAAACTCATGCCCATTGGCCATGTGCATTTCTCTCACCGCTAATCAAACACTTGACTGCTAATTCATGTTTCAGCTTAGTTCAGTCTCCTCGTGAGATTCTTCTGTTGTATTTTTTTTCCTAACACCTACCGGGGGAGTTCCCAACCCACCAAATATACATCGGCCGCCTAAAACGCGTGGCAACGCCAAGGTGACGCGGTGACCACGCGGCTGCCATGCCAGTTTGCGCGCTCTAGAGTTGGGGCCATCGGCCACCATCCAAACCTCTAGGTCTCGCCATCAAACCATGTATCTCTGATTAAATAGATACTTATGTACCTAAAAATAATTTTTGGAAATAATCATGAGCAAACTATAAGGCAACTGCAGTTCAAACTTGACCCACTTCCTACTAAATCGGCGAAAATTTGTCTTTTTCACGAGAGGTGGCTCAAAGCTCTTGACACCCAACCATTTGGTAAATTGTACATTAAATATGGCCTAATATTTTATAAACTTGATTTGGTCCAATTTTGCAATAAATATATGGTAGGTCCTTCACAAAAAAACTCATTTTGGGCACTCGAAAAATGGAAAATGAATTTTTCGTCCAAGGAAAATGAAAACTTCCTTAGGCAACATTGTTTGTCATTCAATTATGCACCCTTATGCACAATATGAGATCATTTGAGCAAACTATGCCATGAATGTGCCATAAGATTGATCATTCGGCTTGAAAGCCAAGAATCTTCACACATGATAGTTCATTTCTGAGAACGCTTTTTAAAAATAATTGCCGTATTACAAGTTTATTATTTTTCCTCGTAACTTGGTCACGTATAATGACACAATGCGAAGGTTTTCCAATTTTTTGATTTTTTTTGAATTTTTCATGCCCGTTTAAAAATGCGGTCAAAACGGCAGGCATGACCGTTCCAAGCTAGGAGTTGAATATTGAAAAAAAATTGGTGTTTCTAATAGATACTTATATACCTAGAAATGATTTTTGGAAAAATGAAAGAGCAAACTATGAGGGAGCTGCAGTTCAAATTTGACCCGCTTCCTGCTGAATCGACGGAAATTTGTCTTTTTCATGAGAGGCGGATCAAAGATTTTTATACCCAACCATTTGGTAAATTTTACATTAAATATGGCCTAGTATTTTATAAAATTGGTTTGGTCCAATTTTGCAACAAATATATGGTAGGTCCTTCACAAAAAAAACTCATTTTGGGCACTCGAAAAAAAGAAAATGAATTTTTCGTCCAAAGAAAATGAAAACTTCCTTAGGCAACATTGTTTGCCATTCCAAGATACAGCCTTGTGCACAACATTATATCATTTGAATAAACTATGACATGAATGTGGCCATAAGATTGATCATTTGGCTTGAAAGCCAAGAATCTTCACACATGATAGCTCATTTCTGAGAACACTTCTTTAAAATAATTGCCGTATTACAAGTTTATTATTTTTCCTCGTAACTTGGTCACATATAATGACACAATGCGAAGATTTTCCAATTTTTTTGATTTTTTTTGAATTTTTCATGCCCGTTTCAAAATGCGGTCAAAACGGAGGGCATGACCGTTCCTAGCTAGTGGTTGAATTTTGGAAAACTTTCGGTGTTCTCTGATTAAATAGATACTTTTGTACCTAGAAATTATTTTTCCAAAAAATCATGAGCAAACTACGAGGCACCTTGTAACGCCCAAGATGCGATCCTATCCTTATTTTGGCTCGTGGGCCTTGAAAGGGATAGAAGCGCATCTCGTCGTTTCGCAAGAATGGATATCATTACAAGAACATGTAAACAAGAGATGAGTATATGGAATTGGCTTACAATCGCCACCAGCTAATTCAAGAACACATCAATACAACAACATATACAATCATCATACATAAGAGCAGGGTCCGACTATGGACGAAATCAAACAATAAAATTACATCCACCCTTGCTATCCCAGGCTGTCGGCCTGGAACCCATCCTAGATCGATGAAGAAGAAGAAGAAGATCTCCAAATCAAACAAGCATCGCTCTCATATCAACGCATCGCATTACCTATACCTGCAACTATTGTTGTAGTAATCTATGAGCCACAGGGACTCAACAATCTCATTTCCAAGGGTATCAAGACTAGAAAAGCTTAATGGGTGAGGTGTGGTTAAGTGGTGAGGCTGCAACAATCACTAAGCATTTATTTGAGTGGCTAACTTACGAGTACAAGAATAAGGGGGGATTATCGTCACATGAACGGGCGTGAACTAGTAATGATCATTAAGTGATCCTGAACACCTACTTACGAGTCAAACATAACCCCACCGTGTTCTCTCTCGGTTCAAAACTCACGAGTAGAGACAGTCACGGCTACGCACACGGTTGGTGTATTTTATTATGAGTTTATTTTAAGTTCTCTATGACCGTATGTTAAACAAGTTTCCAAGTTTCCACATAACCGCGGGCACGGCTCTCATGAAAGATTTAACCCTTCAGGGGTGCTCCAACTCATCCATCACAAACTAACTACAAGCTGCGTTGGAATTCCTCAATCGCGGGATAATCCCGTAGCATTTGCGGAATCCTGATGGAAAATCTCAACGTCGAGATAGCCCGAAGTGTCCTCGAATTCCTGTGCACAAGACGTTCGATAAAGGTAAAACAAATCCAGCAAGGCCGCCCGACATGTCGACGAACCCGATAGGAGCCGCGTATCTCGTTCTCAGGACACGACCGGATGAGCGTAGCGTACGATGGCGTGATAGACATCTCCCGAGTTGCCCCGGGTTGGCCCCGCACACGACTCTAGTTTGGACCAACACTCATGAGGAGCACTCGCCCGGGGGTTGATTAATTATCCACGGGGTCCGGAAAGTCCCTATGCAATTTTATTAGTTATTAGGCAAATGCAGTACCAATGTTGGGCCTTGCCACAAGAGTTTTAACCCAAAACGAAAGTCAAGGGGGTCCCCATAACAACCCCGAGCATGTTAGGAGCGCTCAATATGGAACATAACACCGCTACACAAGTAACTAGGGCGGTAAAAGTGGAACAAAACACCAAGCAAAAGGCCAAGCTTCCACCTTTTACCAAGTATATATGTGCATTAAATTAAATAGCAATAATATTGTGATATCTCAACAACATCCATGTTGGCACATGGAACCAATTTGCACCTGCAACTATCAACGCTATAAGAAGGGCTGAGCAAGCGGTAACATAGCCAAAAAGTGGTTTGCTGGGATGTGGAGGGTTAGAGGCTTATCATGGCATTTGGGAGGCTTGACATACAAGTGGAAGGTAGCGAGACATAGCAATACAAACGAGACAACTAGCATGGCAATGATAGTAGTGGTATCCAGGGAAATGGTCATCTTGCCAGAGATCCCTCTTGGAAGAAGAACGAATCCATGAAAAAGACGAGCCAACGTAGTCGAACGAATCCTCACACTCCGAACGCTTTCGGAACTCCATCGAGAAGAAGCAATCTGGAAACAACAATCAACATATGATAAACACCACAACATATGCATGACATGATGCTCATCAAATATGATGCATATTATGCATGACATGGCAAAGCACAACAATAAACTTCTACACCTTAAGTGAAGCTCAATATGCAACGAGTTGCATATTAACGAAACTCCATGTTCGAATCATTTAGTTCACTCTCGTTTATTTGCATGGCAAGTTTAAATGTTGTTAACATGGCAAGAGGTGATGCATGAGTAAACTAGACACCTAGGCATATTAAATGAGGCCGGAAAGAACATATAGCATTTCCGAAACGACCCCATGTGTTAATTTCGAAATTGGTCCATGTCGGTGCACTAGGACTGGGGTACCCTATGCCCCTAACTTATGCATAGGCAGTAGTAGCAGAACCCATCAACATAAACCCAGTCAAAACCAGTCCAAGCCAGAGAAGCCGCTCTACGTGAGATCAAGGAGCACATCAAGAAGACGAAGCCAGCATTCAAGACCAAGACTCCGGCAGAAGCAACCTACGCTGGCTAAGCAATGCCGGCAAGGTCGATGCAATGGCCCAGAACGGGCCCGAACCGCGCCAGCCACGTCCCCGGTGCCTGTCGGGGACCGAGGCTCACACATCTTCAGGAAGACCCGGCAAGCCATCCCTCGGCAGGCGCGAGCTGATCGGCCACCACTCCACCGCATCGCAACGCTAGTCATTTGTCGATGCGGTGTCGAGACCTCGGGTGGCTAAGTGGCTCTCGCTAAGCATGTGGCGACTCGCTGGGAGACAGATTATGCCCATTTGACACCCGTCTAGAGGCGTGTCAAGATACTAAGAAATAGTTAGCTAAAGCGGTGGTAGAAGCCTGCCAGGGATGCATCCCCGCACGCCACCTAGGCTAGCATTTATGGCATTTTGTCCTAAGTGCCAGAGTTAGGTATGATAGCACTATTGGCTATCTAATCACTAGATAATGTCTATTTTGCCACTATGGTTGCCCCTTGAGCTATAAAAGGAGGCCCAAGGCAACCTAGCTAAAGATTCGGACCTTTGGACACTTGTACTCGCGTAGCAGCTCTCCCGAAGGCAACCTTGCCGTGTTTGAGCACTGTGTGTGTTTCGTGTTCCCCCGATCAATCCACCAAAGCAGGAGTATGGTTTTACGCTTCTCAGCGGCACGAACCTGGGTAAAACACCAGCGTCTCGTCGTCGTGCTGCGTCACCACCTCTGCTCTTTGTGCGACGTGACCTCACCCCCTGCCGAACCACAAAGGGGCCCGTGGCCCCATAGGTGATCGTGTGCATCGTGACCCGACATGTTTGGCGTGCCAGGTAGGGGGAGCGTCATTTGCGCGAACCTAAGATCGTGAGCAGCATGTCGATCTTCATCGCCGTCTTCTTCATCTATGGCTCTGAAGAAGACCAGCACGACCGCGCATCCCTCCACTTCGAAGGCCCCCTCGCACGCACCTGCGGGCGCCTTTGGCACCGCGGTAGCAACGAGTGAGGTGGGCGTCGTGAGCGACGTGACTGGCGCAGGCGGCGCCACTATCGTGTCCCCTGCGGCCGAAGCTGGAGCGAGGAATGCTGAAGAGGAGCAACAACAGCAACATTTTGGCGAGCTCGGCCCTAGTGCCGCGGGAGGAGGAAACGTTCAGTCTCCGCCTCCCCGCCGCACTGGTGGCCGCGGCCGCTACATCGTCGCCCAATCTGGGGCAAGCCGTGATCTTCCATCTGCGCCTGTCACAGGCGCGAGTTCTGGGCGCGCGCCTCGCTCAGACCAAGACGAAGAGACGAACCGGACCGTATACCCACAAGTTCGACATCCTCCACGTCAGACCGAGCCGGCGATCGGATCATGGCAACAAGAATGCGGTGACGCCCCTCTTGGTTCCACCAGGAGTCGAGCGTGTCAGATTTCGGGCTCCACAAAACCCTAAGGAATTCGAACTCAGGGGCGTGTGCGAAGATTCCCCAACAGCTTCGCCCCCTCCAAGCCCACAACACGATAACCCCGCTCGATGGCGAGGAAGAAGATAGCACACGAGAGTTTACCCAGGTTCGGGCCACTGCGAAGCGTAAAACCGTACTCCTGCCTTTGGTGGATTGCCTCCCGAGGAGGTTAGTGGATGAACTAGTACAGTGGAATGTTGCCTTGCGGGTGTGTTTGCGGGGGTGGTTGTCTCGTCCCTTCTACCAGGCTGCCTAGCCTCTGTTTATAGTAGCCCGGGTCCTCTTCCCTTATCGCAATGGCGGGAAGGGATCCCACAACGGCCAAATTTGAAAGGGGACAGGAGGTACACCCTATCCTGACGAAAGGTGGTCTTCGCCTGCAAAGTGGTCGACGGTGATGCAGTGGTCGGCTCGGTGATGACGTCCGTCCGGCGGGGCTTGGGGTCTTGGTCTTGTTGCACCGAAGTGGAAACCTTTAGGGGGCGCTTTGGGAACTCGCGTGCGCCCCTGCCTCCTTTGCACCAAAGGGGAAACTATCCCCTCTGGCACACTGGCGCCCGCCTGGCCTGGCTGGCATCACACTTGGCCTCCTGAGGTCGTGTGTTGCATAGAAGTCTCCGCCGCTTAGGAGGGGGCCTGGGGAGGCCTATCTCCCCGCGTGTCTTGGCGCTGTTTCCCTCGCGAGCTCGGGGTCTCGCGAGGGCCATGTGTCGAGTGAGGCCGCGCCGGGCCGTACTTGGTCGTCAAGGTGGGCCACGCCTTGGGCCGCAGGCAGGCAAGTCTGGGTACCCTGGTATCCAGAACGCCGATAGTAGCCCCCTGGCCCGAGGCGCGCTCGAGATAGCTTAGGGGCGAAGCCACGGAGGATGGACCAGAGCGCCGTGGGCCCCAATTGCCTGCGGGTCCGACTCGATGCGTGGCGCACCACGAGACGTAGGCGTCTTGGCTCCCCGAAGACGTCAAGAGCCGCCTTGAGTCGAGCTGACGCCTGGCCTGCGCGCCTCCTTGGCCATCATTACCCTTCTTTGAATGCTGCTGACCCCTTGCGTCCTCCCCCGCCTCGGGCCACGTGGATGTGACCCGACGGGGGCAGGCGAAGTGACGTGAGGCAGGATAGCACGCCGGCCGAGTCTGGCAAGCGCCGCTCGAGGTGCCTGGTGACTCCACTTCCCACGACGCCCCGCGTGCAGCGATTGCGCCTATAAACCCACCCCATCTTGTCGCGCCCCCTCGCTTCTCTTCCTTCGAAGTTATCCTCCTCATCTTCCTCCTTTCCTTTGCTCACCCATGGCGTCCGGTGGAAGCGCAGCAGGTGCGGGGAAGCGTTCGGAGCCCCCGGCTCCACCGGTGGCCTCCGGAGGCAGCGGTGGGGGACCCTCAAGGCCGGCCCAAGTCCGCCGGCGCTGGGCCATCGTTGATGAGTAAGTTCCTTGTCCCCCACTTCCATTTCTTGTGATTCGCATCTGCTGCGCCCGTCTTCATCATTCCCTCCTCCCAGGGCGCCCGCGCCCAAGAGGCGTAGGCTCGACGAGCTCCAGGAGGAGACGGATGCGCTGAGGGCTCAGCTGGCGGAAGCCAAGGCCTCCCTCCAGGCTGTGCTCAGGGGTGAGGCAGAGGCTCAGGCGGAGCTGGCGTTGCTCTAGACCCAGGTAAAAGGGGTCGTCGACGCCGTGCAGACCACCCAGGATGAGGCGGCCCACGCGAAGATGCTGGAGGCGCAGCGCGCCAAGCAGTATCTGGAAGCCCCCGCGCTGCCGTGCGCGCACGGCGACGGGGGCTACCTCAACTTCTTCGACAAGGTGGTGGAGGCTCTAGAGACTGGCATCTCCCGGGTGGACGAGGACAATGTGTCCAGCGCGCGCGACCTCCTGGACCTCGCGCTGACACGCGTCTTGTCCAACCTTCGCCGCTTCGCCCCGGAGCTCGATCTCCTCCGCGTCACGGAGCCGGTGCCCGAGGAGCTCCAAAGGCCCCTCAGGGATGAGGTGCGCCCGCACGTGGAGTCCTTGGTGGAGCGGTTCATCCAGGAGCCCCTCTCCGACGAGGGTGACGACTCCGGCGCTGCAGTGGGCGATGGCCCGGACGGCGACGACGGCTCCTCTGCCTAGGCCTCCCCTGTTTTTTTTCTTCCCAGTTCCTGTCATGTCAAGCAACACCTGGCCCCTGGGGCGTTAACTTTTGCGTTTTTACCTTCGTCATCCTCCTCCTTCTTGAAGCCGTCGATTGTTTGTTAGGCATGGCGCGACCCTGCCTCTCTTGTGGGGCCTCGTGTTTTTGCCGATGCGCCCCGGCGCCCCTCGAGAGGTCCGCGAGGGTATTGTGCCAAGACCAGTAACGGCATCCAGTTAGGCCCTCGCGGGGTGGGCCCTCGTGCCACCCCCGAGGTCAGACTCCTAGCCACATCGCCTGGAGCAGCCGGACTCCTTCCCACGCGCTGCCCTTCCTTGCTCCTGGAACCACGTGAACCCTGCTGGGGTCACGTAGCGGACGGTAGCGCCTGCATTTTTACGTTAGCGCTCATGCCTCTTGCCCGGCATTCGGGCTATCACTTGATTAGGAAGTTCTGCCCTTATGGTGGGTGTACTTAGCTTATCGGGTCGGGGCGAGCTCGAGCGTCGTGAGGGGTGGGCGGAGCATCCAGGGAGGTCGAGGATCCCGCCCGGGAGGGCTTCTTCCTTGCTTGCAGGTTGGTCCGGGAGCCCTTTCGGCACTCTGCGTCGACGGGGCACGATCTCGAGCAGACCTCGACCACCGTTGGGGTGTCGAGATCACCAGGACGAGACCAAAGGGGCGAGGCCTCGGCCACAATTGGGGCGTCCGGATCACCAGGACGAGACCAAGGGGCCCGGAGCTACACGATCGGTGAGGTTCCAGAGGCGTAATACCTGGAAACCCCCCCTTGACGCTCAAGTGGCACTCTGCGTCGGCGGGGCCCAATCCCGAGCAGACCTCGACTGCCGTTGGGGCGTCTGTATCACCGAACGAGACCAAAGGGGCGAGGCCTCGGCCACAATTGGGGCGTCCGGATCACCAGGACGAGGCCAAGGGGCGCAGAGCTACGCGATCGGTGAGGCTCCTGAGGCGCGTTGCTCAGGAGCCCCCCTTGACGGTCAAGCGACTTCCTTACCTTTCTGTGGGCTGCCACACCGGGAGGCGCCTGGGCCTCCCGAGGTTCCGTGATGTCGTGCCGGGCCGCGGCCGGGGCCCCCGAGCGAGAGTCGACCGTTTAAGTGATGGGTGCCTCTGAGGCGACAGGTCCTTGCCGGCCTGCCCCGAGAGGCCACGGGGAGAGGCCAACGTGCGAGGGCCGTACTCGGCAAGGTATCAATCCAAATAGAAGGAAGACCTCAAGGCCAGAAAGAAGAATCGCAAAGAGAGAAAAGTTCCCGCCCCCTTTTCAAATAGAGTCATGAAATCTTCAACTTCATTTTAAAAAGTGGCAATACGAACACAAAAAAGAAGCAAGCAACAGCCGCGTCCGGCACCTAGGCTAGTCTTCGCCTTCGTCTTCCCCCAGCGCGGAGCGTAGGGCATCCACGTTGCGTGGGCATAGCCATTGGAGGGCAGTGTTGTCCGCCAGCGCGGAGCATGGGGCTTCCACTTGGGCGTGGGAGGGAACCCCTCCGCGTCCTCGGGGGGCTCCGGGCGTATACAGCCCACTCATTATTACGTGAGAGTGTCACAGCCGAAGATAGCTGGGCAAGCCCCCAGGCGCACGGCCTAGGTGCTCCCAACTCAGTTTAGAGCCATCCCACGCATTACTGCGTGCTTGTGCGCCTCTACAGCCTAAACCTGTGTGCATTGCTCCCCGCGTAGCCGTGGGATTGCACTCCCGCGGCCCAAACATGAGCGCAATGCACCCAGCGTAGCTGCAGAGGTGTTGTGTCGGTGAAGCCGCCTCGTGAAGCGTTGCGGCACCGGCCGGACCTCGGCTTGCGGGCCTCATGAGGCCCCACCTCCCGAGGGCCGCTCCGGCGCCCCCGTTGCCACGGGTGGCCCGCGTTGCCTGTACCCTACCGATTCCCCAGGCGGTCGCTCATGAGGCCATGGGCTCGGCTATGCACTGCTTGCTCGTGGGGGACGGCGGCTGCGTCGCGTCCCCGCGCTTCCCGGGACGCTCCCCCTTCTCCCTTGCTCGCATAAACCTGGCCTGGTGCTCCCTCCGTGGAAGCCCCATGCCCGGCTTGGGGAGAGCGCCCGGGGCACCTCCCTATTCCGGGAGGGTGCCGGCACCTGCAGAGGGCGCCTGATCCTCCACGCCCTCCGCAGGTATGACGTAGCTCGGAACGTAGGGCTCCGTACAGAGGCTTTGACCCCCTCCTGAGTCGTCTCCGCGTGCACCAAGGGCAGTCTCCCCGGGTGGCGGGATGACACCATCCTGGGCGCGCGGGCCACAAACCCTCCTGCGGCGGGCCTCCGCCCGAAGTTGCCTGGCTCTGCCGCCGCCGTGGGGTGGGCCACGCGTGTCTTGCCGTGAGTTGCCTCCCTGATTTTCCATTGCGCCTCCATTATGGTTACCTTGCTGGCGGGAAGCCTGAGCCGCCTATTCTCTGCGCCGGTGGGCGCGCTCCCAATGGGATGAGCTAGGATGTTGATGATCCATTTGGGTGTGGGCGCGTACATGGAGGTGCGCACGGGGCGCCCCAGCACCTCCTTCATAGGCACTACTGACGGGACCGGGCGACGCTCCGAAGCCGGTCACCGGGATCCGGAGAAGGAGAAGCATGCCGTGCGGCGGGCCCTGCTCAGGCTCGCCCGGGAGTGGAGCGGGCGCGCCGTCCGCAGGTGGGGCGACGGGTACGGCGAGCGAGCCCCCAGCACCCAGCGTCGGCGATCGTGAAGGAAGGTGGGGGACCCAGGCCCTTCTTACGACGACGACCAGCTCGGCGATGTGGTCGGCCCAGGCGTCGAAGCCCCCGTTCGTAAGGTGGTGGCGAAGCATCTCACTCACCATCAGGAGCGAGTCATGCGTGTTGAGGTCTCCCATGTGGGTGCAGCGCGATGCCGGTCCCGTGGGCGCTGCTCGTCCGCCATGCGCTTGGCCGGCACGAGCGGCGTCGGTGGTGGAAACGACGCTGGTGGCCTGGTAACGACCGCCCAGCATCGCACTGTCATGGTGCGGGTCTTGGGCGGCAGTGGTGAGGTTGGCGGAGGCGGGTCCTCCGAGGCTGAAAGGAGCCTGTCGGGCATTGGCCATCGGCACGACGAGGCAGAGAAGAAGCGAAGCTTGCTAAAGACTCTGACACGCCCCCTACCTGGCACGCCAAATGTCGGATTTCGAGCTCTGCAAAACCCTAAGGAATTCGAACCCAGGGGCGTGTGCGAAGTTTCCCCAATAGCTTCGCCCCCTCCAAGCCCACAACGCGCTAACCCCGCTCGATGGCGAGGAAGAAGATAGCACACGAGAGTTTACCCAGGTTCGGGCCGCTGTGAAGCGTAAAACCCTACTCCTGCCTTTGGTGGATTGCCTCCCGAGGAGGTTAGTGGATGAACTAGTACAGTGGAATGTTGCCTTGCGGGTGTGTTTGCGGGGGTGGTTGTCTCGTCCCTTCTACCGGGCTGCCTAGCCTCTATTTATAGCAGCCTGGGTCCTCTTCCCTTATCGCAATGGCGGGAAGGGATCCCACGACGGCCAAATTTGAAAGGGGACAGGAGGTACACCCTATCCTGACGAAAGGTGGTCTTCGTCTACAAAGTGGTCGACGGTGATGCAGTGGTGGGTTTGCTGATGACGTCCGTCCGGTGGGGCTTGGGGTCTTGGTCTTGTTGCACCGGAGTGGAAACCATTGGGGGGCGCTTTGGGAACTCGCGTGCACCCCTGCCTCCTTTACACCAAAGGGGAAACTGTCCCCTCTGGCGCACTGGCGCCCGCCTGGCCTGGCTGGTGTCACCCTTGGCCTCCTGAGGTCGTGTGTTGCATAGAAGTCTCCGCCGCTCAGGAGGGGGCCTAGGGAGGAATATCTCCCCGTGGGTCTTGGCGTTGTTTCCCTCGCGAGCTCGGGGTCTCGCGAGGGCCTTGTGTCAAGTGAGGCCGCGTCAGGTCGTACTTGGTCATCGAGGTGGGCCACGCCTTGGGCTGCAGGCAGGCAAGTCTGGGTACCCTGGTATCCAGAACGCCGACAGAGCGACATCGCGATCCGCCTCTCTAGCCATGCCGGCCACGGCAGCGGAAGCAATGGCACGGGCCCAGCTGCTGTTAAATTTCCCGCCGGCGGCTGACAAAATGGACGAGTGGAGAGCCGCCATCCAGAGTTTGATCGACTTCGTCGAAGCCAGCAAATCGCAGCATGCAGAGCCATCGCGATGGCCGCGGACGGTGACGGTGGCCCAAGCTGACGGTCGTGTCGAGGGGGGCACGCCAACGGTGCAATCCCCTCTGCGACAACAGACCCAGAGGCTGCCACAACGAGCTTCACATGCCGACGAGCCCAACGAAGCATCTATGGACTTGTCCAGCCTGCACGATCGCCGGGACCAGCGGCGTATCCTGGAAGACCGGCGGAGGGAAGACGCGCGCGTCACCATAGAGCGACGCCGGGAAGCACACCGCCAATCCGACAGGCGCAACGGCCCAGATGCTGGCGACCCCGCGCCCAGTGCTGGCGGGTACCTGCCTTATGAGGTTGGGTGCCCTGTCTTCACTCGCGAGCTGCAACAGGTCCGCTGGCCATCGGCCCGAGCTTCCAAGCCTGAACTGACGGAGAAGTACGACGGGAATCTAAACCCGGCAGAATTCCTGGGCATCTATATGATAGTTGTTCAAGCCACCGGGGGAAGAGATGAGAAGGTGCTCGCCAACTATTTCCCTTTGGCGCTCAAGCCAAATGTGAGATCATGGGTGATGCACCTGCCGGAGAACTCTATTTCATCATGGGCTGACTTGTGCAATGAGTTTGTCGGCGCCTTCACAGGTGGCCACCAGGAGCCAGGACAGCCCAGTGACCTACAAGTCCTTCCACAGAAGGAGGGAGAAACCTTGCGGAAGTATATCCAGAGATTCAGTCGAGTACACCACAATATTCCAGAGATACACCCCGCAACCATGATTGCCGCGGTCCATTCGAACGTGCGCAACAGGAGGATGCGGGCCAAGATGAATGTTAGACTCCCCAAGACCGTAAATGAGTTGTACACATTGGCGAACAAGTGCGCTCATGCCGAGGAAGGAAGGCGACTCCCCAGAGAGGAGGCTGGCGTCGAAGTCGACTCAGATGACGACGATGATGCCCCTGGCCCGAAGGGGAAAAGCCGACGGTGCAACAAGAAGCGTAAGGGAAAGGCAGTGTTGGCCATTGAGAGCTCTGGTGATCTCAATGCCGGCAAGAAGGCCAAGGCCGAGACCCCCGGAAAGGGAGCTGTCACGTGCACTGATTGCCGGGAGGCCACGGCGGCAGAGAAACCTGAAAGTCCGACGGGCCATACTGCAAAATCCACTGCATGAAAGTTCATGATCTCCAAGAATGCCGCCAAGTTGAGCAGCTTGCTGAGAAGCAGAAGGCTGAATATGAGAAGCGTGACAAGGAGAGAGGCCAAGAAGGTGCTGCCGGGAAGGGCTATGGTGGCAGAGGAGGCCGCCGCGGCAAGGCCTCGCAGAAGAAGGAAAAACCTGCTAGAGGCCGTGAGAAGAAAGAAGGAGATGATATGAGTTATGATGAGGATGATGGAGAAGAGTCCAGTGATCGAGAATTCCAGAAGGCAACTGAAGCCATGTGTGTTGACGGGGGTGCGTCCTTGCATTCCTCTCATCACCAGCTCAAGCAGTGGGCGCGTGAGATCAACGCCATGGAGCCAGCTGCAGAGTCCAGAAGGCCACTCAAATGGTCCCACACGCCTATCATCTTTGACAAAGAGGATCATCCTGACCGCACCACCGCTGTCGGATGTTTGCCATTGTTGGTATCCCCAACAATCCGCAACCTCAAAGTAACCAAGATGTTAGTTGACGGCGGGGCGGGGATGAACTTAATCTCCCCTAAAGTGGTTGAAAAGCTGTAGATCCCTGACAAAGAGCTCAAAGCTACGGGTATGTTCCAAGGAATCAACCCCGGCAGGAGCCGAACAAAGGGAAAGATCACTTTGCCTGTGACGTTTGGCGGGGAGTTGAACTACCGGACTAAGAAGGTGGTGTTTGATCTGGTCGAACTCCCTCTGCCTTACAATGGAATTCTTGGTCGCCCAGCTCTGGCAAAATTCATTGCAACATCCCACTATGCTTACAACACTTTGAAGATGCCAGGGCCCATGGGAATCATCTCCATCCCATCTGATAAGAAGGATGCAGTTAGATGTGTGGACAAGATGTATCAAGACG
The DNA here is from genome assembly GCA_039707655.1 of Elymus sibiricus. Classification (NCBI taxonomy): domain Eukaryota; kingdom Viridiplantae; phylum Streptophyta; class Magnoliopsida; order Poales; family Poaceae; genus Elymus; species Elymus sibiricus. Next base: position 285,217,630 of record CM077669.1, on the reverse strand, counting down.
CGGTAGCAGCTGAGGTCGTAGAAACCCCAGCTCCCGCCAAGGAATCAAAGAAGGGGAAGAAGTCTAGCAGGGACACCGGCAAGGACTCCGGGAAGCGCACCTCTTCGGAGTGCGCTACACCCGTCGATGACCTGCTGGAGAGTTCCACTAGCAAAAGATCCAAGGTCACCAATCCTGCGACGAAGAAGATCCGGGCAGGGCAGGATGGCGCTGATGGTCTGTTTACCATCAGTGCCACCCTTAATGACAAATAGAAAAGCGTGCTCATTGCCTTCCTGTGGGCGAATGTCGATGTGTTTGCTTGGCAACCGTCTGACATCCCCGGTGTTCCCAGGGAGGTAATTGAGCACCACCTTGCTATCTGCTCTCATGTAGGCCCGTCAAGCAAAAAGCTAGAAAGCAAGCCTTGGAGTGGCAGCAGTTCATCGCCGAGGAAATCAAGAAGCTCGAAGCAGCTGGTTTGGTCATAGGAGTGTTGCATCCAACATGGTTAGCCAACCCGTTAGTGGTGCGCAAGGCGAATGGGAAATGGAGGCTTTGCATTGATTTCACTTACTTGAATAAAGCATGCCCGAAGGAACCTTTTCCCTTGCCGCGCGTCGACCAGATTGTTGATTCCACTTCCAGGTGTGACTTGCTTTCCTACTTGGACGCATACTCCGGATACCACCAGATATTCATGGCCAAGGAAGATGAGGAAAAGACCGCATTCATAACTCTGTGTGGCACGTACTGCTTTGTACGTATGCCCGTCAGGTTAAAGAGCGCTGGTTCTACCTTTGCAAGGGCCATGCAGATTGGATTTGAACCTCATTGCATAGAAAAGTGGAAGCTTACATGGATGACATAGTAGTCAAAACCAGAGATTAAGCAACCCTCATACAAGACTTGGAAGAAACTTTTATGAACTTGCGCAAGATCAATTTGAAGCTCAACCCTGAGAAGTGTGTTTTTGGTGTCCCATCTGGCAAGCTGCTTGGGTTCTTTGTATGTCAGCGAGGAATAGAAGCCAATCCCAACAAGATCAAAGAAATTGAGCAGATACAAGCGCCCAAGTCCGTCAAGGACGCAATACGCTTGGTCGAATGCATTGCCGCGTTGAGTAGGTTCATCTCCAAATCCGCTGAGCGCGTCCTGCCGTTTTTCAAGATTTTGAAAAAGGCCGGCACGATGAAGTGGACCCCGGAAGCAGAAGCAGCGCAGCAAGATCTGAAAGCTTACCTTTCATCCGCTCCCACCTTGGCGGCAACGAATCAAGTGGTTAGTGCAGTGTTGGTGGCGCAGCGAGAAGTGGGCGAAGATGCAGCCGCTGCGACTGATTTCACCAGGGGTGGAACCGAAGCATTCGCGGCAGGACCTGATACAATCCGAGGGGAACCTAAGCAAGCAAACGAAGGCAGTTTAAGGAAGTGGCAAAGAAGAAAGTGGTGCAGCGACTAGTATACTTTGTCAGCTCCTTGTTACAAAGGGCTAGGTCAAGGTACTCTGGAGTGCAAAAGATGATCTTCGGCCTTATCATGGCCTCGAGGAAACTGCGCCACTACTTCCAAGGCCAGAAGATCACAGTTGTCACCCTCTTTCCGCTGCAGCGTATTTTGAGGAACCCCGCAACCACTAGCAGGATAGTAGAGTGGGCGCTAGAGCTGTCAAGTTTTGGTTTGAAGTATGAGAGCACTTCCACAATTCAGAGCAGGGCGTTGGCGGAATTCATTGCGGAATGGACGCCCACACCAGATGAGGAGGTTCCTGAGACAATTCTCCCCGGCAAAGAAGCACCTAAGGAATGGATCATGTATTTTGACGGTGCTTTCTCGCTTCAGGGCGCCGGAGCAGGCGTGCTCCTCATCGCCCCCACCGGAGAGCATCTCAAATATGTGGTTCAAATGCACTTTCCCCGGCAGGAGGCCACCGACAACACCGCTGAGTATGAGGGGCTCATTGCCGGACTCAGAATCGCGGTGGAGTTGGGAATCAAGAAACTGATCATCCGAGGAGATTCTCAACTCATGGTAAAACAAGTCAACAAAGATTACCAGAGTCCGTTGATGGAAGCATATGTGGAAGAGGTGAGGAAGCTGGAGGATCACTTTGATGGATTGCAAGCAGAGCATGTACTACGTGCAGAAAATAGCGTCGCTGATCATCTATCAAAGTGCATCGCGCAAAAGCTTCCCATGGAACCAGGAACTTTTGTCCTCCACCTCACTCAGCCATCAATATCCCCGTCAACGATGACCAGGAAAAGGACAAAGCTGAACTCCGGCAAGCTTCCTAAAGCCGCTGGTAGAGAGGCTGCCGGGGACAATCTCGTTTTGGTTGGTGAGCAGCTCCCTCCTGCAAAACCCCGGGTTCTTGCGGTCGAGGTAAGCGCTCCCACGAACGAGGAGACGCCTTTAGTCCTCGTTGTCAAGCCACAGGCTCCAGCTTGGGCACAACATATAGTCCACTTCCTTCAAACAGGAGAACTTCCCGAAGAGCAGGAAGAAGCCGAAAAAGTAGCCCGTCAGTCAAGTATGTACCAGTTTGTCGAGGACACTCTGTACAGAAAAAGACCAAACGGTGTGAAATTAAGGTGCATTTGCCGGGAAGATGGACTGAAGCTGTTGGCAGAGATTCACGGAGGCATGTGTGGGTCTCACATTGGATTAAGGGCCCTTGCCGGAAAAGCCTTCTGGCAGGGTTTCTACTAGCCCACTACCCTCCAGGATGCAACTGAGCTAGTCACCAAGTGTGAAGCCTGCCAGTTCCATTCCAAGAACATTCATCAACCAGCGCAAGCTCTCCAGACGATCCCTTTATCATGGCCATTCTCGGTCTGGGGGCTCGATATTTTGGGCCCCTTTCTCCGCGCCGTCGGGGGCTTTGAATTCATGTTCGTAGCAATCGACAAGTTTACAAAGTGGCCTGAGCTTGACCGCGCAGTCAGCTGTCAAGTTCCTGAAAGGACTAGTGTGTCGTTTGGCAGTGCCCAGTAGGGTGATCACCGATAATGGCACCCAGTTCACGAGCCGCACCTTTTTGCAATACATCCAAAGCCCTGGAAGCAAGGTCTCCTTCGCCTCTGTTGCCCATCCGAGAAGCAACGGGCAAGTCGAGAGGATGAATGCTAAAGTGTTGCGTGGGCTCAAGACAAGAACTTTTGATAGACTGTGAAGAAGCGGCAAGCGCTGGATAGACGAGTTGTCGGTGGTTCTTTGGTCCCTCAGAACGACACCAAATCGAGCTACTGGCTAGACGCCCTTCTCCCTAGTATATGGGGCGGAAGCAGTTCTCCCCACGGAACTCATATACGGGTCACCTCAAGTACTTGCCTACGATGAAGTAGAGCAAGAGCAGCTACGGCATGACGATGCCATGTTCCTCGAGGAAGATCGTCTCCGGGTCTCTGTGCGTGCTGCACGCTACCAGCTAGCCCTGCGCCGCTATCATAGCCGCAGGGTCCATGCCCGGAGCCTTGAGGAAGGCGACCTTGTCCTTAGGCGCGTTCAGTCCGCCAAGGGTACCAACAAGTTGACGCCGAAGTGGGAAGGCCCTTATCGGGTAGCACGAGTCACCAGACCTGGCGCAGTCCGTCTGGAGACCGAAGATGGCATCAAAATGCTTAACTCATGGAATATTGATCATCTTTGTAAGTTCTACCCGTAAGGCGCGGTTGCTGGGCTCAGTCCTCGGCAACCACCTTTTGTACAAGCCTTACCGCAGTGCATGTAACCCTTTGTACAAAGCCAGGCACAGACCCTATGCTTGCAATAATAAAGCTAGGCATTGCATCATACCATCAAACTGCATGTTTACTATGCATTTTTTATGTTGAAATGTTATCGCATTTAAGTTTTAGAAATTTGCTAGAGTACTTGATGAGCCTGTGATCCTTGTTAGTGCATTCTCTCTCCCCAGAGGACAGAGGCCTCTTGCCCTACATGTTTGACCGTCAGGAAAACAAGGAAGAAGGGCAAAGAAACAAACACGGCGGCCCGTCGTACTCCAAAAAGGGATACTACCTGAAAAGATAAGTCTAATCACATATTCCAAGTTCAGTGCCAATTGCTCCCTTAAAGGAAACCCTTGCTATCCCTTTTTGACTGTGTACAATGGAGTCCTTCACGCAATGGAAACCCTTGTCGGGACGAGCCGTCCCCCAGCTCCTGTCGCATATCAGCTCAGGGGGGCCGCGCCGATACCGACAAGGAGCCTTGCCGGGAAATGAAACTAGCCTACTGCCGGGGGCTCGCTCCCCCTTGACGCTCGCGGTTAGTACTGACCCGGCAAATAGTTCTGTGCGGCAAGGACGAACATGTTGACACAGTATAAACAAGGGGAGAAAGGGTTAGTACTTAAGGAAGAGAAATAGCATTATTTCATTCATTTTTGGTACAAAATGGATAAGATACATTAGGCGAAGCCCCTTGAATAACTCTTTATTTGGCTTTCTCCCCTAGGAATAAGCTACAAAAGGAGAAAGGACGAAAGGAGGGACTTAGCAGAAGCCCAGCCTGACCCCGTCAAGACCGGCAGGGCGTGGCATGGCACGACCACCGGCAGGGAAGACAAAGCCGGAGTCCATGAGCCTGCCAGGGTCCAGCTGGGGGAGGAGGCGGCGCCCAAGTCGAGAACCCCTGGCAAATCGCTCTGCCGGGGGGCTAGCTGACGGTGATGGTGCGATCGGCGGTCCGCTGGAGTCCGAGTCATTGTACTCCGACTTGACGACCGGGGACTCGCTGCTGCCGTCTTCACCGACACTGTCCTCCTCGTCACTATCACTCGAGGAGGAGCTTTCATCGTCACTCGAGCTCTCTTCGCAGCAGCCAAGACGAGTGCCCGAATGCCCATAGATCTTGATAGAGAGCATGTCGGCCTCCACCAGCTTGAAGTGGAGGATGTACTCACTCATGAAGTTATGGGCACGTGCGAAGGTTTTCCACCCGCGCCTGGGGAACATGATGCGGGGCGCCGGAAACTCGACGTCGGCCTGCACGGCGCCATTACAGCAGCCGTGCACGCGCAACCAAATCGCGTGCGGCTTGCCGGCCTCCATCACCCTGGCGAAAGGGCGAGGGAGTCACAAAAGGCTATGGGGAGGGCCACGCAGCCTGACGATGAACTCCAGCGCCATACCTTCAGTATGTCCCATCGTTGGGGGAGGAACCGCCGACGGAGGAGGATCGGGTGCGGCGCTCCGCCTCCCCTGGCTGTGAGCCCCGCACCGGCCCCAGCCTCTTCCAGCGCTCTCACCCCGCGCGCTAGAACCGCCTCCCGCCACCGCGGCTGAAGCAGCAGCATGACCCCGAGGGGAAACTCTCGCCGTCGCGACTGAAGCTGGGAGTCGTCCTCGCCCCCTCGTCATGGTGGTGACTGGTGCATCCAAGGACGGAGAAGAAGGGCAAGCTATGTGAACCTGATATCGAGGAGGAGAAGGGAATGGATGAGCATCGCCCATTGTGACCCCCCAATTTATAGGGAAGGGCACGGGGGGCTGGCTCTCCTCCGCTCCAAGGTGGCCGCCCATCTCTACCAATCCCACTACCCATGATCACGGGCAAATAAGTAACCGCCCCATTGCTCCAATCCTTGGCGCTGCAGTTTCTGCCACTCCCATGCCTCTGAGCCATGCGCATCCACCGCAAACTCCCCGCAATGCATGCGGCACGCGTGGCAGAAATAGCCTGAGGTAGTAGTTAAGTGTTGGCTCAAAAATTCGGCAGTTACTCCCTCATATTGCGCGCCTGTGCATAAATTTTGGGCCTGACCCAACGGCACTGGGCGAGCGCGTTTGGGCCAGACCCGGGGGCTCCTATCGATGCACTAGGACTGGTGTACCCAGTGCCCCTGACTTATGCATGTGCAGTAGTAGCAGACCCCATCAACATAAACCCAGTCAAAACCAGTCCAAGCCAGAGAAGCCGCTCTACGTGAGATCAAGGAGCACATCAAGAATACGAAACCAGCATTCAAGACCAAGACTCCAGCAGAAGCAACCTACGCTGGCTAAGCAACGCCGGCAAGGTCGATGCAACGGCCCAGAACGGGCCAGAACCGCGCCAGCCACGTCCCCGGTGCCTGCTGGGGACCGAGGTGCACACATCTTCAGGAAGACCCGGCAAGCCATCCCCCGGTAGGCGCGAGCCGATCGACCACCGCTCCACCACATCGCAACGCCAGTCATTTGTCGATGCGATGTCGAGCCCTCAGGTGGCTAAGTGGCTCTCGCTAACCACGTGGCAACTCGCTGGGAGACAGATTACGCCCGTTTGACAGCCGTCCAGAGGCGTGTCAAGATACTAAGCAATAGTTAGCTAAAGCGGTGGTAGAAGCCTGCCGATGATGCATCCCCGCACGCCACCTAGGCTAGCATTTATGGTATTTTGACCTAAGCGCCAGAGGTAGGTATGATAGCACTGTTGGCCTTCTAATCAATAGATAATGTCTGTTTTGCCACTGTGGTTGCCGCTTGAGCTATAAAAGGAGGACCAAGGCAACCTAGCTAAAGATTTGGACCTTTGGACACTTGTACTCGCGTAGCAGCTCTCCCGAAGGCAACCTTGCCAGGTATGAGAAATGCGTGTGTTTCGTGTTCCCCCGATCAATCAACCAAAGAAGGAGTAGAGTTTTATGCTTCTCAGTGGCCCGAACCTGGGTAAAACACCAGCGTCTCTTCGTCGTGCTGCCTCACCACCTCTGCTCTTTGTGCAACGTGACCTCACCCCCTGCCGAACCACAAAGGGGCCCGTGGCCCCATAAGTGACCGTGTGCATCGTGACACGACAGTCCAGATCTGAACTAATCATGTTTTATATTTTTTAAACATCAAAACAAAATGCACCATGTGATTCTACACGTCATTCTAGTCGATTTACATATATAGAACATTTAAAACAGAACTACGGTCCAAAAGATATGACACACAAAAGATGAATATGTCATGAATGCAAAATGCATGCAAATGACAACCACAACCAACAATTACAAGTTTCATGTGGAACATGTTCAAAACGGAGCAACGGTTCAACAATAACAAGCAACACAAGTTATAGACATAATCTGCCCAAAACAGCGACATGGCATATTGCACACATGAAAACAATAAGCTACAAGATTCTACAATGCACAAACAAGACATGGGGCTGTAGCCTACATAATGCACAACAATTCATATCATCACAGCAAATTGAGTAGAAGCATGGATCACTAGGAAATAAGCTCGCAAGACGGCAATAAAATATAACAGATTAGGACTTAGTGAAAATAACAGTTTTTAGCAGAGCAGTTTTTCCATGGAGGCATATTGGCAGCAATGAAACTATATGCTACAGGGCATATCATGGCATGAAATTTAACAACAAGGTATAGGACATGATGCACTACAATTCATTCCATTATGGCAACATCAAATTATGGATAGATTCATGGCAAACATCAACACAACATGGAATTCCGATATAACCAGATTCTCAGACTTAGTGAAAATTAGAGTAGACATGGGCAACAGTTTTTATTAGGTTGGCATGTTGGACAGTAGAATTTATTAAGATGCAAAACCTATACATGCAAACCAATGGCACAACATGATAGAGCATAATATGCTTTACAAGACATTCCATTGAGGCAACACCAAAAGAGTCCTAGAACACTAGCAAATCACATGGCAACATGACAACAAAATAACAATTTCAGACTTAGTGAAATTTAACAATCTCCCAAAACTGTAGTTTAACTAGGCATGTTGACATGGCAATAACAGTAGCATAACAACCCTATATGTGCATGGCAAGGACACTAACAACAACTATACATGGCACGCTACAAATCACTCCATTGTCACAATTCACACGGGGCATGGTTTGCTTAATATGATGCTCGCAAAACTGAATTCATCGCCAATAGCTACCAGTTTCAGATTACGACAAAATGCACTTTTGCAACAGGGATATGGGCATGCAAATGAATTCTATTGCACAAACAAATGGTACCATGTTGTAGAGCACATTGAGTAGAGCAATTTTCATATATAATTCATGTTCATACGATGCACGGTTACAAAGGTACAAGTGTCACAAGATGCAATATGATGAATATATTTACAGAGGGAAAAAGGACTTGGTGAAATCACCTCGCGGAAAACGGAACGAAGTCGTGTGGGCAACGCGTTTGGATGGACGGGTTGCGGGGTCCCAGGACGAAGCCGTCTTGATCTGCCGTAGAGGGAGCCGGCGGCCACGGCGCGTTGGGCAACGCTGGCCGGTGGTGACGGCTCCACGGGCGAGGGGGGTCGCCTGATCCAGTCGTGGCGGGGGTGTCGCGACCACCGGAGGTCGAGGGCGACCAGCGAGGGTGACCATAGGGCTCGGGGCCACCGAGTGCACTGGAGGGCGAGGCCATGGCCGCGGTGGCCAGCGGGGCTTCTCCGGTGGCCAGCCATGGTGGACAACGGCGGGGCAAGGTGAGGCTCGGCCATGGAGCGGAGACGCGGGCGGAGCTCCGACGTCGAGAGGTCTGGGCGGCGGCGTGGGGTCATCGGCGGGGCTGAGGCACGGCGGCGACTCGGGAGCCGGGCGGCGCTAGGGTTTCACAGAGGGAGACGCTCGGGCGCGGGCGGCATGCGGGCAAGCGGGCTCACGGCAGCAGGGTTCCGGGCCCGGGCGGGCCTGCTCTGGGCCCGGGCGGTCCACGGCGGTACGGGGGCAGGCAGGGCGACGTGGCCGCCTCTGGTTGGCCGAGGGCGCGGCTAGCGGCGGCGCTGGTCAACCCGATGGCGCCAAGTGGTGACCCGGCTGCGGTCCGACGGCGAAAACGAGGTGGGTGGCAGCGGCTGGCTGGTGGGAGGAGGTCGGGCGGCACGGATTTTGAGGAGGAGCTAGGTTTAAGCTATATTTGGAAGGGGATGCCATCCTTATATAGCAGGTTGGGTTACGGTTAGGGGATCTCACCCGTTTTTGAGCCGTTCGATCTCGATCGGACGGCTCAGAAGCGGAGGGGGTTGCTAGGTGGGTTGTTGGGCTGTGGAGAGGGGGTGTGGACTGAGAAGAGAGGGAAATTTGAGGCCGTGACATGAGTTTTTAAAACCCAGAAAACGTCCAATAATAAAACCGATGACGGTGCCGCTACGGTCGACCGTTCGGGTATCAAACGACCTCCGATTGCGACGAAATTTGACAGGCGGTCTACCTACAATATAACAAGACCGCACGCCAACTATCAACCCAATCCGAGAATATTTTTTGCACACTTTTAAAAGCAATTTTTTAAATGATGCCGCGGGCGCGCGCATGTGTGGTTGGTCTCGAAATGGTCGGCGACACGAACGAAGAGAACCGGCGACTACGGATGGATGCAAGTTTTCAAAAACGAGTGACGATGCTATGCAGATGATGCGAATGATGCAATGATGTATGCGACAAACAAACGAATCACACGACAAGAACGGAATAAAGGGGAATCTTCTGGAGCGTCGGTCTCGGGCTGTTACAACTCTCCGCCACTTACAAGAGATCTCGACCCAAGATGTTAGAATGACAAGGAGAAGAGAAAGAGAAGAGGTAACTTAGTTTCTTCCTTGACAAATGAGTGAAACCAACAAATCTTGAAGGAAGCAAAGAGATGAAGAATGACATGAGGAACAAGCAAGACTTCAAAAGAAATTTGGGCAGCACTTCGGTAGAAAAGAGAGTCAAAACTTGATGAGATGGAAAGAACTTAAAACAAGGACACAACACTTCGGTTAATTGGATAAGCAAGGAAAGAACATGTTCTTGACAAACCGAGATGATGGGATGAATAGAGCAACATCACAATGCCTCCGGAAAAAAAGAATGAAGCTAGATCATTGGAGAGAAGAGGATGGAGAAGAAATGAAAATTTCTACCACAATTGGATTTAAAAGCATACTCAAAAGAAGTTTTTAACGGAGTTGTTGGAAAAACTAGAACATAAAGAATAAGCTTGCTATGGGCTTATGGAAAAAATCTCAAATTAAGAGGTGACAACCGGCCACTAATGGAAACCAAGATTGCTTGGGATCAACAAGATAAGCAAAACTTCTTTCCTCAAGAGTATAAATTGAGAACTTGGATCATTGATAAGCACCATGATAGCAACAATCCTTAGGAAACGCTTTAGGTGAAAATCCAATCCAAGATAGCTCCAAGGAAGACAAATGATGGGTTTAAATATCTCATTCTTGCCAAATTCTCTTCGAGACTCCTCATGAATCAAGAATGCTATAACACCATCTCAAAAGATGAGGGAGAATGAATTGCACTTTGAAATGCAAGATAAAGAATACTTGAGCTCCTCCAACAAGAAACTTCAAGAATAAATTAAATCCTTGAAGAACCACCATGAAGAACCTCCGGAAAGAACTCCAAAATGAAAGGATGATAGAAAAGAATTGAAGGTTGCAAAATGAACAAGATTGTTGTCTTGCAAAGATTTAGATGAAGCTTCGCGAAGAGATACTTGAGAAACTTGGAACTCCGGAAAAGAAAAGATAAGCAACTAGAATAGAGATTTTGATATCATCAACAACCTCTGGAAGAAGGATTGAAATCACCTTGTTGATACAAGAATAAAAATTATATTATGCTTATCCTCATCAAGTTAAATTGATGACAAGCAACGGATTTGGCATACTACTTATTCCTCTTTAAAAAGATTGAAGAGAGAGATAGAGCACAAACTTGAAGAAGTCTTCAACGAAACTCTGGAAAGAATTCACAAACGAATGAGGATACCAAGAATGAATGGAGATACATGAGAACGAAGAGATCACAATCCGCCTAGAGGAACCTTGAACGAAGCACCAGAATAATTGAGATACGAACGAATAGACAACAATTGAGAAGAATTTGAGAATGAAGGCTGAAAGCTGAGAACGAAGAAATCTTCTGAAATGATAGCCTTCGGAGGATCGAGAAATGAAAACAACTCTAAAATGCTCCGGATAGATATCGAAGGAATATCTCATGATCAAACAATTAGAGATAATAGCATCAAGCTTGAAATGACGAACCTTCAAAAGAACGGACCAAGATTTGAGAGAAACTCTTCTTCGGTCTTCCAGTAGAGAATGATGACGAGAAACACCACCAAGAATTACTGAGACACTTTGGAACAATAATTAAAGAAAGGTTGAACCAACGATGATAATAATTCGAAAGCAATCTTTGATAAGGAATATGACTGATAAAAATCATTCTTACGTCATAATTGAAAAGAACTTAAGATCTTCAGAAAAGATTAGAAGAGCTAGGTAAGATCCTGGGGGCAAACCTGTGGGTTATGGGCGCACTGAAAAGAAACCACTGTTGAAATGATTGCTTACAAAGATAGATTGCACCGGTACAAATTGAACTTGATGAGGTGAGAACCTCGAAATAATTTGAAAGGATTTTTGAACGGACACACAAGTCTTCACAGATATCTTCAGCACTCCGGATAAAATAGAGAGAGGATTGGCTAAGGATTTCCAACATGGGAAAGCATTTAAGGGATGAAAAGGATATGATGAAGCTCGAAATATTGAATTGAATCCACCGAAGAAGAAAATAAGAACGAAGAATGATGAACTTGAAGCTCCTGGGCATCTTCACAATGAATCACCAGATACAAAACGGAAGAAAGATAGCGGAAGCATCACATGCATAGAAAATGCACTTGAATGAGAATTTAATTGTTGAATAAAAAGGGCGGGAGGGTGGGGAAAACAAAGAAAACATGGGATGGTTGAAAAAGAACTCCGGAAAGAAATAAGAGGATAGATCTTGCGAATATTGGAAAGGATTGAATTCACTTGAAGAGAAACACTCCGGCTGGAAAGGAATTTGACATGACCATCTGATTGATCAAGAGGATTAGCACTCCCATAGAAAATATGAGAACACCATTTGGGAAAGATAAGAAATCAACACTTGACATCGAAGCAACTCGACTTACCATACTCCAACAAAACAAAAGATCAGGCTTGAGGATTAAACCGGAAACAAATACATAACCCATTTGCATTTGCTGGAAGGATAATCCTAGGTAACTACTTGAATTCCCACCTGAGAACTTCCGAAATCTTTCTAGTTATGCAATCTGGTCCAACGGATACACAGATCAATTACTGAATAAATCACTCAACTCCTAGCAATAATACTACCCACCAGTGTATCACATTCGTCAACACATAACCAGAGAAACCTCAAAAACTCATCTACCTCAGACCCTCGTAACCACAACGATACTAATCATGGCAGTACATGTGATCCCGCTCCCCAGTACTGGGTGCCGCCACACTCTTCGCACCATGAATACTATTGATGCAATTTCGAACATCTGCGTCCTGAGATACTAAGGAAACTGAACGATAGCGATGTGTTAAGAACCCCTTGGAGCTCAACTCCCCGGGTCCAATCCATACGTATGGGAGGCACCAAGAACAGAGTTTCGGCCGCATCGACATCATAGAGGTTCCAAAATACCCGCGTGATCCTAAAAAAATTTGAGTGAGAAGAGGGTAGAATTAAAGTTCCTACATCAGGATTCCTCACCAGAGCATAGAAGAGGAGTAAAAAGAATCCTACTCTCCGATATATAACTAGACTCAAAATAGTTTTTTCTTCTAGACTCGACTCGGCCAAGTTCGATCAATCAAGGGGGCTCCTAGGTCGGTACTGCTCTGATACCAACTTGTAACGCCCAAGATGCGATCCTATCCTTATTTTGGCTCGAGGGCCTCGACAGGGATATAAGCGCATCTCGTCGTTTCGCAAGAATGGATATCATATAAGTACATGTAATGAAGAGATGAGTATATGGAATTGGCTTACACTGGCCACCAGCTAATTCAAGACGACATCAATACAACAGCATATACAATCATCATACATAAGAGCAGGGTCCGACTACGGACGAAATCAAACGATAAAATGACATCCACCCTTGCTATCACAGGCTGCCGGCCTAGAACCCATCCAAGATCGATGAAGAAGAAGAAGAAGATCTCCAAATCAAACAAGCACCGCTCTAACGTCAACGCATCACATTACCTGTACCTGCAACTGTTGTTGTAGTAATCTGTGAGCTATAGGAACTCAGCAATCTCATTTCCAAGGGTATCAAGACTAGCAAAGCTTAATGGGTGAGGTGTCGTTAAGTGGTGTGGCTACAACAAGCACTAAGCATTTATTTGAGTGGCTAACTTACGAGTACAAGAATAAGGGGGGATGATCGTTGCATGAACGGGCGTGAACTAGTAATGATCACTAAGTGATACTGAACACCTATTTACGAGTCAAACATAACCCCACCGTGTTCTCTCTCGGTTCAGAACTCACGAGTATTGACAGTCACGGTTACGCACACGGTTGGTGTATTTTATTATGAGTTTACTTTAAGTTCTCTATGACCGGATGATAAACAAGATTCCAAGTTGCCACATAACTGTGGGCACGGCTCTCATGAAAGATTTAACCCTGCAGGGGTGCTCCAACTCATCCATCACAACCTAACCACAAGCTGTGTTGGAATTCCTTAACCGCGGGATAATCCCGTAGTATTTGTGGAATCCCGATGGAAAATCTCAACCTCGAGATAGCCCGAAGTGTCCTCGAATTACCGCGCACAAGACGTTCGAGAAAGGTAAAACAAATCCAGCAAGGCTGCTGTCACATCCCTAGTTTACCCCTTGCATTGTGCTAGCTAGAGTGTGCATCATGTTTAAATTTCATCAAGATGAAATGGGGATTAAAAGAAACCCTAGCACCTCACGTAACTAAACAATTCAAATAGTTGTGATTTTTCAATGAATCCAAAATGCCCTTCAAAAATGTTCATTAATTCTGATAAATGTTGGCAACAACATATCAGGGGACATTTTATTTTTCACAACAATCATAGCATTTTAAGATAACCTTTTAATGCTACTGAAATCAATGATTAATTAGTGGATTCAAAAATGCTGAAACTTTTTGTGGAAGTTTGAAATATTCAAACTACATTCCATAAAATATGTTGGTATTTTTGTGCTAGGTATTTTGGCCAAACAAAAATAAAACAAATGCCAGAAATAGAAAACAGAAACAAAATATAAAAAAGGGAGCGGCTTACCTAAGGCCCAGGGGCAGGCCGGCCCATCTGGCCCGTGCCAGTCGTCTCCTACCTCTGCCAGTAGGCAGAGGCGAAGGGAGGCACGGTGAGCGCGGAGGGAGCGCCACGCCTCCTGCCTGCCGGGCCTCCCCCGTCGCGCGGGATAGGCTCGCCAGAGCCGTCCTCATCGCCTTGTCCTCCATTCGCCCCCTCTGCTCCTCCCCTCGCCTCTTTTCGCCATGGCCGCCGCAGCCGAACGCACGCCGCCGTCGCCCGCATAGTAGCAGCGCCTCCCTCGCCCCTCTGACTAGCCCCCGAGCTCCGCCTCGAGCTGCTGGTCGTCCCCGTCGAGCCAAGCTTCGCCGGACCGACTGGATCGACGCCATCGACCCCTTCTCCCTCCTCGGCTCTGTAGTTTGCCGCCGTCGATTCGCCGCCACCAAGCCTCCCTCGAGCACACTCTCGATGCCCTCGCAACCGCCATGATCCCCCGGTTCCATTCCCTCTCTTTCTGCAGCCGTTAGCTCGTCGTAGCCGTGGATTCGCCTCAGTCCGAGAGCTCCTCACCGCCGGCGATGGTGCTGCCGCAGCTGCAGGCACCTGAGCTCACCCCCGAGCATGTAGTCGTGCTCAGGAGGACTCCAGCAGCGTGTGGAAGCCTTCAGTTCCTCCCCTAGCTAGCTGTGGCGTCGGCTCCGAGCTCACTCGAGCTCCGGCAGCCGCAAGGCTCGACGCCGGCGACGATTCAGGTGCCCTCGCGGCCAGCTGACCCCGTAGATGGATGCGGCCCAAAGCAGGCATCATCCCGGTAGCCTCCGCGCGCCCAGCAGCGACTTGTAACGCGATTCTGGCGACGCGCCGCCGTCGGTTTGGTCGCCGCCGATAGGATTCCGGTGGGGGCTGACGTGGCAACTCATTAGGGGCTAAGCCCACTAATTAACTCACCTAATAGCCACTGACAGTGGGCCCTGGCTAGGGTCAAAGCCAGGGTCAACTCAGGATTATCTCCTGAGTCAATGACATGTGGACCCCACATGTCAGTAACACTAACTAGGCCTGGGTCACTGACCAGTGGGACCCACTGGTCAGGTTTGACCTGGCAACGGCAATATGTGACATAATGCATGGAGTTGAATTTGAACCTAGTATCAAACCAGCTCCATTTAAACCTGATGCTAGGTGCATTAGCTCATTCATATCATGCTGCCATGTCATGATCATGCATCATATTGTTGCACTTGCCGTGTATTGATTGTCCCTTATATCTGTTGCGCTAGGCTCTGCTCCGTCGGATACCATGAGTATCCCCCTGAAGGAGAGTACCTCCCCGCCAACCTGCAAGGGAAGCAACCCCATTGATCATTCCGAAAACATCCCACTCTCTAGATCCTGCTCTCGTTTATTGCATTAGGACTATACGATTCAACTATTACCTGTTTCGGTAGTTGAACCCATTCCTCTGCATGACCTGTCATTGTCACAGTAAATAGCTAAACCAAGTAACCTAGCATACCTAGTAGATTCTTGAGCCTTGATGTGCTTTACCTGCTATGCTTGCTATGCTTAGAGTTGTGTCAGGTCTGATTCATCTGGGTGATGAACCGGAGTGAAACAGTGTTATTCTGATGTAATGAGCTAAATGATGAACCAGATTTGGTAAAGGTAGAGATGAGAGGCTATGTAGGAGTACATAGCGGGTTGTCTCATCGGGACCATTCTTAGGAACTGAGTTCCGTGTGTGTGATCCAAGAGTAGTTACTACCACACGTTGGGATACTTAATTGACCCTCTCGACATATCAACCGCCTAGTCCTCGGTCCAGGTGTTGCAAGTAGTTTTTGGTGTTTGTAGCTATGCTAGAGGCCGTGTGTAGCGCTGACCTTAGGGGTGGGCTACGACGCAATAGGCAGTGGCATGGTGTACCAAGGGTCACCCGGATGGTGGCCTTGGGAACCCTGCGCACATCATTTGGGGCCGTAGCGGAAACTTCGGCCGGACTTCGGTGCGAGTTCAGTCTCAAATAGGCGATAGCCTGGACTAGGGTCTTGTGTGTTTGACGGTCGTGGCCGACTCCCTCGCTGGGCTTCCGCTTGAAGGTTGCCGAGGTGCCTATTTTTATGTGCACACAATGATAAGTGGCGAGAGCGTGTGTCAAGAAGTACACCCGTGCAGGGTATGAATCTGTTCGAATAGCCGCATCCTCGGATATGGACAACTTGGAAACTTATGCTGTTCATAGAAAATTTAATGGCTACTCATAAAAGTATCAAGACAAGTGTGAGTACCGTGGATGGCACTCTCGTAGGTGACGGGAGCGGATCCATGGTAGGGTATTGATGTGGTGTTAGTGGACTCGTGTGCGCTATCTCAAAACTTGTTCAAAGAACTAGTAGTCGTAGTACAGGTTAGCAAAGAGTCAAATCTGGCATTGTTGCCCGAACCCCACTACTCCCCTTGTAGAAACATGAGCATGAATAGCTTAGGTCTGCTTTAAAGACTTGCCGAGGATGATTGTACTCATTTTTGCTTAATAACTGTTGCAGATGATAACCAGGTGTAGGACCGAAAGTATGTCTAGAGGGGGGTGATTAGACTACTTGACCAAATAAAAATCCTACCTTTTCCCAATTTTAAGTGTTGGCAGATTTTAGCAATGATAGCAAGTCAAGTACACCCTACACATGCATGTCTAAGAGTATAGCAGCGGAAAGTAACAACAAGCATGTATAATAGAGGGTAGGAAGGAAGATCAAACGCAATTTGTAGACACGAAGATTTTTCCCGTGGTTCCGATAGGTGGTGCTATCATATGTCCACGTTTATGGAGTCTCCAACCCATGGAGGGTAACGGTCGCGAGAGTCCACGGAGGGCTCCACCCATAATGGTCCACGAAGTAGCAACCTTGACTATTCCATAACGGCTTCCGTCCACGAAGGACTAGCCTCACTATGGGTAGATCTTCACAAAGTAGGCGATCTCCTTGCCCGGACAAACTTCTTGGTTCAACTCCACAACATGAAGTAGGAGGCTCCCAAGCGACACCTAACCAATTTAGGAGGCACCACCCTCCAAAAGGTAATAGGCTCGGCAATGTCGATGAACTCCTTGCTCTTGTGCTTCAAGATGATAGACTCCTCAACACACAATCACTCTCTCACCGATTTGGCTTGGTAGAAGAGATTGATTTGGTGGAAAGCAACTTGGGGAGGCTAGAGATCAAGATTCATATGGATGGAATGGAATAGCTTGATCTCAACACAAGGGTAGGTGGCTCTCTCTCAGAAAATAGGATGGGGCAAGTATGGAATAGTTCTGAGTGCTTCTTTTTCGAGTGGGTGGTGGTGAAGGGGTATATATAGGCATCCCCAAAAATCCAGCCGTTACACCTAAAGTGACCAACTCGGTGACACCGATGTGTGAATCTCGGTGGTATCGAAGTGACCAAAAGGCAGTAACTTTTGAATCTCGGTGAGACCGATATATAACTCTCGATGGTACCGATTAGGTGACCAACGGTCAGATTACACAACTCGGTAACGCTGATATTCACATCTCGGTGGTACCGATTCTTGACCATGGCTTACCAGAGAGTTGGTCCAGAAACTCGGTGGTACCGATTCTTGTGAATGGCTATCCGGGGAGTTGGTCCAAAAACTCGGTGAGACCGACTGACAAAACTCGGTGGTACCGAAGACTGAAAATGGCTAAACAGAAAGTTGGCAACCCAAACTCGGTGGCACCGATGCAGAATCGGTTGCACCGACTAGCTAGGGTTTGGCATGGGTCTGTCTGAGTTTGGGAATCGGTGGCACCGAGTGGGAATTGTTGGTTGCACCGATTTTGGATATTTGGCTTTGGATGGACTTTTGTGGAAGAGCTTGTGGGTGTTTTTGGTGACTATCTCTTGTGCTCGTGGAGCATCTTGTTCACCAACAGTACCTTACCCCCTTTTAATAGTATTGGCTTTCCTATGGACTCAAAGTGATTTCTCACAAAGTAAAATGTAGAGTCCTCTTGCTTGAAGCTTTGCCAATCCATTTCCTTGCATCTTGGGGTTTTCCACAATCCTTTTGCCATCCCTATCATTGAGTTTTTCCTGAAATATGCTTAGTGGAAACATTAGTTCAATGACATATATGTTGTTATTAATTACCAAAACCACCAAGGGAGCAAATGTGCTTTCAATCTCCCCCTTTTTGGTAATCGATGAGAACATATAGATCAAAGCTTCGACATATGATATAATCAATGAATATAATTGTCGCTTTGAGAAGTATGTGATAAGCAAGAGCTCCTCCTAAATTTGTGCATTATTTTAAATTTGCGTTCGAATGCAAATGCACAATCGATTAGGTACATGGGGCACTCTTTCATGCCACATACAACTTGGTGGTGTGCGAGAGTAATAAGAATGAACATCATAGCACAACACAAACAAGTAACGGTGAATGACCATCTCATAAGCATCATAATGATAGGAAGTAATAGCAATACACATCAAGTGTATGATCAAACACCAACAAAGTTTAACAGAATCAAACCAAAAGATCAAATGTTTTGGAAAAAAGATAAAAACCAAACGCTCTCTCACTCGAATCCTAAAGATCTATATACATCTTCTCCCCTTTTGGCAACAAGTTACCAAAAAGTTCATAGGTATATAGCTAATCATCCTTCTGGGGCTGATCTCCTCCGGTAGCTGGTGAAGGAGTAGAGAGAACTGCGTCGGCGAAGACTCCAGCTGACGTCATGGACGGAGTTGGAGTAGCAACTGGAGGTACTGGAGGAGCTGATGGAGCTGAAGAGGCTGTAGCAGGTGCTGATGAAGAAGGCCTCAACTCTGGAGTTAGCACTGTGGTTGATCTGGCCTGAGTAGTGAACTGACTGCCTGGCCTGAGAGGAGAGTCATCCTCATCATCTATAGTGTGGGGACTGGGCACGCTATCAACTTCCTTCTTGAGCTCATTCACGGTCTTGGTCAGCCCATCCACCTTGTCATTAAGTGTCTTAAGCCTGTTCTCCATGATCCTCACAAGACTATGCTGATTCGCCAAGATGTCCTTGATATCCTTCTGCATGCCCTGAACGGTATTGATCAAGAGATCCATTTGCTCATTCCTAGATCTTGGGACTTGAGCACTAGTGGCTCTAGCTGCCTCTGCCTCTGTCTGTGCTGCAGCTGAGGTGGGATGATCTGGGTTCATCACCACAATGTTGTCTTCTAGATCAGGCTGTAGGGGCAAATGTGGCATGTCAAGAGCAAAGATGTGCTTCTCCTTTTTCCACCTTTGGGACTCCTAAGATGGCAGCCCATTCCTCAACAGTGGATTCATATCTTGCCCCTTCAGTCATCCATACAATTCTACCATCTCCATTGAAGTGAGCAGTGGAGTAGAATTGCATGATCATCTCATCGTTCCATGCAGTGAATTCCTTGCCAACAAATTCATCCAAACCAATGCAGTGAAAGTTGTCTTGAACACTTGGGAAGTAATCTTGATTCTCCTTGATATACTTCCAATCAACATATCTCATGTCACTTACAGCTGGGCTCTTATCAACCAAGATTGTCTCGTAGAAATCTTGTTGCTCCTTGGTATAAAATCTGTAGTCCACATCTGTTTTCCTTCTCTGGGCATATGGATCAATGGCTCTTCATTCCCTCAAACCAAAGTCCTTCCTCTTCTTCATGTCCTTAGTAAGCAGGTGGCTGGCATTGTGCTCTGGAAGGTGTGGTCTTAGCTTCATCAAAGCAGTGAAATCATCATCCTCAGCTTCCCTGAAAGTGGAGGTCTTGTTCTTGCTGGAAGCTGGTATCTCTCTGGAGAACCTCTTGGGTTTTTCAGCAGCAGCAGCCTTCTTGGGTGCAGTCTTGGTGCTCTTGGATGTGTTAGTTTTGGGCATAGCATCTGCCATAAGCTTCTACTTCTTCTTTGGAGGAGCCTTTGCAGCTGGCTCTTCCTCCTCTTCTTCAGCAGCAGCCTCTGGATCCTCATACATAGAGGTAGGCCTGCCCACAACATGTATGATCCTCTTTCTGCTCTTCTTCTTCTCCCCAGCCTTCTTAGGCATAGACTTCTTTGGGGGTGACTCAAGGTGAAGAGTCATTGTTGCCCTAGCACTCTCTGGTGCTCTAGCTGACCCTGAGCTAGCATACTCTTTCCTGATGGCTTTCTTCTTCTTGGATGAAGAAGCAGCAACAGTGGTGTTCTTTGCAGCAGCATCCTTCTTGGAGAGCTCCTCAGGAATGAAATCTTCATCTTCCTCATCTGAGTTGAGCTTCCTTCTTGTCCTTGTAGCAGCCTTGGGCAAATCAGGAGAACTAGGAACATCATCATAGCTCCCCTCAGGACTAGTGCCTGAGCTCATGTCAACACTCTGCTCTCTGACATCATTCTGACTGTCATCTGAAGCAGACATCTCTGACCCTATGAGTAGAGTATATAAGAGTGGAAAGGGATGAGTCATCACAAAATGCAGACATTTTCAAAAGATTGAACTAAAATTTCTCAAGTCTTGCATTCTGCCAAATGTATGTCGGTACAACCGAAGCAAATATTTCGGACCTACCGAGACAGACAGTCTCCATAATAGAAACTTGGCACCACTTTCGGTGAGACCGAAAATGGGCACTCGGTTTCACCGAGACTGTTCTCAGTCGACCAGAAAAGCGAATCGGTGCTACCGATTCTTTTGCGTCGGTTTTACCGAGATTCATGTGGCGGACGGCAAAACCTAAAAAAAATTCGTTCGCTATTCCACTGGAGCTTCTCGTGGATGAATCAATCTCAAACTATGGATTATCGATGGAAAAGCCCTAATGCGCAAGAATCAGAGGTTGGAGCGCATGAGGGGGTGAAATCGTACCCTAGCTTGGTGACAACATCGCTACGGCGGCGACGGGGAGAGGATTCCGTCGACGGCGGAGACTTCCAACGGTGGAGGCGCTCGGGAAGACGAGGGTGATGACCAGGGGCCTTGGTTTGGCAGCAAGGGTTTCGGAGGGGGCGATGGTTGAAGAATAGATTTCAAAAGTCGGGTCCGCCTCTATATAAACCCATAGCTGTCGGTGACACCGGTTCTAACTTTTCGGTGTCACTGAGTTCCTCAACTGTCTGCAGACAGGGAAACTCGGTGTAACCGAGAAGATGGAATCGGTGGTACCGAGATAGAAAACCAGATCAACCCTAGGCATTCGGTGAGACCGAGATTTTGGGTTGGTTCCACCGAGATGCACTTGGGAGGTTTTAATGGTCAGTCCTTTGTCGATACAGAACTCCGAGTGCTCCTCACACAGAGAGATCGAAAAGTCCTTGTTCAAATTTTGTGATGCAGCAAGAATAGAATATGAGGTAAGAAAGCATAGATAGCTAGAGAGTGGTCCTAGGCATTCTTGTCCATCCAATTGGCAAAAGAAAAAACAAAAGCCAAATAGCAACAATTGGATGTCCTCGAATGGATAAATAAATGCAGACCAACATGCTCACACAATAAGATGTCAAATGAAATCATGGCAAACATGCACATACATACTAGCATCTATCAAGCATTTTGGCGATGACGGAGTCATCTATATATGAGTATATTGACTTAGGAGCCAAGTAAGAATACTTGATCATAGGTCATACTCATCGTTTAAGCACAAGTGGGGTTACCACTTTTACATAAAGCATTTAATGTTGTCACATACTATGAGATGCTTTAACTCAAGTCTTAGAGTAAAGCTCCCCCTTGATGTGACATCCCCCCTTAGGAGGGATAAACTAACCTTGGGTTTTGTCGATGAAGACTTCATGTTGGTGAGGTAGTGGTGGATGCTCAAGGTTGATGAAGATCACCATGAGTTGGGAGCATCCTTGTTGTTTCCTTACTCTTCTCACCTACATGGGTTAGTCCCAACACACAAGAGACAAATACAAGGATATCTATGGACATGGAGTGCAAAGCATATGTGATGATGTCCATTGATTTGTTGATTACCTTGTCCCTTGCTTACCTTTGAGGGAATGTGTGACTCCTTGAACTATTGCATGTTGTTGATGTTGATTGCAAATAGTTCTTGCCAATAATGAATGTGAGTGAATTTCATTGGCGGAGTCACCCCTCAAGAATCTCTCTAGTTCTTCTTCTTGGGGACCCACATCAACTTGTTGGGGATCCTTGGTGTTGAAGTGGCCCTTGTAGAAGTTGAGCTTGAAGTAGCCTTGGGAACCCACTCCACCAAAGCTTGGGATTCATCTTCATAAGAGTCAATGTCCTCTTGAAGCTTGTTCTTGCCCTTGAGCTTGTGGTCTCATGGTGGAAGGTCATCTTGAGTGTTTGTTCCCTTGGGGGGAGTATGTTCATACTTCTCCTTTTGAGGAACAAACTTGGGCTTGGGGTATTGACCTTCTTCCCATTCAACTCAATTAGCGTTGAAGTAGCCAATGCCATGGTTCTTCCCGTATCCTCCGTGCTTGCGTACAATCTCCTCAAATTGCTTACACCCGGCAAGACTCTTGTAGATACCTTTCTCTATAATTCCTTTCAATAAATCGTTTTTTTGCTCAAGTGTTACTTGGCTAAGAGAATCATCATTAGTGGAATCAATAGAACTACTATAAGCAACATCATTAGATTTGGCATTTTTATTGTTGCTACTAGATGAAGAACCTTTTTTGCCTTTGTTACTAGTTTGTCTAGGTTTAACTTGTGGCATGAATGTAGACAAGAGTAATCGTTTGGCTAGACAAGATGAAGTCTTTTTTCGGAGATCGTCATTGATAGCTTTAAGAAACTCGTGTTCTTGCTCCAAGTTGAGCTTCTCGAAGCGTAGCTTCTCATGAGTCCTTACAAGCTCTCTATGATCTTCGAGAGTAGATTCATGGGCTAACTTAAGAGTGTTTAATTCTTTAATTAGTTGTTCTATTTTCATCTTATCATCATCAAATGACTTATCTTGGCTAACATGAGAATTATCAAGTTCATTTTGACTAACATTACTAGTTTTATCAAAGAGCAAGTCATCTTCACCACTATCGAAATCAAGATACTCGGGGTGTGATACCTTGGGGCCTTTAGCCATGAAGCAACTTCCACTCCCTTCATTTGGTGAATCAAAGAGATCATAGGAGTTGGTAGTCACTAGTGCAAGTCCGGCAACACCTTCATCTTGACTATAGTCGGAGTTGGAGTGATAGCTTCTCTCGGAGTTGTTGTCAGATTCGGAGCCGGAAACCCATTCACCAACATGAGCTTGATGTCTTCTTCTTGTGTAGCTCTTGGTGTACTTGTCCTTCTTCTCCGAGTCCCTACTTCTCCTTGAGGGTCTTCGTTCATAACGATCATCTCTACTCCTTCTCTCTCTTTGAGGTGATTCATTCCTTGAGCTTCATCTTCCAGGTGACTCTTCTCTTTGTTTGTAGGGAGTCGTGCACTCATTGGAGTAGTGTCCGGGCTTCCCACAATTGTAGCAGTTTCGGTCACGACTTGAAGAACGCTTCTCTTCATATCTTGAGTTGGAGCTTCGTTCTTTGCCTCTATTCTTATAGAACGTGTTGAATTTCTTGACCATGAGGCTTATCTCTTCATTGGTGACAAGGTTGTCGCTTGAAGTTGCGGGAGCATCACTTGTGGCTTTGTAAGCACCGCTAGACTTGTTGTGAAGATCTTCTTTGTCTTTGAGCGTCATCTCATGAGCAACAATCCTTCCAATGACTTCCGTAGGCTTGAGATCTTTGTAGTTGGGCATCATTCGGATCAATGTGCACATGGTGTCATATCTCTCATCCAAAGCTCAAAGTATCTTCTTGATGATGAATTTGTCAGTCATTTCTTCACTTCCTAAGCCGGCAATCTCATTAGTGATGGGAGCTAGCCTAGAGTACATCTCAGCGACTCCTTCACCATCCTTCATCTTGAACTTGTCAAGCTGACTTTGAAGAACATCCAACTTGGATTCTCTCACGGATTCGGTACCTTCATGCATATCAACCAAAGTATCCCAAATCTCTTTTGCATTCTTAAGACGGCTGATTTTGTTGAATTCTTCGGGGCATAGGCAGTTGAAGAGAATGTCACATGCTTGATCATTGTATTGCAACATCTTCAATTCATCCGCGGTCGCTTCACGATCCGGTTCCTTTCCATCACCAAAGAATTCACCTTGCAAGCCAACACGAACAACAGCCCAAACGGCGGGGTTATGACCAAGAATATGCATTTTCATTTTGTGCTTCCAACTAGCAAAATTTGTGCCATCAAAGTACGGACCTCTACGGTGATAATTTCCCTCACTAGACGCCATACTCTCCTAGGTTGCGAGACCAATGCAATGGAGACCAAAGCTCTGATACCACTTGTAGGACCGAAAGTATGTCTAGAGGGGAGGTGATTAGACTACTTGACCAAATAAAAATCCTAACTTTTCCCAATTTTAAGTGTTGGCAGATTTTAGCAATGATAGCAAGTCAAGTACACCCTACACATGCATGTCTAAGAGTATAGCAGTGGAAAGTAACAACAAGCATGTATAGTAGAGGGTAGGAAGGAAGATCAAACGCAATTTGCAGACACGAAGATTTTTCCCGTGGTTCCGATAGGTGGTGCTATCGTACGTCCACGTTTATGGAATCTTCAACCCATGGAGGGTAATGGTCGCGCAATTCCACGGAGGGCTCCACCCATAAGGGTCCATGAAGTAGAAACCTTGACTATTCCATAACGGCTTCCGTCCACGAAGGACTAGCCTCACTATGGGTAGATCTTCACGAAGTAGGCGATCTCCTTGCCTGTACAAACTTCTTGGTTCAACTCCACAACATGAAGTAGGAGGCTCCAAGTGACACCTAACCAATCTAGGAGGCACCACCCTCCAAAAGGTAATAGGCTCGGCAATGTCGATGAACTCCTTGCTCTTGTGCTTCAAGATGATAGACTCCTCAACACACAATCACTCTCTCACAGATTTGGCTTGGTAAAAGAGATTGATTTGGTGGAAAGCAACTTGGGGAGGCTAGAGATCAAGATTCATATGGATGGAATGGAATAGCTTGATCTCAACACAAGGGTAGGTGGCTCTCTCTCAGAAAATAGGATGGGGCAAGTATGGAATAGTTCTGAGTGCTTCTTTTTCGAGTGGGTGGTGGTGAAGGGGTATATATAGGCATCCCCAGAAATCCAACCGTTACACCTAAAGTGACCAACTCGGTGACACCGATGTGTGAATCTCGGTGGTACCAAAGTGACCAAAAGGCAGTAACTTTTGAATCTCGGTGAGACTGATATATAACTCTCGGTGGTACCGATTAGGTGTCCAACGTCCAGATTGCATAACTCGGTGATGCCGATATTCACATCTCGGTGGTACCGATTCTTGACCATGGCTTACCAGAGAGTTGGTCCAGAAACTCGGTGGTACCGATTCACAATTCTCGGTGGTACCGATTCTTGTGAATGGCTATCCAGAGAGTTGGTACAAAAACTCGGTGAGACCGACTGGCAAAACTCGGTGGTACCGAAGACTGAAAATGGCTAAACAGAAAGTTGGCAACCCAAACTCGGTGGCACCGATGCAGAATCGGTTGCACCGACTGGTTAGGGTTTGGCATGGGTCTGTCTGAGTTTGGGAATCGGTGGCACCGAGTGGGAATTGTTGGTTGCACCAATTTTGGATATTTGGCTTTGGACAGACTTTTGTGGAAGAGCTTGTGGGTGTTTTTGGTGACTATCTCTTGTGCACGTGGAGCATCTTGTTCACCAACAGTACCTTACCCCCTTTTAATAGTATTGGCTTTCCTATGGACTCAAAGTGATTTCTCACAAAGTAAAATGTAGAGTCCTCTTGCTTGAAGCTTTGCCAATCCATTTCCTTGCATCTTGGGGTTTTCCACAATCCTTTTGCCATCCCTATCATTGAACTTTTCCTGAAATATGCTTAGTGGAAACATTAGTTCAGTGACATATATGTTGTTATTAATTACCAAAACCACCAAGGGAGCAAATGTGCTTTCACCAGGACCCATCTGGTGAGTTCTACCTAGACGTCGACGACGCCGAGTAGTTGGTATCCCAGCTATGATCTGATGCCCTGGGTTGGGCTATAGATAGTCAGGCTTTATGCCTTTTTACCTTTCATCTGTCTGTACTCAGACAGCTTTAAGCTTCCGCTTGGTTTGTAAGAATTTGTTTGTATGACTTGAGTGTCGGGTCATGTGACCCTTACCTGTATGAACATATTATATAAGGCTCTTCTGAGCCTTCTAAATAAATGTTGTGTTGTTGTATGGTTATGTTGTGTTGCCATAGTTGTATCTATGCATATCAGACATGTCGTGCGTACGTGTGACGTGTAACGGTATGTATGGGATTTGACACCTAGTTGTGTGCCTTAATAGTACTCTTTACGGGAAAATGCCTCTTTGTGCTTCCACTGAGCCTTGGTAGCTTGCTACTGCTCCGGACACATTGATTGACTGGCATGTATCCTTCTTTGCTGTTGTGTCTGTCCCTTCGGGGAAATGTCTTGCAGTGTAATGGAGTCCATGTAGCCTGCTATGACTCGTCTACGCGCAGTTGATGACAGAAATGTCTCACGACGTAATGGAGTCCATGTAGCTTGCTATGACTCGTCTACACACGCTGATCACCGACACCTGCATTGTTGGGTTACGTATGCCTATCCCTATATAGATGTGCCACTTGGGTTCTACGACTAGTCATGTCGACATGGGTTCTTTGACATTTGAATGCTAGCGACATATTCACATACGTGAGCCAAAATACGCAAACGGTCCCGGCCAAGGTAAGGTGGCAGCCGTGGGGATAACCGTGCGTGAGGCCGCAATGTGATGTGATGTGTTACATGCTAGATTCTTATGGCTTAGGATCTGGGTCCCGACAGCGTTGGTATCAGAGCCTGACTGACTGTAGGATTACCAAGCCAAACTGGTCGAAGTTAAGTCTAGAAATGCTTTAGTTATGTAAGTGAATTGATTATGGAAGGGAACGTAAGGCTCTTTTTACTCCTCTTCCCGAGTCATTCTATTCTGAATCACCCTCTCCTTTTCTACGGGGTTAAGAGCTAGGCTTCTTATCTACCTCTCAGGATGATGAGTTACTAACTATGGACTTGTAGACTAAGTTTCTTGAGAGTCAACTCTAGTTTCAAGTATTGTTTCTGTGTGACAATCAGTTGGTTAGAATCTTGAATTTTGAAAGTTGAGTGGTTATGCTATTCAATCTTTTGCAGGATGTCTCAAAATTGTTTTTGAGCATTTTCAGCCATTATGCTGCCCGATTTCTGCTAGGATCTCTAATGCACTCTGCATTATCCTCTGTTTTAGATGCCTTCTCTTCCTTCTCATCAGGTGGTCCATTTGACCAGGTGCATTGATGTACCGGGTCACACGGCTATGTTGGTTAGAGTCATGATGGAGACCAGTTACCGCTGGTACTCCGAGTACACAGTGGAGGAGTAGTACCGCGACTTCAATCAGAGCCAGTACCTCTGTACTGTTAGGATTTATCCATCATACCCTGGAGCTGCAGAGCCGCTCCATTGGGCGTATGGACTAGGAGTTACCATTGATATGGCAGTTCAGGAGGCCGCTTATACGATGTTGACCATCATGAGAGCTCACCATGGCCTACTTCAGGGCACAGAGTTCTACTATATTCCACCGACACTAGGAGGAGAGGATGGATATCTTAGTGCAGCCTACTATGATCACTCTCATGAGGATCCTAGGCTTCAGGTGACTGCTCAGTTGTTGGACAACAGGGATCGTGATGCACGTGCTCTTCGCATGGAGCCTTATGCTACACATGCACATCTTTGGACAGCCTTGACGCAGCTAGCTCTAGTCGTCCAGACTGGTTATGGAGATATCGATATGTTGAGCCCGCTTCAGACTCATCTACCAGCTCGTGTAGACTGGCTTGATGTTGGAGGCATTGTTCCTCTTCGAGGACCACTGTTGCTGCCAGCCAGGGGACCTAGGCCACATCCGTGTCCCTATGTACCCCAGGGATCTTAGGCTAGGGTGTTTCCAGACCCTCAGGTTCAGCTCCCAGGTCACGGGGGTAACCTGTATGAGATGTTCTACACAGACGCTTGAGTTCGTGAGTGGAGGTAGTAGTATTGTAGCAGTTGTATATCCATAGTCCCGCGCGTCTTGTGGAATATGACTGAGGTGTGAGTTGAGTTCCGGAGGTGTAGAAAAATAATGTATAGGAAGCTTGTAATGCCTCCGATGAGTTGTATCATCTCCTCATTAGCTTGTACTTCAGCTTGGGTTTGTACTGAACTATATCATGGTGTGTATGAATCATGTTGTATATATGGCAGTTTGCTTGTTAACATGTTGTTCGGGTGTTTACCCTGCATTCCATGTTGTCCGGTACATTCTGCATCTCCTATATTAGAGTTGATGTCTTCCTTGTCTAAGATGTGGGTTTTGTTTTCCCAGGATGGTTTCCACTAGGAACAACCCCGCACCTGCTTATGAGCAGGGCGAGGGCAGTGGATCAAGGCAAGAGAACCTGCCTCACCCGCCATCTTTGGCGGAAGTGATGCTTGAGGCAGCGAGGAACAAGAGAGAGACCAACCGACTGCTAGAGCATATTGAACAGAATATTGCACGTCAGCCAAGCAATGATACAGTGTCTCTCAATGACTTTGTGAAGTTGTACCCACCAAAGTTCCATCATCCGTCGACCCCCTCGATGCGGATGATTGGCTTTCCAGCATGACTCGCAAGATCCCTTCTGCAAATGTGGCATAAGCTGACAAGGTGACCTTTGCCGCGTAATTCCTTGAGGGCCCCGCCAATGAGTGGTGGGAAAATTATGAAGCCATGCGCCGAGAGGGTCCAGCAACAACCTGGGCTGACTTCAGCAGTGCCTTCCGCAACCACCATATTCCAGAAGGTCTTATGGACCGAAAGAGGGAGGAGTTATGTGCCTTCACTCAGGGTAAGCTGACAGTGGATGCTTACAGCCGTGAGTTCGGCAATCTTCCCCGCTATGCACCGGAGGAGGTGTCAACTGACGCCAAGAAGCAAGCTAGGTTCTGCAAGGGACTTAGCCTCGAGCTCCATCGTGATTTGCGCCTGCATGAGTGCGCTACCTTCCAGGGTCTTGTCAACAAGGCTATCAATGCCGAGACTGGATAGACCGACTACGAGGTAACCAAGAAGCACTCTCGTGACTTTAGCTCCTCATCTGGCTCAGGATCCCATAAGCGCCGGGTGTGGGTGCCCAACACTGCCCTGCCATCAAGGTACACCGCGAGGCCATCCTATGAGGCGCCTCGCCCAAATCAGGCCAACCCTCCAGCTAAACCCTATGGGGGTCCTGCTGCTAATGCTGCTCCGAGGTCTTCAACTGTGATCTGCTACAAATGCGGAGAGCCCGGGCACTACTCTCGTGAGTGTCCCCAGAACAACACCAAGCCTGCTGGACGTGGTAAGCCGGGCAAGGCTTATTACGTGAAGCCAACTCCTGCTCGTGGTCGAGTGAACAACGTCACCCTTGAAGAAGCCCATGATGACCCCGACGTTGTGCTTGGTGCGCTCCTTGTCAATAGTCAACTAGCAGCTGTTCTATTTGATACTGGTGCATCTCATTCATTCATCTCAGAAAGTTATGTGCAGTTGCATAACATGACCTTTTGTGATATGCCCACTCCATTAGTAGTTCAGACTTGTGGATCAAAATGGCAAACTTCTAGAGTGAGCCATGACAATGAGATTCTCGTGGATAGGCTAGTCTTCTTAGCTTCCCTGGTAGCTCTGAAGTCTTCGGACATCAATATCATCTTGGGTATGGATTGGATGTCAGCTCATTATGCCAAGATTGATACTCATACTAGGAATGTTCAACTTACACATCCATCAGGTGAGATAGTCAATTTCTAAACTCGAGTGGCTAAGCGCCAACTCTATTCCCTCAATGCTAGCCCTCTTCCAGAACTTGAGGATATTCCGGTGGTCCGTGACTTCCCGCATGTCTTTCCAGAGGAACTGCCAGGTATTCCACCTGATAGGGATGTAGAGTTTGTGATAGACCTCATCCAAGGACCGTCCCAATAGCCAGAAGACCCTATAAGATGGCACCCTTAGAACTAGCCGAGCTAAAGAAACAACTCGATGAGGCCTTGAAAAAGGGATTCATTCGCCCTAGTTCTTCTCCTTGGGCTTGCCCCGTCCTCTTTGTTAAGAAGAAGGATGGAATGGACCGGACGGTTGTAGATTACCGACCAGTGAACCTGGTCACAATCAAGAACAAGTATCCGCTCCCCAGGATCAATGACTTGTATGATCAACTTGCTGGATCCTCAGTCTTTTATAAGATGGATTTGAGGTTGGGTTACCATCAAATCAAGATCAAGAACGGGGACATTCCAAAAATGGCTTTTGTTACTCGTTATGGCCAATACGAGTACACCGTCATGTCCTTCGGGTTAACCAATGCCCCAGCCACCTTCTCTCGCTTGATGAACTGTATCTTCGTGGAGTATCTTGACAAATTCATCGTGGTATATCTCGACGATATCCTCATATACTCGAAGAATAAAGAAGATCATGCCGAGCATCTCAGGCTGGTATTGACGAAACTTCGAGAGCATCGCTTGTCTGCCAAATTCTCCAAGTGTCAATTTTGGTTACCAGAAGTGACCTATCTAGGCCACGTGATCTCTGGCAAGGGCATCGCTGTCAATCCCGAGTGAGTTCAGGCTGTCCTTGATTGGACTCAACCTGAATCGGTTAAGCAAGTTCAAAGTTTCCATGGCTTAGCGAGCTATTGTCGCCGCTTTGTCGAGAACTTCTCCAAGGTTGCGAAGCCTCTCACTGAACTCCTCAAGAAAGATAAAAAGTTCGAGTGGAACCCACAATGCGAGCACAGTTTTTAGGAACTGAAAAGATGCCTGACTTCTGCTCCCGTATTGGTGCCACCAGATTTTTCAAAGGACTTTGTTATCTACTGCGACGCCTCGCGACAAGGATTTGGTTGCATTATCATGCAAGATCGTCATGTGATTCCATACGCATCTCGACAGTTGCATCCACATGAGGATAATTATCCAACACATGATCTTGAGCTTGCAGCTGTAGTCCATGCACTTAAAACATGGAGACATTACCTTCTGGGTAATCGTTGCGAGATATACATTGATCACCAAAGTGTGAAATATATTTTCACCCAACCGGATTTGAATCTCAGGCAAAGACGATGGGTTGAGTTGATTATAGATTACGACTTAGGGATAACTTACACCCCGGGGAAAGCCAATGTCATGGTTGATGCACTAAGTCGTAAGTCTTATTGTAACAACTTGATGTTACAACAAGGTCAACCGCTTCTCTATGAGGAATTTCGGAAGTTAAACCTTCACATTGTTCCTCAAGGATTCCTTTCCACCTTGGTGGCGAAACCTACTCTTAGGGATCAAATCATAACTGTTTAGAGGTACGATAAGGGTATATCTCGGATCAAGGAGAACATTTCTAGTGGACACACTAAAGATTTCTCCAAGGACGATCAGGATGTTGTGTTCTTCCAGAACCGCTTGATGGTTCCTAAGAGCAAACGTCTACGACAGCTGATCCTTAAGGAGGCTCATGACTCTCCAATCACGATTCATCCTGGTAGTACCAAAATGTATCAGGACCTACGTCAGAGGTTCTGGTGGACCAGAATGAAGAGATAAATTGCTCAGTTCATTGCTAACTGCGACGTCTGTCGTCGCGTTAAAGCAGAACATCAAAGGCCTACTGGCACCCTTCAACCCTTAGCTATTCCTGAATGGAAATGGGACATAGTCGGTATGGATTTCATCACCGGTTTTCCCAGGACCAAGAGAGGGAATAATGCTATCTTTGTGGTCATTGACTGTCTTTCCAAAGTGGCTCATTTTCTTCCTGTTCGGGAGAGTAGAACTGCTAGTCAGCTAGTGGAGTTATATATTTCTCGAATAGTGTCTCTTCATGGTGTTCCTTTGGAGATTAACTCAGACCGTGGAAGTATCTTTACTTCCCGATTCTGGGAAAGCTTCCAAAATGCTATGGGGACTCATCTATCCTTTAGCACCGCTTTCCATTCGTAGTCAAGTGGTCAAGTGGAGCGAGTCAATCAAATCCTGGAAGACATGCTCATAGCTTGTGTTATCTCTTTCGTCATGGACTGGGAGAAGTGCCTTCCATTTGCCGAATTTGCTTATAACAATAGTTATCAGTCAAGCTTGGGCAAAGCCCCTTTTGAAGTTCTCTATGGACGAAGGTGTCGAACACCTCTTAACTGGTCAGAAACCGGAGTGAGGCAACTCTTTGGCCCGGATATGATCCACGATGCAGAAGAGCAAGTTCGCATTATTCGTGAAAAGTTGAAAACAACCCAATCTTGTCAAAAGAGCCAATATGATCGCCATCATAAGGCTGTGACCTTTGAAGTTGACGAAAAGGCTTACCTTCGGGTTACACCTCTGAAGGGTACCCAACGATTCGGTATCAAGGGCAAGAAGGGTACCCAACGATTCGGTATCAAGGGCAAGTTGGCTCCTCGTTACATTGGTCCTTTTTGCATTCTTGCTAAACGAGGAAAGGTTGCCTACCAATTGGAACTACCACTGCATCTTTCCAAGGTTCATGATGTCTTCCACGTCTCGCAACTCAGGCGTTGCTTCTCGGACCCTGTCCGCGAAGTGGACCACGAAACGCTTGATCTCCAAGATAACCTTACATATCATGAATACCCTGTTTGTATCCTCGATCAAGCTGAGCGTACCACTCGACGTCGAAACAACAAGTTTCTCAAGGTTTAGTGGTCACACCACTCCGAGAAGGAAGCCACATGGGAAAGAGAGGACCGCCTTCGACTAGAGTATCCCGCACTCTTTCCGACGACTTCTAAATCTCGGGACGAGATTCTTTTGATTGGGGTGAGTTGTCACATCCCTAGTTTCCCCCCTTGCATTGTGCTAGCTAGAGTGTGCATCATGTTTAAATTTCATCAAGATGAAATGGGGATTAAAAGAAACCCTAGCACCTCACCTAACTAAACAATTCAAATAGTTGTGATTTTTCAATGAATCCAAAATGCCCTTCAAAAATGTTCATTAATTCTGATAAATATTGGCAACAACATGTCAGGGGACATTTTATTTTTCACAACAATCATAGCATTTTAAGATAACCTTTTAATGCTACTGAAATCAATAAATAAAAGCATTATGATTAATTAGTGGATTCAAAAATGCTGAAACTTTTTGTGGAAGTTTGAAATATTCAAACTACATTCCATAAAATATGTTGGTATTTTTGTGCTAGGGAAGTTTGAAATATTCAAACTACATTCCATAAAATATGTTGGTATTTTTGTGCTAGGTATTTTGGCCAAACAAAAATAAAATAAATGTCAGAAATAGAAAACAGAAACAAAATATAAAAAAAAGGGAGAGGCTTACCTGAGGCCCAGGGGAAGGCCGGCCAATCTGGCCCGTGCCAGTCGTCCCCTACCTCTGCCAGTAGGCAGAGGTGAAGGGAGGCACGGCGAGCGCGGCAGAGCGCCACGCCTCCTGCCTGCCTGGCCTCCCCCGTCGCGCTGGCGAGTGGGATAGGCTCGTCAGAGCCGTCCTCATCGCCTCCTCCTCCATTCGCCCCCTCTGCTCCTTCCCTCGCCTCTGTTCGCCATGGCCGCCACAACCGAATGCACGCCGTTGTCGCCTGCGTAGCAGCAACACCTCCCTCGCCCCTCTGACTAGCCCCCGAGCTCTGCCTCGAGCTGCTGGTCGTCCCCGTTGAGCCAAGCTTCGCCGAAGCGCCTGGATCGACGCCATCGACCCCTTATCCCTCCTCGGCTCCGAAGCTCGCCGTCGTCGATTCGCCGCCGCCAAGCCTCCCCCGAGCACGCTCTCGACGCCCTCGCAACCGCTGTGAGCCCCCGGTTCCATTCCCTCTCTTTCCGCAGTCGTTAGCTCGCCGTAGCCGTGGATTCGCCTGAGTCCGAGAGCTCCTCACCACTGGCGATGGCGCTGCCGCAGCTGCAGGCGCCTGAGCTCACCCCTGAGCACGTAGTCGTGCTCAGGAGAACTCCACGAGCGCGTGGAAGCCTTCAGTTCCTCCCCTAGCTAGCTGTGGCGTCGGCTCCGAGCTCACCCGAGCTCCGGCAGCCGCAAGGCTCGACGCCAGCGACGATTCTGGCGCCCTCGCGGCCAGCTGACCCCGTAGATGGATGCGGCCCAGCGCGGGCATCATCCCGGTAGCCTCCGCGTGCCCAGCAGCGACTTGTAATGCGATTCCGGCGACGCGCCGCCGTCGGTTTGGTCGCCGCTGGCAGGATTCCTATGGGGGCCGATGTGGCAAGTCATTAGGGGCTAAGCCCACTAATTAACTCACCTAATAGCCACTGACAGTGGGCCCTGGCTGGGGTCAAAGCCAGGGTCAACTTGGGATTATCTCCTGAGTCAATGACATGTGGACCCCACATGTCAGTGACACTAACTAGGTCTGGGTCACTGACCAGTGGGCCCCACTGGTCAGGTTTGACCTGGCAACGGCCAGCTGACCTGCTGATGTCATGCTGACGTAAGGCTGACGCAATAAAGATTTTCTGGTTTATAATAATTCCAGAAAATGGATAAAACTTCTAAAATTCATAGAAATTAATCTGTAGCTCAGATTGAAATAATTTATATATGGAAAATTATCAGAAAAATCCAAAGAATCCATTGGTGCTATTATCATGCATGATAGAGCAACCTAAATAGGAGAACATTGACATTTTGCATAAAATGCAATATGTGACATAATGCATGGAGTTGAATTTGAACCTAGTTTCAAACCAGCTTCATTTAAACTTGATGCTAGGTGCATTAGCTCATTCATATCATGCTGCCATGTCATGATCATGCATCATATTGTTGCACTTGCCGTGTATTGATTGTCCTTCATATCTGTTGCGGTAGGCTCTACTCCATCGGATACCCTCGAGTATCCCCTTGAAGGAGAGTACCTCCCCGCCAACTTGCAAGGCAAGCAACCCCATTGATCATTCCGAAAACATCCCACTCTCTCACTCCTGCTCTCGTTTATTGCATTAGGATTATACGATTGAACTGTTACCTGTTTCGGTAGTTGAACCCATTCCTCTGCATGACATGTCATTGTCACAGTAAATAGCTAAACCAAGCAACCTAGCATACCTGGTAGATTCTTGAGCCTTGATGTGCTTTACCTGCTATGCTTGCTATGCTTAGAGTTGTGTCAGGTCTGATTCATCTAGGTGATGAACCGGAGTGAAACAGTGTTGTTCTGATGTGATGAGCTAAATAATGAACCTGATTTGGTAAAGGTAGCGATGAGAGGCTATGTAGCAGTACATAGCGGGTTGTCTCATCGGGACCGTTCTTAGGAACTGAGTTCCGTGTTAGTGATCCAAGACTAGTTACTACCACACGTTGGGATACTTAATTGACCGTCCCGACCTATCAACCGCCTAGTCCTCGGTCCAGGTGTTGGAAGTACTTTCTGGTGTTTGTAGCTATGATGGAGGTCGTGCGTAGCGCTGACCTTAGGGTGGGCTACGAAGCGGTAGGCGGTGGCACGATGTACCAAGGGTCACCCGGATGGTGGGCTTGGGAACCCTGCGCACATCGTTTGGGCCCATAGCGGAAACTTCGGCCGGACTTCCGTGCGGGTTCAGTCTCAAATAGGCGATAGCCTAGACTAGGGTCTTGTGTGTTTGATGGTCGTGGCCGACTCCCTCGCCGGGCTTCCACTTGAAGGTTGCCGAGGTGCCTGTTTTTATGTGCACACATCGATAAGTGGCGTGAGCGTGTGTGAAGAAGTACACCCCTGCAGGGTATGAATCTTTTCGAATAGCCGCGTCCTCGGATATGGACAACTTGGAAACTTATGCTGTTCATAGACAATTTAATGGCTAGTCATAAAAGTATCAAGACAAGTGTGGGTACCATGGATGGCACTCATGTTGGTGACGGGAGCGGATCCATGGTAGGGTATTGATGTGGTGGTAGTGGACTCGTGTGCGCTATCTCAAAACTTGTTCAAAGAACTAGTAGTCATAGTACAGGTTAGCCAAGAGTCAAAGATGGCATTGCTGCATGAACCCCACTAATCCCCTTGTTGAAACATCAGCTTGAATAGCGTAGGTCTGCTTTCAGGACTCGCTGAGTATGATTGTACTCATGTTTTCTTAATAACTATTGCAGATGATAACCAGGACCCATCTGGTGGGTTCTACCTAGACGTCGACGATGCCGAGTAGCTGGTATCCCAGCTACAATCTGATGCCCTGGGTTGGGCTATAGATAGTCAGGCTTTATGCCTTTTTACCTTTCATCTGTCTGTACTCAGACAGCTTTAAGCTTCCGCATGGTTTGTAAGACTTTGTTTGTATGACTTGAGTGTCGGGTCATGTGACCCCTACCTGTATGAACATATTATGCAAGGCTCTTCTGAGCCTTCTAAATAAATGTTGTGTTGTTGTATGGTTATGTTGTCATACCATAGTTGTATCTATGCATATCGGACATGTCGTGCGTACGCGTGACGTGTAACGGTATGTATGGGATTCGACACCTAGTTGTGTGCCTTAGTAGTACTCTTTACGGGGAAATGCCTCTTTGTGCTTCCACTGAGCGTTGGTAGCTTGCTACTGCTCCGGACACATTGATTGACCGGCATGTATCCTTCTTTGCTACTGTGTCTGTCCCTTTGGGGAAATGTCTCGCAGTGTAATGGAGTCCATGTAGCCTGCTATGACTCGTCTACGCGCAGTTGATGACAGAAATGTCTCACGGCGTAATGGAGTCCCCGTAGCTTGCTATGACTCGTCTACACACGCTGATGACCGACACCTGCATTGTTGGGTTGCGTATGTATGTCCCTGTACGGATGTGCCACTTGTGTTCTAAGACTAGTCATGTTGACCCGGGTTCTTTGACATTTGAATGCTAGCGACATATTCACATACGTGAGCCAAAAGACGCAAACGGTCCCGGCCAAGGTAAGGTGACAGCCGTGGGGATAACCGTGCGTGAGGCTGCAATGTGATGTGATGTGTTACATGTTAGATTCTTATGGCTTAGGATCGGGGTCCCGACAGCTGCCCGACGTGTCGAAAAACCCGATAGGAGCCGCGTATCTCGTTCTCAGGACACGACCAGATGAGCACAGTGTACGGTGGCCTGATAGATATCTCTCGGGTTGCCCCGGGTTGGCCACGCACACGATTCTAGTTTGGACCAGTACTCATGAGGAGCATTGGCCCGGGGGTTGATTAATTATCCACGGGGTCCAGAAAGTCCCTATGCAATTTTATTAGTTATTAGGCAAATGTAGTACCAATGTCAGGCCTTGCCAGAAGAGTTTTATCCCAAAACGAAAGTCAAGGGGGTCCCCATAACAACCCTGAGCGTGTTAGGAGCACTCATTATGGAACATAACACCGGTACACAAGTAACTAGGGCGACACAAGTGGAACAAAACTCCAAGCAAAAGGCCAAGCCTTCCACCTTTTACCAAGTATATATGTGCATTAAATTAAATATCAATAATATTGTGATATCTCAACAACATCCATGTTGGCACATGGACCAATTTGCACCTGCAACTAGCAACGCTATAAGAAGGGCTGAGCAAGCGGTAACATAGCCAAACAATGGTTTGCTGGGATGTGGAGGGTTAGAGGTTTATCATGGCATTTGGGAGGCTTGACATACAAGTGGTAGGTAGCGAGACATAGCGATAGAAACGAGACAACTAGCATGGCAATGATAGTAGTGGTATCCAGGGAAATGGTCATCTTGCATGAGATCCTGCTTGGAAGAAGAACGAATCCATGAAGAAGACGAGCCAACGTAGTCGAACGAATCCTCACACTCCGAACGCTTTCAGAACTCTATCGAGAAGAAGCAATCCGGAAACAACAATCAACACATGATAAACACCACAACATATGCATGACATGATGCACATCAAATATGATGCATGTTATGCATGACATGGCAAAGCACAACAATCAACTTCTACACCTTAAGTGAAGCTCAACATGCAACGAGTTGCATATTGACAAAACTCCATGTTCGAATCATTTAATTCACTCTCGTTTATTTACATGGCAAGTTTAAATGTTGTTAACATGGCGAAAGAACATATAGCATTTTCGAAACGACCGCATGTGTTAATTTCGATATTTGTCCATATCTGAACTAATCATGTTTTATATTTTTTTAAACAGCAAAGGAAAATATACCATGTGATTCTACACACCATTCTAGTCGATTTACATATATAGAACGTTTAAAACGGAACTACGGTCTAAAAGATATGACACACACAAGATGAATATGTCATGAATGCAAAATGCATGCAAATGACAACGACAACCAACTCAAATCAAGGATGCAGCAAGATATTATGAAACCACATGAGATTCTAAGCAAGTTTCATGTGGAACATGTTCAAAACGGAACAACGGTTCAACAATAACAAGCAACACAAGTTATAGACATAATTTGCCCAAAACAGCGACATGGCATTTTGCACACATGAAAACAATATGCTACAAGATTCGACAATGCACCAACAAGACATGGGGCTGTATCCTACATGATGCACAACAATTCATATCATCACAACAAATTGATTAGAAGCATGGATCACTAGGAAATAAGCTCGCAAGACGGCAATAAAATATAACAGATTAGGACTTAGTGAAAATAACAGTTTTTAGCAGAGCAGTTTTTCCATGGAGGCATATTGGCAGCAATGAAACTATATGCTACAGGGCATA
This sequence comes from Elymus sibiricus, assembly GCA_039707655.1. Lineage (NCBI taxonomy): Eukaryota > Viridiplantae > Streptophyta > Magnoliopsida > Poales > Poaceae > Elymus > Elymus sibiricus. The sequence continues at coordinate 285,178,773 of CM077669.1, read as the reverse complement.
TCATGGCATGAAATTTAACAGCAAGGTATAGGACATGATGCACTACAATTCATTCCATTATGGCAACATCAAATTATGCACAGATTCATGGCAAACATCAACACAACATGGCATTCCGATATAACCAGATTCTCAGACTTAGTGAAAATTAGAGTAGACATGGGCATAAGTTTTTATCAGGTTGGCATGTTGGACAACAGAATTAATTAAGATGCAAAACCTATACATGCAAACCAGTGGCACAACATGATAGAGCATAATATGCTTTACAAGACATTCCATTGAGGCAACACCAAAAGAGTCCTAGAACACTAGCAAATCACATGGCAACATGACAACAAAATAATCAGACTTAGATTGGCATGTTGGACAGCAGAATTAATTAAGATGCAAAACCTATACATGCAAACCAATGGCACAACATGATAGAGCATAATCAGACTTAGTGAAATTTAACAATCTCCCAAAACTACAATTTTACTAAGCATGTTGACATGGCAATAACAGTAGCATAACAACCCTATATGTGCATGGCAAGGACACTAACATCAACTATACATGGAACACTACAAATCACTCAATTGGCACAACTTCATACAGGTCATGGTTTGCTTAATATGATGCTCGCAAAACTGAATTCATCGCTAACAACAACCAGATTCAGATTACGACAAAATGCACTTTTGCAATAGGGATATGGGCATGCAAATGAATTCTAATGCACAAAGAAATGGTAACATGTTGTAGAACACATTGAGTAGAGCAATCTTCATATATAATTCGTGCTCCTATGATGCAGGGTTACAAAGGTACAAGTGTCACAAGATGCAATATGATGAATATATTTACAGAGGGAAAAGGGACTTGGTGAAATAACCTCGCGGAAAACGGAACGAAGGCGTGCGGGCAACACGTTTGGATGGACGGGTCGCGGGGTCCCGGGACGAAGCCGTCCCGATCTGCGGCAGAGGGAGCCGGCGGCCATGGCGCATTGGGCAACGCCGGCCGGCGGCGACGGCTCCATGGGCGAGGGGGGTCGCCGGATCCGGTCGTGACGAGGGTGCCACGACCACCGGAGGTCGAGGACGACCGGCAAGGGCGACCATAGGGCTCTGGGCCGGCGAGTGCACTGGAGGACGAGGCCATGGACGCTATGGCCAGCGGGGCTTCGCTGGCGGCCAGCCATGATGGACAGCGGCGGGGCAAGGCGAGGCAAGGCTATGGACGCTATGGCCAGCGGGGCTTCGCTAGCGGCCAGCCATGATGGACAGCAGCGGGGCAAGGCGAGGCGAGGCCATGGACGCTATGGCCAGCGGGGCTTCGCTAGCGGCCAGCCATGATGGACAGCAGCGGGGCAAGGCGAGGCGAGGCCATGGACGCTATGGCCAGCGGGGCTTCGCTGGCGGCCAACCATGATGGACAACGGCGGGGCAAGGCGAGGCGAGGCCATGGCGCGGAGACGCGGGCGGAGCTCCGACGTCGAGAGGTCCGGGCGGCGGCGCGGGGTCGACGACGGGGTTGAGGCGCGGCGGCGACTCGGGAGCCGGGCGGCGCTAGGGTTTCGCAGAGGGAGACGCTCGGGCGCGGGCGGTACACGGGCCAGCGAGCTCGCGGCGGCGGGGTTCCGGGCCCGGGCGGGCCGCGGGGGCAGGCAGGACGACGTGGCTGCCTCTGGTTGGCCGAGGGCGCGGCTGGCGGTGGCGCTGGTCAACCCGATGGCGCCAAGTGGCGGCCCGACTACGGTATGGCGGCGAAAACGAGGTGGGTGGCAGCGGCTGGCTAGTGGGAGGAGGTCGGGCGGCGCGGATTTCGAGGAGCTAGGTTTAGGCCATATTTGGAAGGTGAGGCATTCCTTATATAGCAGGTTGGGTTAGGGTTAGGGGATCTCACCCGTTTTCGAGCCGTTCGATCTCGATCGGACGGCTCCAAAGCGGAGGGGGTTGGTAGGTGGGTTGTTGGGCTGTGGACAGGGGGTGTGGGCTGAGAAGAGAGGGAAATGTGAGCCCGTGACACGAGTTTTTAAAACCCAGAAAACGTCCGATAATAAAACCGATGATGGTGCCGCTACGGTCGACCGTTCGGGTATCAAACGACCTCCGATTGCGGCGAAATTTGGAAGGCGGTCTACCTACAATATAACAAGACCACACGCCAATTATCGACCCAATCCGAGAATATTTTTCGCGCGCTTTTACAAGCATTTTTTTAAACGATGCCGCGGGCGCGTGTGTGTGTTGTTGGTCTCGAAATGGTCGGCGACACGAATGAAGAGAACCGGCGACTACGAACGGATGCAAGTTTTCAAAAACGAGTGACGATGCTATGCAGATGATGCGAATGATGCGATGATGAATGGGACAAACAAACGAATCACACGACGACAACGGAATAAAGGGGGATCTTCTGGAGCGTCGGTCTCGGGCTGTTACACACCTATAGTTAAAACTTGACCCGCTTCCTACTGAATCGGCAGGAATTTGTCTTTTTTACGAGAGGTGGATCAAAGCTTTTTACACCCAACCATTTGGTCAATTGTACATTACATATGTACTAATATTTAGTAAAAATGGCGTGGTACCATTTTGCAACGAAGATTTGATAGGTCCTTCACAAAAAAAACTTATTTTGGGCGCTCAGAAAATGGAAAACGAAAAAAAATTTGTAAAGAAAATGAAAACTTCCTTTGGAAACATTGTTTGTCATTTCAATATACACCCCTGTGTACAATAAGAGATTTTTTTTTGAATTTTTCATGTGAAAAATTAGAAGACAAACAAAAGGAAAAACACAATTACACGTGCTCTATTCTTATTGGTGGAATTAGTTGTCACACGGATCGATGACATGGTGCCCATCCATCCATCCATCTTTCTATCCCACATCCATCCATCTATCTACCGAAAAAAAGAAAAAAAAGAAAATGAAACGCCCACCCGCAACCCAAACCCTAACTCATATGTGAGATCCCATCGACCCCCTCCTCCCATCGCACTCCTCCTCCCTCGTCCCCATCTCCTCGCCGCCACCACCTCCTCCCCGTCCCTAGCCTCCTTCTGCGTCGTGTCCCGCAGCGGAGCCCACCGCGTCGCCTGTCGACCGCCCTCGCGGGTAGTTGCATC